>OZ020484.1:18562189-18727263 GCA_963971405.1 Psococerastis gibbosa
CTAATCCAATGTAACCTAATCTAACCTATCATAATTCAATGTAACCTAACTTAACATCATATTTATTTGATATAAAAATATTTTTGTTAAAAAAATGATGAATTTAATCTAGGTAAACAGCTAACCTAACCCAATGTAACCTAATCTGGCCTATCCTAATCCAATGTAACCTACCCTAACTTGATATAAAAATTTAACCTAGCCTAATATTATAACTTAACCTGTCCTAGCCCAATGTAACTAAATCTAACATAGAAAACACGACTGCCTGGTATATTGCACACCTATTGTGAGAAACTGAGACTTAGTTGGGATTATTGAAAATTCATTTTTATAAACACGGCTGGTGGGTATATTGAACACCTATTGTGGGATTAATACATTTCTTCTAAGATGCTGAGTGCACTTATTATATCGGCGTACCTGAATTAATAGCGATGTGTCATAATCTTAATGCGAGGGGGACTAAAATGGCCACCAACCTTATGCACTCCAATATATAAAGGGTTGTCTGCATGGCAAATAAAGGGACTGTCTACTCATCAGCGACTGCTTATATGAATATGTACCTTTAACTGGTATTGTACATCAACTATTGTAAATGAATGTAAACCATTTTATGATATACAAATTTTATAATACACATATTTTAAAAGAAATCAATGTCTTTTCATACAATCACTTAAAACAAGCTTTTAAGCCTAAGACTTATCTATAATACAATAATGACCATGAGCTAAACGAATGTAAACCATTTTATGATATACAAATTTTATAATACACATATTTTAAAAGAAATCAATGTCTTTACATACAATCACTTAAAACAAACTTTTAAACCTAAGACATATCTATAATGCGATAATGACCCGGGAAACGTTCGGGGATGCTTCATCCTGCATGTAGTATTGTTTCCGGAAATTGAGAAAATGTTCATACAATACAGCAACAACCTTTTTGTTGAAGTTCGCCTGTAGCGGATGGTATGGATAGCATTCTGAGCCGAGGAATAGTTGCATTTGTCGTACAGCACATTGATCGAAGGCAGTAGCGTCTTTCAAATATCATCTGCTCGTGCTGCTTGGAAGCCAATAATATCAAACCGTGGTTTTTCACTTGAAGAAATCATTCGCACAGGGTTTCGCACATGATCAACAGTTATTCCATTGAGTTCATAGCATATTTCGGAGAATAAGTGTGCCATAGCATTAGCGCTAAGCCAGTCTTCACCTTGATAAGCAATTGTTGTCACACCTTTTTCCAGCACACCTTCAATATGCAGTCGGCTTTCACATGGTAGAGTAATAAGTATATCTTGTTGATGGATTGGTATGCGAATTTCATCATTTATCACCATACTTTTGTTTTACAAAGTTATAATGAAATTCGTACTTAACTGCCTTGGATAGCTCGAGAACGGTTAGACCAATAAGTATTGGTTTGTTTAGCAAAATATTATTATTATTATTATTTTTTTTTTTTTTTGATCGGACTGCTATTAAATCGTTTGAAAAAATCCTAAAATCTTTAAATGCAGGGGATGAGATAAGTTTGCTAGCTCGTTTGCCAGTGTTAACTAACTATAATTTTGCGTGATTTCTAACATTCTCCATTGTCTTCCCATACATACTATTAATTTTCAATTTATAAAAATCCTTCTCGAAATCATTATACAAGCTAATTAAAATCGATAAAGGGTCGCATCCAAGCGCTTTGCTTAAAAGCTAAAATTTTATGTATACATTTTAATTTTAATGCCAATTCTAGACATTGCTTCAAATTTCGATAATGTATTATATAGTTATGTTCATCGTTTAAGTTGGGAATAAGCATTGAGATGGTGGATGTTAAAGATATATTATTTTCAGCGAGAAATTCCTTGCAATATGGAGAAATCATGTCTGAAGTTACAACACAATGTTCAGCTGCTAGTGGGTATTCATTATGTAAATCATGTAATTTTTGTGGATATTCCAAGTCCACATGTAATATGAAGCCATCATCGTCCTCATTAGGTGCGAGCATTACATTAAAATTTTTTTGATTTCTTCCTCCTCCATCCAGCGAAACCCACTAATATTTTCAGACAGCTCTGAAGAGCTAGCCCTGGTGCAGTGTACATGTGACAAATTTCGAGGTTATCGTTTTCAAAACATTAGGCTCTAAAGGCTTCAAAAACATTGCAAAAGAGAAGGGTGTTGTTTAATACATTCAAGTCTTGGTATTCTTCTAAATTCTTTATATCAAAAGCATTCCACACCTTTTGAGCATGTTCATATTTTTCTTGTGAAATCCACTCTTGAGTTAATTGACTAAAAAAAGAAAAAAAAAAAAAAAAATGCAATGATTGTAGGTAAGTGTTCCTCATTAAATTGTGACTCGTGCGTTATATATTCATAGAGTAAGACACCCTTCCTCAACATCAAGTCTAATTTTTCATCCACAAAACATGTTTTCATAATTTTAAATTTATTTTTATCCGCATCAACAAGATTTTTAACTACTGAATCTAATGAGGAGGCCATAAATTGGTAAGTGTCTTAAAAGCATAACTCTCCAATACTGAAGGCTATATATTCTTCCATAGTTTTAGCTATACTGGACTTGGTGTTGGTCGCAATCTTCAGATCCCCAATCATAACACTACCCTTTTCACACATTCTCACATTTACCTATCAGTTCCATTATATAACAGCCTTCCTGAGTTCATAAAAAAAAATCTACAACAAAAAAAAAAAATCATTAGTAAAATTAGCTTTCATCTGTCCCAAAATCAACTAAGAAATCTTCCAGCAATAGTGCGTTAGCATAACAACCCCGGATTCAACAGAGTGATAAACCATCTTAGTATATGATCTTACTTATTTCCTTACTTAGTGATGTTACTTAGAGTCTACATAAAATTAATTATTATCGATAAAGTTTTAGCTTAGTTATTATAGTATTAATGGGGTCCCCAGCACGGGAGAAATCCTTTGGGCCACCCCTACCTCATTATATTGGTGTGCATGTATATGTATTATTGAAGGAACGAAATACATTATTCTATTCTTCTATTCTATTCTATCTCAGTTTAATACTCCATAATAATTGCAACCTTAATCCATGCACATGACAGATAATCGCAAAAGCAAATAATATTAAATATTTAGGCGTTACCATTGATAATCATCTCAAGTGGTATGAACAAATCCTCCTAACATCAAAACGAATTAGAAGAACCTATAACAATTTAAGGATGCTAAGGTGTACACTTAACGTTGACACTCTGTAAGGTAAGTTTATCATGCTTTAGTCCAATCAATTTTCCAATATAACATATTAGCCTGGGGTGGTGCTCACTCTTCCCATATATGCTCCCTAGAAACTGATGTAAGAATAGCCATCAGGGTAGCTATAGGGAAGCCTCACCGCTACCCTTCAAATCTTCTTTTTCAGGAATTCAATGTCCTCCCATTGCCATTGCTATGTGCAAAACAACTTCTACTTTTTCGATTTAAAAAGGGCAAAAACCATTCTTGGGCAAGGTGATTTCGTCCATCATAACATTAATACCAGACTTGGTACCGGACGCAACCTAAAAACTTTGAAACCGAATACGGAACACTTTATGCATTCGCATATTATGTATAAGTCTATTCCATTGTACAATTCCCTACCGGACAACATAAAGGACTCCGTCAGCATAACAAGTTTCAAGACACATAAAATACCTAATTTCTTCCAACCCCAATAACATCACGTCCCTACTTAGCAACTAGACTTAATGAAAATTGGGATACATACTGTAAAGTGGATGTTCTCTCAGTGTCGATTGTCAACCAATATTTTATTATTAGCCTACATTACTTCAGTTATCTGCCTGCACAATTGTTTTTCTATTAACGTTTTAAAAAATTTTTTTTACTTAATTCGTACATTTTTTCTTTACTTGTATTTGCAATTGTAATGTTCACTTTTGCTTTTAAAGGCCCCCCCCCCCCTACCATTTTTAATATTGTAAATGTTGTTTGTTTATTTGTTGATATTTTATTGTGGAGTCATCAGTGAGGAGAAGTTGTTTGTTTTTAGCACGAAACCATGCTTCAGTATAGTTTTTATCATTGCCGGGTGCAACTGATGCAAAAACAAAAATCACTTAGCTTACAATGGACCCCCTGGTGTGATGGGTGTACTGAGTGCACCTGGTGATTCTCAACAGGTTTGAATCTGCACACGGTTATCTGTTTACTAAATCAATACTTCCCTTAAACCTGTGCGTTGGATAGATTTATTAATTGCCCAGCACGGGACTTGTCCTTTATACCATTTAATCACTTTAAAAAGTTTTATGTTTTCAGTTGTAATTGAATCAACCTCACCTTCCATATTATGTAAATATACAACGGGATCATGACGTATGGTTATGTTTTTATAATTGTATTATTTTACAACACCATCTAGAGCTATAGATGTTTTGCATACAAAGTTTCCCTCGTTAGATAGTGCTCCTCCGCTCATAATTGTGCAATTATTCTTATGATCAGTAAAATCTTCCCTCATAAACAATGTCTTTACATACAATCACTTAAAACAAACTTTTAAACCTAAGACATATCTATAATGCGATAATGACCATGCTTCAACCTAAGTGTTGGATAGATTTACGAAAACAAAAATCACTTTAGCTTACAATGGACTGTCAGCGAGGGGTAGATTTATTAATGGCTTGTTTGTGGCTAACTCAACCTATCCTTACCCAATGTAACCTAATCTAACCTATCCTAATTCAATGTAACCTAACTTAACATCATATTTATTTGATATAAAAATATTTTTGTTTAAAAAAATGATGAATTTAATCTAGGTAAACAGCTAACCTAACCCAATGTAACCTAATCTGGCCTATCCTAATCCAATGTAACCTACCCTAACTTGATATAAAAATTTAACCTAGCCTAATATTATAACTTAACCTGTCCTAGCCCAATGTAACTAAATCTAACATAGAAAACACGACTGCCTGGTATATTGCACACCCATTGTGAGAAACTGAGACTTAGTTGGGATTATTGAAAATTCATTTTTATAAACATGGCTGGTGGGTATATTGAACACCTATTGTGGGATTAATACATTTCTTTTAAGATACTGAGTGCAAGGCCGAGTCCCACCCTTACCGTCTATCATTCGTGGGTAGTCCACTGTTTCAAATTAGGTAATTAATATGTGCATTATTCAATGGCGCTCACCCTCACTGGTCTATCTATCCCTGTCTCCCATTAGCTCAAGCGTGTTCGTCGATGTAAATGTAGCTGATAAAAAATTAATAAGAAAAAACTTATATTAATTTATTTTAAGGTTTTTAAATACTATGGGTGTCTATATTTAGCTTATCTTTACTCAATGTAGTGTACTAAACATTATGCATTAGCTCAAGCGTGTTCATCGATGTAAATGTAGCTGATAAAAAAAAAAAAAAATTAATAAGAAAAAACTTATATTAACTTATTTTAAGGTTTTTAAATACTATGGGTGTCTATATTTAGCTTATCTTTACTCAATGTAGTGTACTAAACATTATGCATTAGCTCAAGCGTGTTCATCGATGTAAATATTGCTGATAAAAATTAATAAGAAAAAACTTATATTAATTTATTTAACGGTCTTCAAATACTATGGGTGTCTATATTTAGCTTATGTTTACTTAATGTAGTGTACTTAACATTATTAATTAGCACAATCGTGTTCACCGATGTAAATTTATCTGATAATAAATAATTAAGAAAAAAACTTATATTAATTTATTTTACGGTCTTTAAATACTATGGGTGTCTATATTTAGCTTATGTTTACTTATTGTAGTGTACTTAACATTATGCATTAGCTCAAGCGTGGTCATCGATGTAAATTTAGCTGATAATAAATAATTAAGAAAAAACTTATATTAATTTATTTTACGGTCTTTAAATACTATGGGTGTCTATATTTAGCTTATGTTTACTCAATGTAGTGTACTAAACATTATGCATTAGCTCAAGCGTGTTCATCGATGTAAATATAGCTGATAAAAAAATTTATATTAATTTATTTTAAGGTTTTTAAATACTACGGGTGTCTATATTTATCTTATGTTTACCTGGGTTATAAAAAAAAAAAACAATCATAGTGCCATAGAAAGACCACCCACGGGTCTCGACGGGGGTGGGGTAAGTCCCAGCACCTCAGACCACCCACGAGGGGTAGATGGGATAGCTCGACGGGGGGGGTGGGATAAGTCCCAGCACCTCAGACCACCCACGAGGGGTAGCATGATGGGTAGATGGGATAGCTCGACGGGGGGTGGGGTAAGTCCCGTTTTAATTCAATTAACACCATTAAAAAAAAAAAAATAAAATAAAAAAAAAAAAAAATAAAAAATAAAAAAAAAAAAAAAAATATAACTCTGTATCTCACAAATTAGTAATTATACAAAAAAAAATAAATCATAGTGCCATAGAAAGACCACCCACGGGTCTCGATGGGGGGGGGGGGGTAAGCGCCAGAACCTCAGACCACCCACGAGGGGTAGATGGGATAGCTCGACGGGGGGGTGGGATAAGTCCCAGCACCTCAGACCACCCACGAGGGATAACACGCAAAAATAGATAGACCACCCGCGGGGGATAGCACGACGGGGTGGGATAGATGGGATAGCTCGACGGGGGGTGGGATAAGTCCCAGAACCGCCCTTTCTATACTACTTGTATGTATAGGAACCATCGACTGCCGCTCTGCCCACAAATATCTTTCCTCTTAAACCGGCAAGTTCTATTAGACACTAATGTAGCCAAGCACGTAGCAAGGTTTTATTTCGGAGGGGGCTAACTACCAAGGGATCGGGGGAACTTACATGCAAAAACACACAGTTTTAGTGTTTGTAGGGAGAGAAAAAAAATTGCAAGTGAAACATCAAACTGAACAATGCAATTTTTTTACATTTCGGGAGGGGCTTCAGCCCCGGCCCAAAGCCCCCTCCCTGGCTACGTGCCTGAATGTAGCCTTTATTCAAACGGAGCCTAATGCATTAATTCATGGACAAGCTAAGATAAGCTTACCATTGAAACAATGAAACAGCCGAGGGCCGTGCCCAGGGGGTCCGGACCCCCCCGAAATAAATTTTTGTATGTAAACCTGTATGGTTTGAAAAATTTATCCATCAATTAAGTAATAAATTACGTAAAAAAAATTATTGGACCCCCCCCCCCCCGAAATCGAAACCTGGCACGGCTTGTTTAACAGGCGAAAGCATGACTTAACCTAGTACAGATACGAGCCTACAAATATTCTTATACGTAGTTAATGGATATACTGTATATGAAGACTGTGACCTGTTCTTTTTTTAATATTTTTTTAATAACTGAGCATGAAGCCATTTTCTTAAACCATTTTCTCAAGGGCTTTTTCAAGGGGGTAAAAATTGAATTAAAAAATCTATGTTAAATGCATTATTGTACAAAGTAGATCTACTAAAATAATTGAATGAAATAATAATGGAAATGCTTCATACCCGACTGCTGATTGAATTGAACACAATGCGTCAAATTATGGGGGAAATTTGTTAAATGGGATGGATATGTATTTGGGCTGTACGCGGAGAGGGCACTTCATCAGGTACTCTGCCGTCAGCAGTGACGGCCGAACCCCGTTCTTAAAAACTATGAGTCGACGCTTTACAATAAAGGTAGCACGAGCGCCGGAAGTCAGAAGCACCGGGCCTGTCAATCACAATTCACGGGGTGTACGAGGGTGCCCACTGCAGCACTACTCATTATCAAGCAGCATATATGGTGAATGGGGCAGCAGCATGTGATGAAGCAGTAGAATTCGGCCTGATGGGCCGTGGTCCATTTGATACCGTGTTAATATATATACTTGACCATGTAGGAGGCTGAACCAAATAAAAGGACTTATGATTAATATATTATACAATATAATACAATATCAACACACTTACACTAATCACATCTTGCAGCTACTCTCTCTCTTCTTCAAAATATTCTGTTTGGGAGTTGCCTCGGAATTGTCGTCGTTACAAGTCTTTCATCACTCCAGGGAGCCTTCAGCCTATATCCGTCAGTAGTCTAAAAGACATGTAACTAATACTCTGATTAGCTAATAATGACGCACAATTGCTGATGACAGCAGGCTATAGGTACACTGGTACACACACATTTTACTATACCTATAGACCTAGCTGTCCAGAGAGTGGGTCGTTAATATGCAATTGAGGACAATTAATTGGCAGCACAACAAGCGTACTTCCAAACGATTGACTTCTTCAGTGCTACTACGTAGACTTCTATGATTGCATCTCGGAGCCTTAGTAGCAACTCAGTTGCAACTACGACACAGAAAGAGCATATAGCCTATTACCTAATAAATATATAGTATATGAGGAACAATTAACAACAATTTTATTTTTAATTTGATACTGTATATATGGCGGGGTTTCCACCGACCTCTCATTGCAGAATGCAAATGAAATTGACGGAAATTTTTGTTTTACTCCATGCCATAATTAAAATTGATCAATGATCATATAGAGTAAAATCACAAACAAACAAACTAAAATTAAAAATGGCGTCATTTTATAGATTTCTATAAAAAGAAAAATTCAAATTTCCGTCAATGTCATTTGCATTCTGCAATAAGAGGTCGGTGGAAACCACGCCCATTAAAAGAGGACCTTACTGTATACATATATTTATATATTATGTAGTTAAGCTATGCAATTAGAGAAGCCTTGATCTCATCCTTTATTTGAAAATCATTACTACCACAACAGCTTTGCATTCCTACTGTATGATATTTTACAACGGGCGCATAGGGATATTAGTCTCGGTCAGCGATTGCATTGACGAGAAGTAAAAGCTCCGTGAAACATCACTGTCAGCAATATTCTACACAAACAATAAAAAGGAGGGGTGTGAGCACTGAGCAGAGTAAACACGGGCTAGACAAGTGGGTTCTAGTAATGAATTCGCCGAGCCCTGGGAGAATTCCCCGCATTAATATACTCCGCTGTCCCTGGGGTCCGACACACCCTTCCTCCCATCAAACTACGGCCCAGAAGATGAATTAAAATTGTGAAGATTTGAAGAGGTGAAGAGAGCTGCTTGGGGGCGGTGATCAATGTAGTACTTTATGATGTGTCCTTTGCAGCAGTTTCGGAAAAGCTGCGTGGGGGGACAATTGAAAATGTTTTGTAGCTTTGTGTTGCATTGTCAGCAGCTTCGTGGATATGACAGACAGAGGCAGCACAACGTAATCCTTCAGGCGTTTAGTTTTGAGAAGAAAAGGAGGGAAATAGCGTGGGAGGACGGCGTTTTCGGGGAAAATTTATTGGAACTATGAAATCTAGCAAAATAACAGGTCTAGACTAGATTTAAGAAAATTAAATTTAAATTCTGCAGCAACCCAACAAGTGTATTATAGACTTTGTATTGTCTTATTGTTCAGATGAAATGTTTGAAATTGAACAATACAAACACTGTTTAATTCTACTAGGACAAGAGTCAAGAACGGTCAACGAGATTCCTATATTTGAACAGTGGCGGACCCAGAACCGACCACACAGTGTTCCTCACCGAGGCCAAAACAGTGCTTGTGGAGTAAAGTCTCCGCGGAAGAGGTCGATTGAGTGATAATAGCTTAACATGTAACGTTGGTACCGTGTAGTTGGCGAGGGAGATAT
Source organism: Psococerastis gibbosa (assembly GCA_963971405.1). Lineage (NCBI taxonomy): Eukaryota > Metazoa > Arthropoda > Insecta > Psocodea > Psocidae > Psococerastis > Psococerastis gibbosa. The sequence goes on from OZ020484.1 coordinate 18,571,905, forward strand.
GGATGGATAGGACTGACTTTCTTGCAGCTCGTAGTGACTGAAGTTCTAAACGCGGACTGTATAGTGTCTTCAGTTTTAGTAAGAAGGATAACGAATCAGACGGTTAATCCACCGGCAAGGCCCCTTCAACGGCGATGAATATCGCAAGGTCAGTCAGAATGCATCTGAAGTGGTGTGGGTGAGGCTGATAATGAAAAACTATGTTAGGCTTATTTGGGAGGTGCAGATAACGTTTATAAATTGCTTACCGCAATCTGATAAGAACACTCCTTTTTGAACACTTATGGCAACTCTAGTTGAATAGTTGACCTAATTGAATCCGGCGCATACATTATCCTGCTGAGCTATATGTTGGACATTCAAATTCAAATACTTCTTATCCAACAGAAATGATTATCGGCTAGATTTTGGACACATGGAATTGGAGCCGCTTTTAGTAGACAGGCATAGGTCGACAGAAAATATTGGTAATAGACACCTGTTCGGTATTGTAAAATTATAGATATCCGCGTATAGGCTACGACTGTGACACGAGTATGAAGTACAGTATGCCTGAAAAAGTTATTACAGGAAACTGAAGCAAATCGCACTTGCCCGTATTGTACATAGGTCATTTTATTGATCAGTATATCACAATTGAAAGGCAAGTTACTAACCTGCCCTAGCCTAACTATCACTGTTGCATGTTACAGATTTAAAAAAAGCATACGATACGAAAGGCTACCTAAAGTGTTTGGCCTGGCCAATAGTTATTGAAAGACAATCAATGAGTTTTCATGGTTGAAATTGTAATTTCTAATGATAGTGCCCGAGTAGACAAGATTATATGAAGTAACCGCTTGCGTGCAACTGATTAAATGACCGTATTTCAAATTAACAATTATATAACAATGCTCTTCCCTTCACATAGGCGTATGGCGCAGTGTATTAAGAGCATAGGCTATACAATTAATATAATAATTTAGGTCCATGTGATTATATGCCTTTTAAATGCCCTGAAATAATTAATCAACCTTTCAACAACTAGTTTAAGAAATGGGTGGGTCCTTGCGGTTTTTTGGACTTATGGTTACGAGCCACAATAGGTCTCTGGTCGTTAAAAACCCTTACTAAGGTTGTGATGGAAAGAAATAAACGGCTAGATGCCTACTTACATTATAATATAGATTAATTTTCGGCACGTTATGTATCTACCTTTTATACTAATCACACTACTACACTTTTACAACAGCGTACAGTAGTGTCTAGCGTAGCACAGCCACATAATTATAAATACTTAAAAAGTTACTGTTCTGAACTTAAATGCACAAATGGAAAACTTAAATAAGACCACAATCTTAACAGCATCTCACCACATCTCACAACTATAAGTTACACTCATGGCGACGACTTGGCAAAATTTCTGGGGTGTCGGATATTAAACTATTTTATAGCTTAGAGGCAGGGCTGCCGTTTGCCGTATAATTATACGATTTTGCGTATAATTTGAAGGCTTGCGTATCGTCGTGCGTATAATGTTAAATGCGTATAATTTGCGTATAATTTCATATAGTTTGAACATAGAAAATGCGAAAAAGCAATCTTGAATATTCAATAACAAAAAATCCATTTTTTTAGCATTTGAAAATTAGCGGGAGTTATTTGTTGGTATAAACCATAGAAATATATAAACTGGGACGGCGGTACCCATAATATCCCTTACGGGACAATCGTTAACCATAAGCCAACTATCAGAGATAAGTACCAACGTAAAAATTTCGAAGTCTTACACATTTCGGCATAGCAGAACGGATACCTGGACCCGGTCAAATCTCTGTACCTAGCCTTTGTGGACTATTTACCCAGCAAAATTGCGTATTTATCTTGTGCAGGCTGCACTAGCTGCCATATTGATAACGGTCTACAGCCACGCGATGGTAAAAACTCTGTGGCTAGACCTAATCATACCATGTTTCGCTTATTAGCCAATCCGAAGAATCAGCGGACCAAGCGTCATAGTTTCTGGTTTTAGGATACTTATATATTTCTTCTAGACATGTTACCACATCCGAAATAACTATGTTTTACTCAGCCCGGAACCAATATTGAAATGGGAACAAAGTATCAGATCCCACTAATTGGCTAAGCTTAGGCACATGCATGCATTTAAAATTTTTTAAATTTAAAAAGTTTACATGCGAAAATTTCGATGATTTCAAAAATTGGCGGGAAAAAAGTTTTGCCAACAAGAAGGAAGTGTTAAATTTGAAGGTAAAAAATTAAAATTTTAAGTAAATAACCGACTAGGGCACGAAAACATAAAAAAAACAATAAATAAAAAAATAATCCATTATTTTTTTTATTTTTACAACTTGCGTATCTTTGCGTATCTTTTTCGCTTCCATTGCGTATAATTTTAATTTTCCGAACGGCAGCCCTGCTTAGAGGCAACACCGTAGCCGAATCGGGGCTTATTGGGCTGTAGCCCCCCCCCCCCCCCGAAATGAAAAGTTGTTAAATCTAGTTCGGTAACATGAATATATGTCCTCTAAGTTAGAGGTATGCCCTAGTGTCGTATTTTGAGGAAACATATTTGCTATATTTTAAGTTGGTCTGATAAGTTGCTGATTGCGATTGCGGGGAAGAATTGAAGCATGTACAGTTTTCCGCTTTCGTTTTATGAATTAGTCTACAAATTATTTTTTGGGTGTTCTCATGAACTTTGGGGTTGCTTCATGCTGAGCACCAAACAAGTCGCCACACTCGCCATCCCTGTAACCACCGTCATATTCGGAAGATACTGTATATTATTGTATGATACAATAATGTTTTGCTTGTAGATTGTAGCTGTACAGTACTGTTATATAACATACTACACCTTCAATTGCAATAATATAATTATCGTACTATAATTTCCTTTAGTTAAGAACTATCCTACTTTAAAAATGCGACAGTTGTCTGCTGCATTTTGAATAATAAAGTAGTCGACCCCATTTACCGGTGCTGTTGTGTATTTTCAATACAGCCCTATAACAAAGGATTAATTGAACAAAAGCCAGGATATGCATAATTAGAAGTATAAACAAACTGGTGTCTTCAATGAAACGAGCCAGCACGACATGCAATTGCATCCGGAAGCACCAACAACAAGTATTTGGCTGGGAATCTCACCAAATGCCACACCAATCATCAAAATAATGGGAAAATTACACTGCATGTGCCGCATGTTCAATTCATATGGAAGTAAAGACTGCAACAGAGATGTTACTGTTAAAATAATGTTAATGGAGGTTTATTGCGTACATAAAAATAACGTAAATATAAAATTAGGTAAACATAAAGCCATCTGTCTGATTCTCAAATTTGTAATTAAAAACATAGTATAACAGCCATAATAATCAGACTTAAATAATAAAATAAAATCTTTTGAAATTGTTATACTTAAGCGAGGGTTAAGACTGCAGAGTACGATAATACCGGAATCAAATCAAATATATTTTTGCTTAATTGATCTGTGATTTTTTTTAAGTTGGAGGTACTTGGAGTTAATTATATTTTTTCAATTTACAATTTTCCAATTTGATGGTAAAGTTTTCAAGTTGGTAATAAGGGTGTTTTTATATTAATTTATAAGCATAAATAAAACATAATAGAGCCTTTTTTCTTTCTTTTTTTAAATTAATTTTTAGGTGCGGGACTCTTTCGAGTATTTGCGCCGGTCGGTGTGTGTGTGCGAAGGTGTTGCTTTATTTAGTTACTGTTGGTGTTTTTGGTTTAGAATGTGTCTGTCTACAGCTGTGGCATGACTCCGGCCTTGATAAGAAAGCTTAACTTTGCCGTGACCGGCCCATGCTTGTCCCCAGCAATTAAGCTACAAAGCAAAAAAATTAATTAAAAAAAAAATGTTATTTAGCACGGTGCTAAGTGTAGCCCCTCTGATCACAACCGGCGGCGGCAGCAACAGCTTCAAATATCTATATACGAGTATATTTGCATGCCCTGGCTTTTGTACCTACAATTAATACTTTGTTATAGGGCTGTATTGAAAATACACAACCACACCGGTAAATGGGGTCGACAGTTTTCCATACTTTATTATTCAAAATGCAACACTGCAACAGACAACTGTCGAATTTTTAAAGTAGGTGCAGCATTTGGACTGTAAGTTTACTCGTTAAAAAAGAAATTATGTATTGTATTTAATTTTTGACCCCAGCGTGACAAGTCAGTTTTGTACTTGTGATGGGGATTTATGCTTTGATTTTTATTCATTGTTCAATTATATATATACACTTACTTACTTACTTATTTTTTCAAATTAAATGTGTTAAATAATCTGATTATTACTTAGGCTTCTTCCCTTTCCTAAAAAAAAACAACAAAAACTTTTTTTAGAAAAACTTGTTATAACTATAACCCGAATTAGTAAAACCCAAATAATCGTTAAGAAATTAACTTCGTCTAAGAAACCCACTTGTATTAGTAAAAACCTTGAGCGCTTTCAGCAAGAACTGCCATCTACAGAGGGAAACCCACCAGCACAGTTACACGTTATCTGCGATTTGAGACTTGCTCAACTGGAGGAAAAGATGCAAATGTGCAAACATCTAAACATCGAACATCAAACTCTAAGTTTTTCTTGTTTTTTGTTTATTAAAATGAAACACCACGAAGTCACGATTAATCTAATTTTTTCTGTTTTCCCTTTGCTATGAACGGACCTTATACAGCCACTGCATAGGGGGAGGTTATCTTAAAAACTTATAGTGAGTTAAACCCCCCTTAAACTTAGTGGCTTTCCGAACAAAATATGAAAACACTAATGTAAATGCAGTGCAAAACTGCCTTCTAAAGTTTTTAAGTGTTGCAGTTTCCACCTTGTTTGTCATATAGAAAAGTTCTATTGAGCACTGTATGTAACCTAAAAAACCTCAAAATTACTGAGGCTGATATTTTACTTCTCAGTTCTCACCATGCCCCCTCCTGCGTTTTAGCGACAAATTTGGTGGGGGAAATTCAATATCAGTACATATAGTACCTATTAACCGAAAATAAATTTCCATTCCCAGGTAAAGAATAAAAAACGAGACAAATTATTTTTAGATGTGTCGGAAAACACACCATTTTGTAGGGGAGTCAAGCCTGAAAGAGGCTGGGATTCGAGATAAGACCTTCATACAATCAATAGTCGGGATAAGGAATGTTATCTTGGACTTGAAACCGTAACTTATGTTACCCACTCCCTCCATTTGTAATGCATTACATTACTAATCTTCATATAATGGAATTTTCTTGAATCTTTTGAGCTCCAACCAAGGGAGCATTTATTAAATTCCAACTTGTTGTATTCGAATATAACAAGAAAATCTCAGAAAGATATTACGGTATATCATCGCAATATGTCTTTTTTAAATGAAAGTTTTTTATTTTTAAATTACGGTATTTAAGTCATTTATAAATGAAGGTTACCTATTATTTCGTAAAAATCGACTTACTCGGCATATCTTAATGTTGGTTGATTTTCGGCGATTTTCCCACACAAGCCAACTTTTTCTGTATCCTCCCATTTTCGGTTACACTCCTAGAAGTTTCAACATTTTGCTACGATACCTAGCCTGTATATTTCGGAAACGTTGCCAATTGTACAATTTAAGTGTAGTATTGTAGATTGCAATTGTACATGCCATACCGTAACCTGAGTATAGTCTATAGCATAAAACCTAATGTATGTATTAACAAAAAATGTATTCTCTTTAAAATGACAATACAGGCTGTCCGGAGAGTGTTCGATAACCCGTTTAGGGGAGGTAGGGGGTTCATTTAGAGATGTTTTTCCCGATCGGAAGTGAACGGTGTGTCCGCTACATGGTATAGTCCTAAGTCCACGCAAAATGAGTAAAGTATGGACATGGAATGTTTCGATCCTGTGCAACACTGTATAAATATTCTTTGCACAATTTTTGTTATGCCTTGCATCCAATGCAACAAGGTAACACAAAATGGTGCAAGAAATATTTATACAGTGTTGCACGGGATTTCATTGGATATTACATAGTAGTTTTTATTTTTCCTCTCAAAATCCGATTCTATCTAGTGTCAAGCCATTTCATATTTCGGGGGGGGGGGGGGTTGAACCCCCTTGAACCCCCCCCCCCCCTTGGCTACGGCCTTGCATGCACATTTTCTTAAAATTTATATTTTTACATATATTTTTATTTGATTATCGTGTTTATAATCGTAAATAAGGGGGTGTTCAAGGGGGTTCAACCCCCCCCCCCCCTTGGCTACGGCCTTGCATGATGCACATTTTCTTAAAATTTATATTTTTACACATATTTTTATTTGATTATCGTGTTTATAATCGTAAATAAATCCGCATGCATCTCATCGAGCTCCGTCTTTCGAATTTTGAAAATCTAAAAATATTGGTAATAAATATATTTTATTTTTCACCTACCACTCATGGTTTGGCCATAAAAAAAAATATTTCACAAAAATCCGGGGGACACCCTTTAGCAAACTCACCGTTCACTGTTAACAAAGGGTTGATTGGGCAAATCATCTCAAAACGGACCCCCCACCCAGGGGCGTAAAGTTGGGGGGGGGCACGGTCCAACTTGCCCCCCACAGCTCCTTTTGGGGGCCTTTCCCCCCCCCCCCAGCGTCTAGTAATGTAAGACGTGGTTCATGTCTCATCGGGCCCCTTTGCAGCAATGTGAATAGAAGCACTCCTTTGTTAGCTTTGTGAAATCTACAGCTATACTTTACTACTATTAAATAGTGTAAAATCCTACTATTTTGCACTTCATTCACATTCACACATCTTCAATTTTTTCTTAACCTGCCTGATGACGTCATATGGTATACTTAGTTTTGCCCCCGCCATCATTCTAAAACTTTACGCCTCTGCCCCATCTCCCCTATCTCCCCATAACAGATTATATAGCACTAGTGGGACACCCTGTTTATACGTCACTGTAATGTAGCCTAATACACTGACAATATCATATACTGTCATACAACACAGCTTATATGAGGATCCTAGAAAACTTGTAAATATTGTGGAAATAAAGGAAAAACTATATTGGGGGGTGATGCCCGCAGGAGCCGAGACAAAGGAGGAGCTTGTGCGCTCGTGGAATCCGCCCTCGCACAGGTTTTAATATTTTACTTCAAGTCTTGGGCAAACAGAGGGGGGTGCACGATATTAGAATATTCCAATCTCCCGAGATTCCCCCCACTATCTTCCTTATCATTTTTAGCTTCTTAACGGTTTTACCCGAAACACTGCGTATTTAATGTCTAGTTCCATTCTTTCATTTACAACTAATGAACTTTCCACAATGCAATATACATTATGATGGCAGTAGACAACCCCTGAACGTCAGATGTATAGATCAGATGCATAAATCTGTTGTTGTCTGTCCACAAACGCGAAATAAACCATTGGACAGGAAACCAACTACCTACATAATTTACTGTAATCAACCTTATGCTCTAACAAATGACTTTTGGTCTGCTTAACTAGTTACATTTGTTTTTTGTTAAACGAACCTGTAACATGTACCTGAACACAGATGTATTACAACTTATAACAAGGACAATAGTCTGCTTATTTTAACATGCACATGATGTATAAAGTTTAATATGGATAGTTTAGATAATTACCGTTATTGTTAAGTTGACGTGCCACCCTCCCATGCTTCGGCTTTATGTTGTACCCACTTTTGATAAATACACGGATTTTCCATCTATCTGTCTGTTGTATATGAGGAGGAAGCTCGTGGCTTTATATAATTACTACTTCTTCTGGTACCTGATCTGACTTCCTCTAAATTTCATAAAGCTCATTTATTTATGTAATAAATATAGGGGTTAAAAGATATTTTCATACCGAAAGCAGGCACTATTTCTGATTAATAACTTATGTGAGCCGTATACCTGCAACCTTAGGAAGGACGCAGGACTTTAGGAGGGCGGAAACATCTGGTGATAAAATTTATTGCTGGATAATGGACAAGGAGTGAATTGTTCGAAAATTTATTATGAAGATAACACCAATGTTACCCTTGTCCCTGATAACGGCTATAACGTTATGAGAATTTTTGACAAAAACGGCTCATTTGTATCCGTCACCAAATAAAGGAGACCGAGACCGCAGTCCGCACTGTTATTTTTTAATGAGTAAGAAATATGTAAAGTACTTAAAAATATATTCGTTAAGAGACTTTTATGACGACTTTCGGACCAAAATATGATAACATTACCCATAGGTAAACAAAGTGCGACAACATCATTTATAATATTTGTATTGTTCATAAATAAGAAGACAGTGTCGCACTTTTACATGCGGCTACTGCTTTATTTTTAACGAAAAATCATCATAAAAGTCTGAAGACTATATTTATGATACTATTGTATGTTCAGAGCAATATTATTATTATTAAAAGCGTATTACCGTGCGTTGAAAACATCAAAATGTGACCTTATACATGTAAACTAATATGGGTCCTTCTAATTTGCCAAGTTTGTATTAATAATTTCTTTATCAGTGGGCGACCGAGATGCTACGAACAAAGAGAGGTAACTAAAACTTGAAAGTGTTATTATTCTGCTAACTGCTGTCCGTTGATTGCTGTCCATTGTTAAGTTACATACAAAATTCTAAAAATAAGAAAAATCGGACAATTTTTCTCCAATTTTAAAAATCGAATATTTGCTAGCCATTTAATTCGAGAACTAGCTGTAAGTTAACATATCTGCTGCGTCCTGGGCGAGTTACCGTTCTTCCGAGAAACTTGGAAAAGTTTTAGGCTCTAATAGGTCTGCCAGTTATTTTGGTGAGCGTTCCATTTCCTATACGGGCAAAAGTTGCAGCCCACTACTATATATCTGCTCGGTAGTGCCAAACATACGACGTTTAAACGCAGTTTACTGTAGGTACGGTACAGTATAATGTATATTATTTTAAAAAGGTTATCACGTATGAGCTATTTATTTTTCTATCTGCTATTGTCGGACAAAATTGGAGCATCTGCAGTATCAATGCAGTGAATTTAATTAAATTTAGCATAAAAGATATTGTACAAGCATTTAGGGGGTGCTCCAACTCCTGGTTAAGTGACGCTCACACCTATTACCAAATGGTAACCTTGCCTTAGCTTGTTCATTATCGCTTGTAGCCGGTGTAGGTTGACAGCGTGGCCGCGTACCAGTTTGTCATTGGCCAAAAACTCTGATGGATACAGTACCTACCAAATTTGTCCGAAAATCCATGTGGTCGTTGCAGGAAGGGCAAGGTTCAATACTACTACTAGTATAAAAGTAGGCCTATGTCTATAAAATATATACATAATATGTATAATTAGGGGGTACTCTGCCCGTTTCTCCTTGTCACTGGACAAAATCAAGGCGTAATAGTGAAATGACGAAAATTCCACGGTTTCCTGGATGTTCTTGGAAGTTGGAGCTGCGGATGGCACTCCTGCAGCCCACACCGTGCTAACAAGCACTAATTTATTTGTTCTTCTCATTGGCATCTAGCAAGTTCCATTTGTCACATGCGACGTTATGGAGTCCTCATAAGAATTGTCCTCACTCAGGTCAAAGTCGACCGTAAAAGCATTTTAAGTGGAGGTAAATAAAAAGCGGGTCATTGAGAAGTACTGTGAGCCATATTGTACACACCTCCTATATAAAGACATTTCATGGTTCACGTTGAAATGAAATTCCATTAGAACATCTACAGCACAGTCTACGGCAATATTTTGTATTTTTATACTTATGGCATATCCCGATGGGGCAACAGCATGAACCAACTAAATAACCCTCCTTTAAGGGTGTACGCCCCGCAAGAAATTGGCAGCCCCAAATTAAACCCTTCTTATTTTGTATTTAAATAACTAAGTTATTAAAATATTATTATATATAACTTAAAATATTGGTTCATTTAACTGGTAGAAAACTACTTTATGCAACAGATAATAGGGTAGGCCTATTATTAATGTTTAGTTTTGTAATTCTATTCTACGCAAAATTTTAGCCCTCAATTATTTTTATGAAAAGACTACGGTACCAACAATTAAAAATACCCTATTATTGAATATGATGCATAATGCATAACTTAGTCTTCTACAACTTAAATAAGCCAAATCTCTAAAATCTTGCTTTGTTAATTAAATAAAAAATAAGAAGCCTATAAAACAACGGATTTTGGGGTACCTAGTTCCTACTAGTACCTACACTCTTAAGCGGCTGGAATTTTAAGGTAAAAGCTTCTGTTTCCCATAAATGAAGGCAATGGTAGCTCTGTTGTTATGGATGCTGACATAGTCAGAAGTCATATGATGGATAAAGCATATTGTTTACAGAACTTCGAATGGTATACAAGTGCTGTACTACTGTGCGAAGGTTTTTTGCCTTAAACACTATGTTTTGAAACAAGCTATTTAAAACTAGTTCTAACCAATATGAGAACAAACAGGTTGTTTACAACAGATTGTTCTAAACTTAGTTTTAAACTCAGACCGTGGCGGACTGGGACTGGAAATGGCCCTGGAATATTTGGATACCGCGGCCCCTTCCTGAGGTAAGAAAAGCGGACGCACGCTTACATTTGAAATTCATAATGCTGTTGTAATGTTTGTTATTACAAAAAAAATTATTTTATTTTATTTTGAAATATGTTACGATTTTTACCCTTTGACGTCCGGCCCCAAGCAACTATTTTATTCAGTGCTGTATCAGCCTCCATTGAAAGAACGCTTTCAAATTTTAATCTAATGCATTCTGAGTTACGCAATAGATTAGACACTGAGAAGGCGGCTAAGCTCGTGTATTTTTGTATTAATCGTTGAATGATGATAAAACAAACTTTATGTGTTTTCCTGACCAATTATCTACCCTTAGCATATTCAATTGCTAGATTAGATTTCAAAAGTAAACTAATACTAGTAGCGATACTTAGGTTTCATAGCTTTTTTTATGTGTAGAAAGCCGTAGCCAGAGAGGAGTTCAGGGGTCGCATCTACATTTTAAAAGAAATTCCCAAGTGCCCCCCCTCCCCCCCCCCCATTCAGGGGTCCTTCCACCTTGCATACCAGTTGTTACGTCCCTGCATTGAACCTTGCCCTGCCCACGACCTCATTGAATTTTTTTCAGAAATTAATGGTAATGTCTCCGAGTGAGTGTCCTCGATGTCAACCCACTTCGTCTACAAGTGCCAATGGGAAAGCTGAGACATGCTTACCATTTACACAATGGAACAGGTGTCAGCGTGACTTAACCAATTTCGGGTAATAGTAAAAACAAAAAACAAAAAAAAAACATTGGTATGGTAATTTACGATCCCCTACAAATAAAGTGACTTTTGACCTAACAATGATTGTAGAAATACATCAGTTATCGTATCTAAACACAATATTTGTATTGTATTAGATCACATGACCCTTAACAATTTCACTGCCCTACGCAATTAAAAACAACAACAAAATTAAAATATTACAACTTAACATCCAAAAGTGTCAACGGAACAGTTTCACATTTCAAATAAGGATTTTAAGATTTTATATTGTAATAATATTCTAATAATGAAAAACTAAACAATTAAAATTTATCCTAATCTATCTCATCCTGATCCCATTAGGTTGACTGTACTATAATGTAGTAATTGACGGAAGTAATGTCTAATGTATATAAAGATACTTATAAGGTGCCTACGCCATGAATTAAAATTAGACTGCCTTATAGTCAAAGGCGGATCTAGGTTTTTTTATGGGAGAGGGGACAAATTGTCAAATTGTCTCTGATTGTCTCAGACAATCATAAGGGTGGAGCTTTACGCATTTTAACAGAAGTACCTCACATTTTACAGAAAATGAGAAACAATACAAATATGTATATAACCTACTTATACAGCCTACGATTTTAAATTTCGTATAAAATTCAAATCGCTTATGTTAATGACTATGAATTACGAAATTTATGTGTGGCATTAATATTGCACACGCGATCAGCATCGACGGCATTCCAATGAATTTTGGAGGGTTCAGATATTTATCTGAAGAAATTAATTTGCCATACCGGAGACTCGCATAACATAAATGGGACGAAACGTGGCTCAATTGCTTTTAGCGCTTTACGCACGGTAAAATATTTTGTAGTCTACTGTGGAAGAACAGCAGAACTATTGTACCATTAGTTAACTATAAATGCAAGTACCTACACAGTATAAACATATTTTAGCATACAAACTGAGCGACAAGTTCGTCTCCCAGTAGACAGAGCTAATTTGAACACAGACTAGGTGACAGATGTACCACCAAGTAATTGAAGGTAGTGCCGGCGCAAAAAGCGTTAGGGTACGAAAGTACCTACCTACAAAGCACAATTATGTTCTCAAAATTTTCCTCCGGGGGAGATCTCTTCCTTGGTCTGTTTATCATAGATAGTTTATATTGTACAATATAATTTACATAGCAAGCCAACCACCTCAGCTCCGGAGTGAACAATAATTCTCCTTAGCATGGAGTCGCGTTGCTCCTCACGTTAACTAAATCCTGGAATACTGGGCCCTAGTTCTTGGCACAGCGCCTCACCCGCTTTTTAAACGCGTGATTGTCGCCCATTAGAAAATCCTTAAAATTTGCTTTAGTATACACAGGCTAGTCACTAGTACAGTATATAATTAACCAACCACAAAAGCTGAAGCCTTCGCTGCTCCAAGTTGAGTAAACCTCTTTTCTAGCTTTATTAGAAGGGATAAATCTGTTCTCCAACTACACGCAGTGACCTTTCCAATCGATCACCCTCGCCTGTACGCTTACCTTGTCGGATGAGAAATTTCATCAAGCCAAATTAACGCTAAGCAAACTTCCGACGCTCGGATATTGGCAAGGGCGTGTCCAGAACATTTGTAAAATACCCTCAACAGTCACTTCTTGTCATATACCAGCATAATCCTGATGCCTGCTCCCGCAGGTCTGGGCTATTTTCTTATATATGTAAGTCTATGTAGCGTAAGAGATTCAAGAATATACATTTATTGGGTTTAATCAATCAAAAATTAAAATTGTTTAACAACACCAATAATTTCAGTTACATGCATTGCAAGTTGAATGCGGTAGACATTCTTTACTTTGCTTTATAACTGTTCGAGTAACTATGTGGTAAGCTAATAAAGCACAATGAAAACCAATAATACTTTGGTATAGCCGATACGGTGACACGTAACCATGTGTTTTGTGAAATAAGTTTCCGTGACTCTTTATTTTGAGCATGCACCTGTCGCCTCATATTCATGGATGTAAAACTGTCCAAATTTTTACAACTCCTTTCATCACAGACGCATGTTATCGTGCAACACCTGTTACAATTAGCCCCCGACTGAAATCACGAGTCCAGATGGCAGGGATTTGGTCGGAAGTTTAATTGCTCTGACATTGCATGATACAATTGAAATGCAAAATTGTGTACATTGAAAATGCGTGAAAATATGGCTACATAGTGAGGGATCCCAAACATCTTCGTTGCTTAACATATGTATTGTACTACTTGGGAATTAAATGATTATTATTATTTTGTCGAAATACACAGTATGCATACGTATATAGGCCCTACATACCATTAATTTAAGAAAATGGAAAAACTTTGTTTATTACTATATATATGAATAGTAGGCAGTAGGGCAGTGGTGTGGACTATGCGGACTGTATAGAGTGAGGGAGGTTTAGGTCGTACCTGGAGATGCCTCTAAGGGTTTTTGGGCACCGACTGTCACTGGATTCTGCTGCGTTGCTGTGGAGAGGCCTCCTGAAGATCTCACTGGCGGTTCCTCGATGAACGGATGTGGAGAGCGGCAGGGAGACACACCAAGGCACTGATTACGAGTCAAATTATAAGAATAAAAGGAATGGAGACTTGGTATGGAAAAAAGAGATGTGTTGCACATGTAATGCAAGCAAAATTAATTCAAGATGGCTATGTAATACAAGGTGAAACTTGAGTTTTGTTTAAAATATACACACACACATTTATGAATTCGAAGAAACTCACTGATCACTATCTTCAATTCCTCACCCGTATCTGTACTTGGTTAAGTCATGCTCTCGCCTGTTTCATTGCGTGAATGGTAAGCTTGTCTCAGCTTGTCCCTTATCGCCTGTAGCCGTTGTAGGTTGACATATAGAACGTATATTTACGTATACCAGTTTGCCAATGGCCAAAAAATTATACGAAACAATATAAAGAACCGGTCCGAGTTCACTCGAACATGCTTTCCAATTTATCAAAATTATTAGATAGAGAAAATTAGTAATTTTATGGCAAATATTTTTCCTATGGTTAAATTTCCGATATCTCGGGGGGGGGGGGGGGCGGTTGTCCACCTGACGTCACTGGAAGTGATGTAAATTCTCGATAGGTCAAACAAACACATTAATTACCACACAGCAATAATGGCAGGGCATGCAATGCATTTGAGCGCGAATTTTCTATCATTTTTTTCAAAAAATAATTTTTTGGGCAAAACCAAATATTTTTTTGGGAAAGCAACCTATCCGGTTTCGTTACTCAATTTAACACCTAAAACATGCTTGAAGGTAGAAATCATCGATAGAAAGGTTTCGCATTTTTTAGTCATTTTTTCATTAAAATTTAGTTATTTTTATTTTTTTACCCCCAGAAGCAAACTATCAAGAGGCAAGCGACCCCCCGCATTTTGTCAACATTAATAACGACTACAATTTACGAGAATTTAAAAGAAATCGTTGGAGCCGTTTTTGAGAAATAATTTTTTTAGACGTTTTTTTGGAGTTTTTTGAAAATAAAACCCCCCCAAATTGAGTTAGCCAAAAAAAAAAAAATGGTCCCGAGGTATGATTTTTGTGAACCTACATGCCAAATTTCACTCAAATCCACTGAGTAGTTTGCCCGGAAATCGACGAACAGACAGACCGACCGACAGACCGACAGACCGACAGACCGACCGACAGACAGACATTTTGTAAAAACCACTTTTTTGGGTTCCTGGGACCTCAAAACGTGTAAATCCGTTGAAATCTCGGAATCAAAAATTTCGACCATCACAAAGCTTTCCTTATACTACGTATAAATTGGAAAGCAATAATGTCTGAAATCCACGGGGTCATTGGCATTGGACAACGTGGTCCATATAAAGTCCTTCAAAAAAATTACAAACTACAAATCTTCAATTCCTGGTCGCATCCCACTGGTATTGGCAATTTGTATTTCTTTTTAGCTGTGGAAAAGGGAAATAATTAATTTCTTCAAATTTACTCATCCATTCTTTGTTTAAAATATTTTTTTTTTCACATCTGAGCCCCAATGAGCCTGATATGATCTATTACAGAAGTCCCATTATCACTCATTACATTGGCATCATTGAACAATAATTATTATTAATGACAGTGGCGGACACAGCTTTTTATTTTGGGGAGGGTCATCCCTCAAAATGCTGCCTCAGGTATTAACTGAGAATAAAAACAATACGGTATTTTATTTAAGTAATTGATGCAGTTCTTCCGTAAAATTTTATTCTGGTTAGCATACATACAGGTACAGAAACGAAACCATTTCAAGAAGTATTTCAATAACCCTTTCCATATTTCATGTTTTTTTAAAGAAATAATTTGTCATTTTAAAATTTTGGAGGGGGTCACGACCCCCGTGACCCCCCCCCCCCTCTGTGTCCGCCACTGTATTCAGTCGATGGAAAGCAGGCTTAGTTTAAAGGAATGTTTTATGACAGAAGTTTGTCGGTCCGTATTGTCCCCATGTACGCGTGCTGTTCTATAAATTTTCCTAGATTTTCCGTGCAAATTAAAATTATTTTTGCATGCAGGTCAACATGTCAACATGCAGGTCAATATGTCAACATGCAGGTCTGACTCGTAACAGTATAAGAGTAAGGTGGTAGCGTGAGTGGATAAAATATTAGAAGAAGATTGACGTGCCGGTAAACCCATTTTATACGTTAAATTACAGCAATATTCCATTTCAAAATAATAGGTGAAGCTATGGTATTACGGTACCAGTAGAGTCCCCTCTTGGGGTATGAAATACTTAAAACCTTTGACAGAAATGAACCCCCTCCCAGTGATGGACACCCTTCATAGAAAAAAGATGGGATACCGTGTGATGGCACCGTAAAATCTCTGTCGAAATGGTTTGACTCTTTGGGGTCAAATTTATACAGTTCCACGTTGACATTTGACATTTGAGACACATGGGATATTGTTGCAGACTGAAGCGGTGCAATAAAATGTTACCTTCATGGAATTAAATTTAAAGTCATCTTACGTGCTTCATCTTCAACAATTTGTTACATACATATTTTATTATTTCAATTGACTCTACTTGGGTTATGAAGTCAGACAGGAATTCAGTTTAAATATGTACGAGCATAAAAAAAAACTTCTTTTACAAATGGAAGTTATATGCAACGAATTAAGGGTTTCAATCGTATACCGTAATAAAAATTACACCGTAATTCTTCAACAATTTTTGCAAGTCAATTTAATTTTGAAATGAAATGCATTTGTTCTGCAGCTTGTAGCGGTGCCGCGGTTATGGGGCTTTATGTGAAAATTAAACTCGACCGTTGTAAAACCGCAATCCCCCGTACCACAGTGCGACCCCCGGGCTTACTCTCTCATACATTCTGCTAATCATATGAAATACGGAAAATTAATACTCTTTTAGGTTCATTAAATATTGCCAATGAATTGAATTGTGTTTCATGCATGGCGCATATTTACATTTTGATAATAATTAATATTGCTCCATGCAGCTGTGCAGCCTCTGTTCCACATTATTGCATCTAAATATGGACGTTATACATTTTCCATTCTTCATTGTAATATGGAAATACAAGGCTTTTACTTTTAAACCAAATTTTCATTTTATGAAACTAACAGAAGTTACATACAATCAGGTTTTCAATTTGCATTCCATAAATGTTAAATTTACTGCTGCAGCCCGATCATGGCAATTTGAAATTATTATGATACCGGGTTTTATTCAATTGTTTTAAACAAATGAGTGCAAAACGCACGGGAAATTCAAATTGATAAATTAATATTTATTAATAAAAATAAATAAATATTTGGCGAGTTAATTTTTTCTCCCTTAGATGCATAGGTAGACACATTTATTAAAAATCTGACTTTATTTCAAAATTCTACCTGTACATTTTAATTTTTATTAGTATTTCCTTCAATTATTAAACAGTGCAACCATTCTTTTGTATTCTAATAATTTATTAATTTCAATTTCCCGCGCATATGTTAACACCGTCACGTGACACCTTACTAATGTGATACGAAAAAATAAATCCCGGTATTATAATAATCCCAAATCGCCATGATCGGACTGCTGGTCTCCTAATAAGTTACTCAGTAGGTTTTACACATAATATACGAGACATTAATTATGTTCTATAAAGGACATTTTTAGGAACCTAGGTCTACTTATAGTCTCTTGATCTCTTATCCAATGCCAACGACCCCATGGATTTCGGACATAATACAATGTTTGTCCACTAACACAGTGGCGGCGCTAGAAATTTTAAGGCGGGGGGGGCCATGGGGGGGGCATGACTTCTATCCAGGGGGGCCAATGAAAAAACGAAACATTTTTCATTGGGAGTAGGTATACGGTTCAATAATTCTCAAATTTAACAACATGTAAAATGTCTGAAAAGTGGGGGGGCCACGGAGGGGCCGAAGAAACTGTTTGGGGGGGGGGCCAGGCCCCCTCGGGCACCCCCGTAGCGCCGCCACTGCACTAACAACCTGGTATACGTCCTCGATGTTAACAAGCGATAATGGGCAAAGCTTATCATTGGCACAATGTAACAGGTGAAAGCATGCGATGACTTAACCAAGTACAGATACTATTCTAAATTTTTCACACACTTTGACCATTGCTCGTGTTCGCAATGATGGGTGCTCCTGGTAGGCCTGCGTGAAATTGAAGCCTGGAGTAACTTATTAGAATTAGATTTTTTTTAGATTATTCGCATACAAACAATTCAATGAGTGTATCCGAATAACCTCTTCAGTCACCTCTTTAGGTAATACGACATGTCATCGATAGTATGTAAGTAAGAACAAGCTACCACCATGCCATCGAAGATAATGTTACTACCTAAGTATGATTATTATATAGTATCCAGCCCATACTTATTTCATTCCAAAGCATTGTGTGAGGCTTAATAAATGCATACCTAAGTTGTTAACGATTTTTTCACACGTCCCCATTCCGACGAATGCTTGCTGAGATGCTACGATAGAAAGGACAACCTTCCAGGAAGGGCCCCCAATTTTTTTTAAAGTTAGGAGTAAAGCCTTTGCGTTTATACTATAAATTCCTCACACGTTGGCTTAATTCTCACATCCCACGACTGTCGGGTGGGGTACCTTGTGTTTGCTCAGACGGGGCGCCATCCAGAAACGCTGCAATATTGGGCTTATGGGACCACTCGCTTAGCACATTCTCTTATGTAGGGTGGTGTCTTCATTAGTGGCATAGGTCCAGGTAATTAGTGTTAGTCGGTTCAACCGACTCGGTTGTTTATATTTTAAATTTATTATTGTTCTCAAAAGATTTTGGTAGAAAGAAGTAACGGTCGTCGCTTATTATTATTCTATATACCTGAACCTGAACCTCACAAATTGCTGCTTGATGACTCAAAGTAATCAGTTTTATCAGGGGGGTCATTCTTTATTTCTGGGGAGCCAGGAAAGTGGGGAGGGCAATAACAATCAACGGGTTGTATATACTGAATATTGAATATACAAGGTAGGTACTTCTAATCTATTTTTACTTAGGTAAAAAAAAAGGTAACTGCGGCTGCTGTCAGAGTAGAATATGCTGCCCAACAGGCTGCAAAGGCTTCCCACTGAATATGACGTTTATTATTTATTTATCTTAGTCATATATGATTTCAAGACATGTAGACACTTGGATATTTTCCGCCATTCTCAGGAGGTACTACTATAAGGTATATGAAAGCGGTAAGTGCGGTATTTGAATAAGTTACAAAGTCAGGGGCGTAAAGCTGGCGGGGGCACGGTCCATCTTGCCTCGCCAGCTCCTTTGGGGGGGGGGGCGAGCCCCCCCAGCCTCGAGCATTGTAAGACGTGGTTCATGAAGACCCCCGTGCCCCCTGTTTGCAGCTATATGAATATAAGCATTCCTTTGTTAGCTTATTTGTAAAATCTACAGCTATACTTTACTACTATGTTGTTGTTTCTAACGCCTGCTTTCAGCATTTCTGCTTTAAGCAACCCTGTCAGCCTGGCGGGGGGAGTGAGTCTGTTTGTTAACTTGAGGCACCCTAAGGGCAGACTCTTTCACCTCGGGGAAAGGGGAGTTGACTAACAGGGTGGACCTCCTGAATATAGTGGATTCCGAACCACTTGGGGAACATGGTAAAGTCACACGATTAAATCGGAGGTGACCAGGACTCGACTTATACTGCCTGAGCGAGTTATCATGTCCCACCAGGTTCCCCTGCCAACGCTGTGCACACTACCAAGTTGCCTCAGTTTGAAACATGCTCTGCTCTAATGGAATCAACATGGTAAGGCCGTTGGCACTTTACTACTATTAAAATGCGTAAAACCCTACTATTTTGCACTTATATTTTCAATTTTTCCCCCCGAGGGAGACCCCCGAGCCCCTCTCTTTAGTTAATTGCAATATTTTTTCTATACAATCTAAACCGTCGTAATGATAACATTTGTGAATCTGTGAATCCGTGCTATAGAGGAAGCCTATGCATGAAAAATATACTAATGGAAAGCCTGATGACGTCATAAGGTCTACTTAGTTTTGCCCCCGCCATCATTCTAAAACTTTACGCCTCTGAGTTACATCACTCGCCCAGTAATGGTTTCAGGATTTTTTGAAACAAGATAGATTGTGAATAAATAAATAAATAATAATTAATTTTTGTGTTATTGCTAAGCCAACCTAGTGGAGTTACAGGGTTAGGAAGCCCTCTCTTACACTCAACTAGGAAGTCCCGGAACCGCCTGCTTTACATGCTCTCCGAAGCATGGCGAGAAAATATGGCAAGTGTGGGACTCGAACCTACAACCTCTCGGGTGAAAGTCATTTCTAAATAGCATATTATGTGCATATACTGTACGTCTGTACATTTATACATGATACATGACAGCAGGCGCGGATCTACGGGGGGGTCCTCAAAATACGTAAAACCCACTATTTCAGTCCTATTTTTCACAAATTTTCTCCCGGGGTAGAGCCCCGGGCCCCCTTGCGCTCGATTGTATTAATTACCTATTATAGAGAACCCTTATTGCTCTGAAAATGCGTAAAACCTCAATATTTCAGCCCTATTTAAAAAAAGAAAAAAGAAAAAAAGAAAATGGAAATTTAATATTAGCCCCCTCCTTGATCTCATTCTAGGTCCGCATGACAGCTTGCAGTATGTTCTCTTTTATTTACACAAAAAGATTTAAAAATAATAATAACTATAATACCTGCTTATAATAATAATAATACCTAGTTTAACCATAAATTATAATATGCATAATCTGTACTCAGTGTGTTGTAGACCAAAATGTTTGTGATTACCTAATGGAAATAAAGAGAAAATGACATAAAAACAAACTAAAATTAATGTTAGGGGCTGAAATAAATCTACAATCAATCTATCAATCTATTCTCTTAACTAAATTCGCATTAACCAAGGTCAGAATATTAAACACTTAACAGGAATAGCGTGAATATAGAAAGACAAAGGAAAGGGAAAGGATTACGAACAAGTGAGCAAATATTTATAAATGCTGGGCCAGATTCAGAGGACCGATTACAGGGTCAACAAATTCTAAGACAGAATTGCTATTTGTTATTCATAAAACTGAAAAAGTAAATTTACTCTTTAAATGACTGGGTATGTAAAGGGCAAATAGATTTGTTAGGCTTGGAAAGCTACGAGGCATTGCTTCACAGCGTACTCTTTGGGTATGATTATCTTTTCACCCTGACGCTTTTTCATATACAGTACAGTACATATCAATACTTCACATTTCCATGTAATGCAGGCATACTATGCGTCAATACGAGTACAGTATATATTTTGTATTACAAAATTATGTGCATAATATGTACCTACTATTTTTTGACACAACACTATCAGAGCCGCCAACAGCCATTACAGGCCCCAGGGCAAGAAATTCCCCCCCCCCCCCCCGGGCCCTATACCCAATGACTAGGTATATACGAGTACCTACTAACTGTAGTTAAATAGGGTACTACGGCCATACAGTGCTTTCAGGGGCGGATCTAGGATTTCTACTAGCGGGGGGGGGGGGGAATGGTCGTCCCTCTCCCCCAACCAGTTGTATGTATAGCTCACGTTACTGTAGCCCACTTAATTGTTAGAATAATTTAAAGTGGGGCTTGTGTGGTTGTATCCTTGAGTTTGTTTCTATACACATCATGCTATCGGAGACGTGTCGTAACTCAACACAACAAATATTAAGTAAGTGAGTCGACCGAAGAGGTCAATCGGATACATTCAATTAATTTTTTGAATGCAATTAACTATTTAAAAAAAATGCAATAACACTGTAACTTCTTCATTTCATAATAATTTATAAATTTATTTCAGAGAAGAGAATAACCCTGTTGCCCACTAAGCGAGTATATAGTGACTCATAATCTATCGTCATGTGACTTCGCTGTTTAACATTGCTCATCAATCGTATCGTATTTATAAAGGCTATCTTTTATGAACTTTTTTGTAAATTTCCTGTAGGATAGCTAGACTTAAAATAAAATTAGAATTTTTTTTTTAATATTGTATGTATTACGCCTTAGTCTTAAATATGTATGTATATATGTATATGTATCATACAATAATACAGTAGTATAACGGCAAATAAAAAGCCTCTACAGACAGGAGAATTAGAGAAAAGGTGACAAGGGAAAATCCAAATCTCCACCTTGCCAGGGTGTTGGAGAGATTTTGTAACTTATTGTAAAAACTAGTGTCAATATTTTAATTTTAATTTGGTGCTGCCACGTTTTTCTCTTTACCAAAGCAATTGTCATAAGAATGGTCAGAGCTGTACCCAAGCTAGGGAACATCTTTCAATTCACGCAACCTCAAGCTTCTATAGTTAAAACAAACCCATTAGAGTATAATTTCTCATGAGCAGTGTTTATTCTAGCTTACGCAATAATTAATTCGGGAATTATAACGGGACCATTGGCGCACGTGCCGGGGAGCGGTCGGGAAGGATATTTGAAAAAAGGCGGGCAAGTCGTGTGGGAAGATAAGACAGGTGGAGTGGGAAATCGCTGTGGCCACTTCACAGGGCGGCACGTGACGTTGCATACGTTACACCACCCTCTCATTGTTTATGCCAATTGTACAACAAAGCGGCGCTGGCCACCGGCGCTCTTCTTCCCGTAGCCTGCCCATCTTTATTTCATATTGCCCAACGCCAAGACCTCTTCAGTAAATTACTGGTTGAATACCAGCTGTTGCGTCTTTCCCACGAAATGCTGGTAGACGGGGACTCCCCTCACCAGCCCAACCAGTAGAAAAGACAGTCTTCCACTGCCACGTAGCCTAATATAAAAGAAACAAAATGACACATAACATAACATAATGACACATAATTCACCGTGATTCCCACATGTATAAATCATAGTGAAATAAGAAACTGCGAGCCGAATATGATCTGATTTCAGTGGAAACACAAATATAGGCAAAATTAGAGGATATGGAAAAAACTGGGCTTGGCGGGATCCATATCCTCTAATTTCGGTTATAACGAGGTGGTTACCTCTTTAACCGAAGTTAATTTAATGCCAGTGTTATATATACCATATAGTACTACAATATATCAAATATATAGGCACGCTAAACCGGAGTCAGTTGTTTTTTAGCCCAAGATCAAGGTCTAATAAGCTTGGAGATGTTACTGTTACATCCTTTATATTGTATTCGGGTTATCAATATAGCCTACTCGAGTTCAAGGCGGCAGCCAGAAATTTTTTCTGGGGGTTGGGGTCCATCTGACGTCACCGGAGGTGAGGTAACCTCAATATGTTTAAAACTCCATTCTATCTAGTGTACGCTGAAAATATTTTTTTTTTTTTGGGGGGGGGGAGGGGGTTGGTCCAGACCCCCTGACCCCCCCCCCCCCCCTCGGACTACGGCCATGCTCGGGTTAATTCGTGAACTATACATACTGTTATTAATAAAGATAAGCTTTTCCTTCTTTTCCTTTCTTATACGCTGTAGCCCTGTAGGTATTTCAGGAATAGTAAGCCATCGTCAGTCTTTTATTCGATATACAGGGTACATGTAGCCCATGTAGGCTACGTCTAAGTACTATTTGTAGTTTTCTCTATTGATTCATTTTTCCCTAACTTGACACCGACAATCATTTTGCTATGTCACTTTTACACCATATCTGTTTCTACAATATAATGTATACCAAACACAGGCCCAACAAGTTAAGAAAATGTAGCCGGCCGTTTTAAAATGGTCATAATATATTATTATGAGAGATGAGGCTGCACTACTGTGTTGAACGTTTTGCTGTGTTTTTAAAGCGTTGATCAGATTGCAACGTCACATTATCCAAGCAGGACAGTTCAGTTCATGTCAAAAAATATCAAAACAACTATTTAATAAGCATCATAGACACACAGACTAATATGTTAGGCAGCTATTCCATTTATCATATTTTCTTCATTTGATGTACATTAAAAAATGATGGGATCTTTGTTTTAAGGCGACTAATGTGTAGATACTTAACTTATCTATTATAAATTAAGTTATAATATGGTAGATACATCAATAACCATATATAACCATATAACTTAATTTATAATAGATGAGTTAAGTATCTACGTAATAGCCTCCTTAAAACAAAAATCTCATCATTTTTTAAGGCGCCCATTCCATTGACCGGCTAGGGCTATTTCCAACAACGATGACGTGGTAGCAGACATTCAAGATTTAGGTGCGTTTCCACCGACCTCGCATTGCAGATTGCAAATGACATTGACGGAAATGTTTTTTTTTTTTTTAATAGAAATCTATTAAAATGTTTGTAATTAATATATCCCATGAAGCCATTTTTTAATTTTAGTTTGTTTGTTTGTGATTTTACTGTATGATCATTGATCAATTTTAACTATGGAATAGAGGAAAATATACATTTCCGTCAATTCTGCAATGCGCGGTCGGTGGAAACCTACCTAAGTCTTGAATGTCTGCTACCACGTCACCGTTGTTGGAAATAGCCCTAGCCGGTCAATGGAATGGGCACCTAATGCACAAATGAAAAAAATATGACAAGTGGAATAGCCGCCTTATACTGTCTCAGACAGGATTAGTCCTGAAAGTCTGCATTTCTTGTCGAATTGAATAAAAAGGTAAACAGTAGAGGTTTAATGCAGGTATAAAAATACAATAGCCTATAATTTTATTACTCTATAGCTAAATAATTATCTATTCAAGTCAGACATTGGCCACAGCCCGCGGCACTTCCTAACTTGTGCAGAGTAAATGCATTACCCGGAACAGCAGCTATATGAAGGTACAATACATAAATGTGAAACGCATAACGTGTAGCCAATTTACAGTTACGACATAGTAACCCAAAAAATGGCAGAATTATAGCAATTAGCACCTTATTTTTGTGCTAGGTATATCTTAGTAATTCATGCCTGTATACTTATACGATGTGATACAAACGTACATATGTATTTACAAAAACCATACAAATAATTATTACAATTATATATCATATTCAATTTAAAAAAATATAAATGCTACTTTTAGTGTTTGAGTTGGTCATGCATCCAATACATAGCTCAATGATGTGTTATTATTACTGTAATTATAAATTGGTGAATTTAGTTCAACAGCTGCAAACCAGAATATCAAATAATTAATTATTCCCCTTGAGCTGTAAGCTTATACGGTTGCTTCCACATAATTATATGTTTCTCATGTTGAACTGTAAAAATTACAACAACAACAACAAAATATGATAGAATGCGGAAGACGAAGTATGAGGAACAGAACTAGCCAGTCCAATCCAAATAATTACAATAGCGTAAAATTTAAATTGCTTAGTATGTTATATAATATGCATGTTGACGATTTTATAACCAATTTGGTGCCCCTCGGTGATGTGACGCCTGGGGTGGACGACTACTGCCACCAAGAGAAGATAAATGCATTAAAAAAATAAAACTGCCAAGCTAAAGTGTTCCGCACACTTCCAAAGTACAATTTTTTTATTGTGCCTTTATACTAGTACATCTTTGGTACTAGTATGCTGTATACTGTAGAAATACGTAAAAACAGCGGCATTTCGAGCATAATGTTAAAATAAGTAAGTATAAAATATAGTACATTAAATTTTACAAATTTTATATTCAAAATGGCAAACTCAGCACTAAATAGGCTATTTGTATCGCTGGGGTAATCAATTTTGGTTTTTAGATTAAACTTATGTAACGTGGCGCCCCATCAAGATGATGCCAGTAATAATGCAGGACTGTAGGACAGCAGGAACGCGGTTTCTGTGTGTCAGTCACTGGTTACATCATTAATGAAGGCCAGTGGTCTCCGACGATCTCCCTTTCCCAGATGAACTTATTACAATATAATGAGATGCTAACATAAGCAGCCGGACAATTGGTCAAGTGTTGACCAAACCTTGGCACAGTGCTGGCCCCCCCTACATACGTTTATCTTGGCCTTTTTGGGCACTTTACTATATTGATTCATTCAAGTAAGAGAACAAAGTAAACCATCAGTTCACCATAGGGAACAATTTAAAATAATAATATTGAGTAATGTAATAAGCTAGATACCAATGGCGGATCCACGGGGGGGGGGGGGGGTCAGGGTGTCATGACCCCCTAAATGACTAAATTCATATGATATTAAGAAGAAAAAAATTAAAAAATTGAATAAAAATCAAATTTTTAACCAAAAAATTACCTTTTAATCTAACTTACATGCAACTTGTGACTCCCTCCCCCCTTAATTTTTTTCTGGATCCACTCTTGTACCTAACTTTCAGACCCTAAGCCAGGATTTTATCGAGGGGGGGGGGGTAAAGTCAGTGAAATGTCGTACAACTGGAAATTTCAATTAACATCTAGTGTAAAAAGGCAAGGACAAAGGATGGACGAGAACAGGACCATCCGGAGGTTGGCGGAAGCAAGGCCGCAAGGAAGAAGACCCATTGGCAGACCGAGGACAACCCTCGAGGAAAGGATTGAACAACTCGCCGGAGCAAGAGGGAAAACAATGGCCGAGCTCAAGGTGTTAACGTCCGACCAGGGCGAGTTCAGGAAATGGGTTCGAGGTGACCCCCCCACGCTGCACACGCGGCACTAAGGAGGACGAAGAAGAAGAAGTAAAAAGGCAAGAAATTTTGGGGGAGGGGCATTTTTAATTATTTCAATAATTCAACCGTGAATTGTAACGGATCAAGTATACTGTCACACAGTGTACGGTACAATTTCACGCTTTGAGAAATTAGGAAATCAAGGCAGAAACGCAAACTCATTGCCAATTTCCAATTAGGCTAAAGTCTTTCTGTAAAAAATGAAGAGCCAAGCTAAGAGTTGAGTTAAGAGTGAAAACTCGGATTGATTACTGAGGAAATGAGGTGACTTATTAATCAAGTTAACAAAACAATCGTTACCAATCACATTAACTAACCTTCAACCTTTTTCTCATTCGCCCCCTTCTAAACTTCTTTCTCATTTCCCTCTATAATCATTTTGTTTCATTTAAGAGTTTTATTTTTATTACAATAGGTACCAAATTGATCATTGATTCTATATGATTAAGAGCAAATCGTACACCGCTGACTAAGAGTTTTTGTAATTCAATTTTCCAGGGAATATTGTAGAGCTAAGAAAAATATCGCATCCCTTAGAAGAAATACTCCTCTACATTTTATATATGATAATTGGCCGTCACCATCACCGATTGGCCGCAGGTTTTGAACAGCACCAACCGTTTTTTGCAATAATCAATTTTGATAAATTTATTGTGGTCAATGTTTTCAAATGCGCAGAAAATTTTCTTCTATGGGGTGTGATACATTTTACTATTTTTACCTCCCTCCGATTGTCTCTTAAAGGCCTTACCAAGTTGAATCCAGCGGACCAGAGTAGGTTCAAAGATGCAGATAACTTGATCGTGTGCACAGTGCCGGTAGGGAAACATGGTGGACTTGTCCTGGTCACCTCCGAACTAATCGTGTGACTTCACTGTGTTTCCCAGGTGGTTCGGAATCCACTATAATCAGGAGGTCCACTGTCCTATGGGCCCACACCGTGGCCTGGGACTGTGTCCAACCCCTCCAACCATACTACTAGTCATATTTATATTACTAGTATAATAGTACAGCATATTTGAAATCTCGGATGAGCAACATCATGTTAGTTTTCTAGTGCTACATTTGTACAGTTGCTTATGTTATGGATGTCGACAGGCCGCAGCCAACTGCTCATTAATTGATCAGAATTTTCTTCAGGAGGGAGAGGGGGGCACAAGTAGTAGTGGACACATGCACACTTCTGAAGAATCTGTCCATGTCCATCTGTCCATGACTCTCTGCGGTATAATGTTTTTCGTTCAGGAGGGTGGGGGGGGGGGGGGGGCTGGCACCATATAAGCAGGCTCTAACTTATCAGAATCAGAATAAGGGTATGCATTGCATTGGTAGGCCTAGTATAGGTACTGATCAATGAAAATTAAGATTTAAAAAAAATTATGCAATAATTATTATCAGTATCACATCTTCATGTAGCTGCAGCACATATTCTGGATAAATTCATAGTTAATTATTGTTTAATTTGAGTCATTGAAAGTCGAAAGAATAAATCAAGGGATTGGAAGGAGTTGAAGATGATGATGGTACAAGAGGCGGAGCCTCGGCTGGTCCCAATGGCGGCGCAGCACCACCAGTTACTTTCCTTGCATTCACATTTCACTGGATAGTGGTAATATTAACGTATAATACGAGAATAATAATATTCTTGTATTGTTTTCGGGCTTTCCTATTTATGTACGTTAGTATATCGACTTCCATGGCAAGGTAGTAGCGTGCTTGTACCCCTAGAGCAGCGCCATGTTAAAAGTGGGTAAATTGTATTAGTTCAATATTTCTCGATAGATGTTATCTGCGACAAAGAAAAATTGCATTAAATTTAATACTATTAATTCATTTGTAAACGCACAGTGTCTAAGACGGGTGGGACATGTCGTAAGAATGTCTGAGATGCCAAAGAAAATGTACAATGCAATCATGACAGGAATAAGATTGCAGGGACGTCCCCGAACCCTCTGGAGAAACGAACTAGAAGTAGGCCTCAGGCGGGAGTCCGTAGATGGTGGACAGTTGTACAAAACCCAGATGACTGGCAGAGTGTTGTTGAGCAACCACCCACCCACCCAGAAGAAGAAGAAGAAGAAGAATACCACTAATACGTTACTGCACGGCCAAGGGCATCGTCGGGATCAGCAGAGTGCTCACAGCTGAAGACTGACGAAGAGCGATATAACCCTCTGACGTGGGTTGACTGATCACAGACTCAGACTAGCCCCATTAAATGGATGGATTTACTGATTTCGCCCATCACACATTAAAATATCCATTACAGCATCACTTGCACGAAATTACTTTTTTTCATTGGCGTAAATTCCCAAAATTTCTGGGGGGGGGGGGGGCTTTAGGACCCCAAGACTTTGATCCCCCGGTAGAAAAAAAATCGGTAAATGGGCCCAAATTAGCAAGGTTTTACGCATATTATACCCTGGAGGAAGGGGGGTCCGGGGGTCTCCCCCGGAGAAAAAAACTGATAAATGGGCTCTAATTAGTCAGATTTTACGAATATTCTACCCTGAGAAAAGGGGGCCCGGGGGTCTCCCCCGGAGAACAAAAATTGATGAATCGGCCCAAATTAGTGAGGTTTTACGAATATTTTATACTGGAGTAAGGAGAGCCCGGTGGTCTCCCCCGGAGAACAAAAATTGATGAATAGGCCGACGAATAAACCTACCACTGAGGGGGCCCGGGGGTCTCCCCCAAAGAAGAATTTTGAA
The DNA here is from genome assembly GCA_963971405.1 of Psococerastis gibbosa. Lineage (NCBI taxonomy): Eukaryota > Metazoa > Arthropoda > Insecta > Psocodea > Psocidae > Psococerastis > Psococerastis gibbosa. The sequence continues at coordinate 18,601,036 of OZ020484.1, forward strand.
AAAATAGGTCTGAAATATTGGGATTTTTGAGTAATATATTTTTGTGAAAGGACTTATATCGGATAGGACAATATGTCACCGTAAATCCTGGGGGGGGGGGCTACGGGTGGACCTGGGGGGGCTAAGCCCTCGCCCAGGACCCCCCTATTTACGCCAATGCTTTTTTTTAAAAATTTATATTCGTATCATATTTAGTTATTTACATTTCACTTTCTTTGAGACTATGTGTATACTACGATGAGTACGATGAATGACTACAAATATGTATAGTGACTTACAAAATATATGTGAGTGTAGAGTGTCCCTATAAACTATAATATAAATCATTATTATTGTGATAACATCAAGTGTCCATCCCCGAAGAATACTGGCTCATACATACGAGGTCGTGTTCCCTTCATGAAATGCCCAAGAACTTCATTGTTTGTTATTTTTCATGAAATGTTTCACTGCTTCAGTGTCTATTATCCACATCATGATGTGGTTTGAGCAGATCAATGATTTTGAAGATTTAATTATCTGGTCATATTAAGTTGCCAACATCATGAAATGAGAAAATCTACGATATGGCTACGACATATACAGTATATGTACATCCTTTTTTTGGCCAATTTTTCATTGGCGCATTTGCATGGTGCCCTGGTGCTATTACTTTGCAAAATTTAAGAGAATGGAGCTGAGCACCCCCTAAATATATGGTAATACTGGCTAAATTCAATAAAATTCATACCACAATAATTCTGTAGCCTGGTGGCGATCCAATCATTTTCCACAGTAGCATATTATAAAATAACGAACACATGTGATGAACACATAATGTGCAGCGTCGTCTGCATCTACATAGGCTTCGTTTAAATTTCGTATGCATCGAACAGATATATAGGCTACAACTTATGTTGTTTATGGAGAATGGTATGATTATTAAACCATCACAATATTAGAAGACAGACCAATAACCTAAAATGGCTTAATATTCAAACTTTTATGCCAATCTTTTATATGCCTTTGGCCCTTTTTATGTCGACGCCAATGCAATTTTACACTTTTCTAATAAGTGTAAATTGTAATAAGCTACAATATTTGAAGCTCGAAATTTTTTTCAGGCCCACGTTGCAGTTAATATAGTATAATCACTTAATTAGATAAATCCAATTATTCAACCATAAAAATCTGGCCACATATTAATTATTTAACTTTCATGCAAATTAAACATTTCTGCCAGATGAGGTTAACGTACAAGCCAAAGCGATAGCAATAAATTAGCTTAGCGGGGCATTGGCGAAATAAAACACGTGAAATTAGATTTATGCTGGCGGAGTATTTGCCAGCGACAATCAAACAAGGCAAAAATGCGGCCTGGACTGGAGTGGGGTGAGGGGGGGGGGGTGGGGAGGGAGGGAGAGGGGGGAGGGGTACGTGCGGGGGGCAGGCTTTGTCAGTTTACAGGCAAAACTATCCCGATCGATGGCCGGACCTCAGCACTATCCCCACCCCCGGAAGCAGCGCAGCGCAGCGCGCGGCCCCGCTGCTGATCAGGATGCTGTTGTTATAAAATGTTGCTGTTGCTACTAGTATAATGTTATTAAAAAAAGCGAGCATGAGCTTTTTCAGCATGGCGTTATATAACTACGGGCACAATGTTTGGGAAATAAAGAATTGAAAGATGCTTCTTCATCATATGATGCCGCCGGGGTCTTCAAAGATGACTTAAAGAAGCATCTACAGTAATTAATACTAAGGCGCCCATTCCATTGACCGGCTAGGGCTATTTCCAAAACGGTGACGTGGTAGCAGACACTCAAGACTTAGGTAGCGTCTCCAACGACCTCGCATTGCAGATTGCAAGTGACATTGATGGAAATGTTTGTTTTTCTTTTTATAGAAATCTATTAAAATGTTTGTAATTAACATATCCCATGAAGCCATTTTTTAATTTTAGTTTGTTTGTTTGTGATTTTATTGTATGATCATTGATCAATTTTAACTATGGCACAGAGGAAAATAAACATTTCCGTCAATTCTGCAATGCGAGGTCGGTGGAAACGCCACCTAAGTCTTGAGTGTCTGCTACCACGTCACCGTTTTGGAAATAGCCCTAGCCGGTCAATGGAATGGGCACCTTATTAGTTATTGCTACTAATTATGTTATTGTACAACTTCTCTTCTCTCAATGCAGTATTAACAGGGGAGGAAGCCCCCATTTTGTAATTACCGTCATGAGAATCATGCATGAATTCATGTGTTACAATATAATTATCACACTCAGTCCGATTAAGCCCCGGAATCATTAATTATACAAATTTTAGAACATAATCACACAATATGGCAAGGTTTTTCGTAAGGGGCGTAAAACGGGGCTAAAATTTTGAACTAATTTATAGTTGGGTTAAACAAGTAACTAGGTTTTCGTTTTACTACTTATGGACGTCTAAATCTACAGTGGGTACCGTATAATATTGCAATTTATCTACCGTATATCGGTATATATCGGCACTTACTGTGTATCAATTTATTTCAATTCTGGGTCACACTGTGGTTGTACAGGTTCTATTATAATTTTTAGGTACTATTATATATAGTCTAAATAGCTGATCGCATTGAAACGCGCATGTATGACAGTTACTACTAAGTTATGGTATACTATACCGCAGGCCTACATCCAAATATAAACCGTAAATTTGTAATAATGCACTGTATACAGTTCTATACCCATCAATTAAATGGTTTAATTCCCCACAACAAATATAAAAAGTGCGTGCATGCAATCCAGTAGCTTCCAATTGAGAAGGCCGCCCTAAAAATGCAGGCTTTGTACGGAGATGACCCGCCGGGAGCAGGTGGCGTGTGGTCCAACCCAACCTCTAAATGAATTGACTCAATGGAGCGTGGGGGATCACATGCGATATTTTCATTGACTCATTGGGGAAGATTGCCCGTGAAACCGAGGCGCTTTGTGTGCCGATTGGATTAAAATACGTGGGAATCTGCCGCCCCCCTTATCTCTTACACTATACAAACTATGCGTGTACGATTACTATGCGTCTTGGTCTTGTATACTACATCGGCGGTAGGTATATTAGGTTATGGTTATAGGTAAGGTAAATGTGTCGTACCTATGATATGCGTATGATTTATTCGGTATAGCTTATGAGACGAGTCTTGGTTGTCATGGAACTACATAGACAGGGCCACATCAAGCGCCGATGCTCCAGGGGCGTCAAAACCTCTCAGGGAGATTATATTTTATAGGAGGCGACAGTGTCCTGCTGGCGACCAATCTCGAAAACCTCACTCTTTAGAAAATATCCCGTTCTGGCTTACTCAGTGTCCTGATTTATATATTGTGTTTTAGAGTAACTTATATAGCATATTATTTTTCTTTGTCGTATTATCAATCAATTTAATTTGTTTATCTACCGAAATCCTTCTGCCCTTGTGAATGACAGCACCTCAGAGTACTGCAGTGTCGAAACAAGCTGTTCTCTTCTCTAATTTTCCGTGTTGAACAATAGCTCATAAACGTTGCCGCATTAGGACATTTAGTCGTAGCTGTTGACGAGGTGAGAATAGATCATTAGCTGGCACAAGTGTTAGGAGGTGACATCGCAGTTAGCGCCTTGTCCCGGGGAACTCAACCATGAGCCTGCCCCCACACCTGCACGCTGCACTTCAACAACTGCTGTTGTTCCTAAAAAACTAGGAGTTGGCCTAATTTAGTTCGTCACGGGTCATGGGGCATATGAATAAAAAAAAGTGAGCTATACCAAAAACATAGGCCTATGCATCAAACAAGGAAAGGAACAAATGAAATTATTTTTTCCTGAATGGCCTGTGTCATTTTAGAAAATGTCTGTCTCACAAATGTAACATTATTTTTAAAATACATACCCCTATTGAAGAATTAAATCCTAGTGTTTTCCTCTAGCAAGGGAAAAAGAATAAGGGATGCCTGATGCTCCTCTTCAAGTCCAACGAATAAATTGTTTATTATTGTAAAATACATAATTTCAAATATAGTCCAGTCATTTTACTTATACTACCTACATAGCGATTCCTTTCATTTGCCCATTAGAGTGAATAATAAAATAATATTTAAAAAAAATTATTATAGTCGGTTCACTAAAAATAATTAAAAAATCTTATATCAAGTCCTCGAGCTTTTACAGTATAATCATTAAAATTTATCACAGAGACTTAAAAATATATTGTAAAAGAGAAATGGCCTGGATTTTTCACTAAATTTATTAATGTCTCGTTCTTCGTTCATCCCCAAAGTCATGAAGGTGATCAGATGAAAAATCATAAAAAAAAGCAAGCTGTCGAAGGAAATTTACATTTTCTCATCTGAGAAACCATTACTTCTGAAAGCCCAGATAAAGTGCATTAAACCGATTTTATAGAAAAGTTGCAAAAATCAGTCGGAAAAATAGACTGCTTTTATTTAGAAAACTTGATTTTTATATAAAAAAAATGGTCCCGAGGTATGATTTTTGTGAACCAACATGCAAGATTTCATCAGAATCGGCCGAGTAGTTTGCCCGGAAATCGATGACCAGACAGACAGACATACAGACAGACAGACAGACATACAGGCAGACAGACAGACAGACAGACTTTTCGTAAAAACCACTTTTTTTGGTTCCTGTGCCCTCAAAACGTGTAAATCCGTTGAAATCTCGGAATCGAAAATTTCGACCATCACAAAGCTTTCCTTATACTACGTATAAATTGGAAAGCAAAAATATTATCTGACCACTTTCATGTCTTTGCGACTGTGGAACGAGAAATTAATTAAGTAAAATACATTCCTTGCCAACGAAAATTTGACCCTTAAATGCTACACTGTCAAAAGTGCGCCGAAAAATTTTAGAAAATTAGGTATAAAATGCAAGTTCTGTTTAAAGCATTTTGGGCTTCTTTGTTTTTATACAAAGAAAAGATAAATTTTACGAACGCTAATAGTTAAGCGCTTGGCTAAACCTCACTCATGGGCTCATTGCTCGAATGGCCCATCCTCTCTACGGTCCTGGCTACGTTATTTGATCTAGACCTGCCATTACTAATGTAAAAACACCGTAAAAATCCGTGACAAAAGTAAAGGCAAAGTGGGCAACAGCAGTAATAGAATCACTAAGTAGGAAGACAGCAGACAATAGTTGACCAGGAGATTTCACGGTGCTCGGATTCAATGAGCTTAGATTCGAAATGGTTGCTCCGACATTCAGCTCACCATAATACAACGTTCAGTATCTCCGCATATTTGCTTAGGACAGACCCGTTTTCACCATCCAAAAGCTTAACATCTGCTCCAACTAATCCCAATTTCAAATACCCTCTATAATTTACAATAAAACACGCCTTTATATTCTGTTTGGAAACAAATTTTCGGGAGATCACGCAAACCTCAATGCTCATTTTATAGGCTACACCCGGATGCAACACGACAAAACTGTCGTCGTATTATTATTTGTATGTTTAAACAACGGAATACTTCTGCTACCGATAAAAGCCGGTGTCAGTGGACAGTGATGCGGAATCCTGATAAGACGTGTTTTAATTAGCAGTGACGAACCCCGCAAATTTTAAAAAGGCGGCAAAATAACAACTTAATTTTTTTTTCTTCAAAAACATGCATATCAAAATTATTATTTCAATCAATGCTTCTTTAAATTTCTTTAAATGGTTTTGTTTCGTTCTGTATGCACCAACCAGAATTGTTCGGAAAAACTAAATGAGTTACTTAAATCAAATACCGTATTGTTTTTATTCTCAGTTTATACCTGAGGCGGCATTTTGAGGGATGACCCTCCCCAAAACAAAAAGCTGTGTCCGCCACTGTTTATTAGCCTATGTCAGTTATAAGGGGAGCTTTAATTTTTTGGTCTATAGGAAACCGCAGTTCCATTTTTGACTGCTGTGCTGTCAAAATTCCTGTTGGGTGCTCTTCTTTAAAGTCCGTATATGGATAAGTTTCGCCATACTTGCTGTGATATGCCCAATGCTCAGAATTAACAGATTTACCGCCCCTATTGGCTAGAGATTATTTGTCGCCCCTATAGGCTATAGGCTAGATATTATGTGCCGTCTCCCCCAACGCCCGTGACCACCTACCTAAACACCGCACCTACCCATCCACTTTTTTAATCTGACCGAAATGCATTTTACAGCAATTATAGAAAATATTTGGTAGCTGCCGGGACAAATCCCGATGGAAATGTTGGAAAATGTTGATCACTGATGTTTGCTCAATATTAACTAGTTTACTTCAATAAACTGCAGACAGAAATTTATTGTTGCAAGGGTATCTGAGAATGTCCACAGGAGGAAAATTTTAGAATTTTTACATTATATATTATGTAACAGACATACATGTAGTTTCTCGGAATGACCGAATGGAGCTGTATGAAGATGTCAGTATGTACTTTTTGATGACTACGGCAGAGCCAAAGTTTTCAGTGGAAGGTTAAGGCTGAGTGTTCAAAATGTTTTGTAAACAAGAAATTATCGTACTTTTTGGACGAAATTAATTAATTGCTCGTTCCACAGCCACAAAGATATAAAAGGGAACAGATGAAAATATCTTAAAAAATACGAGCTTTCAGTGAAAGCTGTCTATTTCCCTTACAGATTTACAACTGTGCCACAAAATGGGTTTAAGGCTCTTTATCCAATTTTTTTAAGGTAATAATATTTCAGTTCAGAAAATATAAACTTCCTGTGATAACTTGGATTTTTTATGAGTTTTTTATCTGTTCACTTTGTTATCTTTGTATCTGTGGAATGAGCAATAAATTATTTTCGTCAAAAAATCAGCAAAATTTCTTGTTTACAAAACATTTTGAACACTCAGCCTTAATACTGAGCATTGGCGAAAGGTGAAAAGGGACTTACAATACAGTACCCTGATTAATTTTCTTTAAAATAACCCCCCTCTCCGACCCTAAGGAAAACCATAGCCGAACTAGGCCCGTACTCAAGGGGGGGGGGGGGCAAGGAGGCCATACCCCCCCCCCCCAAATTTGATAAAATATTAATAAATAATGTAAAGAGTTCTAGCTAAAACTACTAAAATTACTACGGATGTATCATTTATGAAAATCTTTGTTCCTGCCCCCCCCCCCAAATAAAATCCTGGGTACGGGCCTGAGCCTAACGTGTATTCTACATCCTTATGCTAACAAGCTACTATATATTACAAGCTGAACAAAAAAGAAAAATTCTAGATTTATAGCAGTGCAGAAGCTCGTAAAAAAACTAATAAATGCAATATTTCACTGAAGCTGTAATATTGGCAAGAATGATAAGAAATGAGACTTATACGAGCACGGGAGTTATGAGGGCCGTGGTCGGAGCTCCACAAAAGAGATTACTCCCCATTTATGACGTTAACACAAACAACTAATGTTCTATTGATACCGTGGCAGCAGAATGCCAGGTCAAGAATGGTCCGCACAAAGAATGTGTCATCCAATGGCTGCATTGTGGCCGTCCGGTGTTTTGACAGGCGTTGTACAGCGGCCATTGTCCGCACAAGACGTCCAGGTATCTAACAACAGCCTTCCAATACACTTTACATTGAACAATCCTACAACTTCCTGGCTAAACACTCAATGGTTTTACCGTATTACACCTATAAAGCAATGAATGGGGCGGCTGACACACGTTATTATAAAACGACCGATATGGGGCTTTTGAATTTTGAATATTTGAAATTTGAAGGAAATGTAGGAATGTTTTTTTTAGAAAATAAAACAGACGGAATGAATAAATTAGAAATCGAATACAATAGGGGTCTTCACAGTGTTCGTGTTATCGAGTTATACCTAGTAAAGTGTGTTATATCAAGCTAAGTTAACACACCGATAACCAGCTAACCAGCGTGGTATCCTAAACCCACTTCCAAGTTGGTTAACGTGTTATTGCTTTCCAATTTATACGTAGTATAAGGAAAGCTTTGTGATGGTCGAAATTTTTTACCTTGCTATAGCTCAGGTTTGACTGCCGCCATCTTTCTTTTTGTCGATTGATTTGAAACACGCGTTTAAAATGTTGTAGTTTTTAAATTTATTTGTATAATCTATTATCACAAGCAATTACCGTATATACTTTAAATTATAATAACCAAAATGAACAAAAAATAGAAACAAATGTGGCACTAGAATAGAGTTCTGCCACTTTCTTTAAACCCGTGCCACGAACGTCTGACTACTACCACGTTGTTTACTCTGTCGATATAGCATGATAACTCACTCCCGAGGTCCACTCACGATTGTGTGTTAACTTGAATAGCACATCTAACTCGGTAACTCGATAACACGAACACTGTGAAGACCCCTAATGTGTCGTGATCCCCGCTCGGGAAGGTTTTGGGGTTGCCTGACAATATAGGTCCCTCTTCAAGCTACAGCTGGATGGCTGGTTGGCACCAACATGTGACTTCGATGCATGCACTCCCCTCGATCCTGACACGCCCTCTTCAGCTCCACGTATGTCTTGGCCCCTACATCCTCCATAACTTGCTGCAGATACTCCTTTCTCGGGCGCCCAGTTCGGTTAATGACGCCTTCAATTGTTCCCTCTATGATGCAGCTTACAAATTTCTCGTGTCGAAGTAAATGTTCAATCCAGTGAGCTCTTCTTTTACTAATCGATGCAGCGAGAGTTTTTGTTTCGCTTACTCTGGTTAGAACGTTCTTATTTGTAAATTGGGCTTGCCGCTTGCCAAGGTATTCATAGCATGCGGCGGTAGCACTACTTCTCAAATGCTTCGAGTTTATTTAGTTGTTTCTCACTTATGCACCACAATATAGGCTACAAATTAATTAATTCCTCGTTTCAAGTTTCATAGCTGCAAAGAAATTAAAATTAAAATGATAAATTTATAAAAGGTACAAGCTTTCGCAGTATAAGTTGGCATTTTTGCCTATCGATTATTGTTCTTCTAGAAAAGAACAAAAAAACCATGATATACTATTGTGGTACATTAAACAAATTTTATAGAGTATTTAGCCATAAATCAAACGGATAAATAAGTTTATACTAAATAATAGTGCGTCTGCTATTTTAGAAAGCTTGTAGTTTATACTAATTTTTCATTTCGTCAAAAATGCTAAGAAGGTCTGGACTGGTTTTTTTACGCAAATTATTTGGAAATCTCATCTGCTATACAAGGAAATATGATATTCGAGCAAATGACAATGATGGCCGAGACTTGTTAACGCAAATAATTAAATACTCGTTTTGTAGCCGCGAAGATACTTGATTTTATTTTTTATGTTTTGATAATAGATTAATCGCATACCGTACAAACTATTTAATGTATCCAATTTACCTTTTTAGTCGCCTCATTAAGTAACTGAATAGTGCTTGTGTTGAATTACGACTCGCCTCCGATCGCATGGTGTGTAGGGACTCGCACAAGTACAAGCACCCAACCACCATGCCAAATTGCCAACGACGCCGATTATGAAAATAGTCATATGAAAATTCATAAAAAACAAAAGTTTTCTCAAAAAGCAAGACTGTTTGTTCACCCGACTAAATTAGTAGCCTATGTTCCTAACATACTATAAGTTACTAACTTACTATACTTTTACATAAAATCAGTAGCACTTTTTCGTATTTTTTTAGGGTAAAAATGTTTGCATCGAGAAAATATATATTTACTGCGAAAGCTTATACTTTTTTTAAGAATCAGACCATTGTCAAATCATTGCGGCTACAGAACGATGAATTAATTAATTCAATCGAAAATACTCAGTGGTCTCTTATTTACAAGATATTTGAACATCCCTGCCTTTAGGATATTAAATTAGGGAAAAACAGTTGTGAAGGCTTATAGTCGCCCAGCTGCTGTCTGCGTGGGTTTGATTCTTGTACGAGTACGTTACAGAGGGCAGCACCCCCGGCCGCCCCACTGCACTGCTGGTGGACTCGCTCAAGTGTTTGCGTTGACTCATTATGCATACAACAGGCAGAGGGTCGCTCATCACTCAGCCAACGCGGCCCCAGCATATCTCACGTTACGTGCCTAGTGTGACATACGACCCGGCATGCAATCCATTCCATTAGGAACACAGACGAGCTACAGCCAGCCCCTTTTGGCTTTTAGCACCTACATAGCATTAAATTACAACAATTAAAAAAATATATATAACTTGGGGCTTGTTCTTAAAAAAAAAAAAAAAGTTAATCGCAGACAAATAATCTAATGAATGTATCCGATTGACTTCTTCAGTTGCCTCTGTAGGTTAGTGCCCATGTCGAGTTACAACACGTCTCCGATCGCATAGCGTGTGGAGACTCACATCGAAGTCAAACCCTGGGGGAGGTTTGCTAGGCTAATTTTGGTTGAATAAGGCTGAGTGAACAGTAAGATCCGAATTGGACATAACGTGAACTTATCTCTCATTTCAATAATACTTAGTCCAGTTAGCCTTTAAAAATGGTTAAAAGTGAAAGAAAATTGTATTGTAGTAGAGTAGAAATGTAGAATGAAACCCATTAGAAGGTAATATGACAAGGAAAGAAAGGAAAAATAAATTACGGGCAATCTGAGGCCGGGTAGTAGGGGGTTAGTTTTTAAGGATGAAATACGGTATATCTTGATTTCGCCAAAACTAAAAGTCCCATGGAATAAAGTTTAATGGCAAAGTTATAGGTAATAAAAGTTCGCTACAACTTCTGTGTTTCCAATTTTTTTACATAACCTCAAAATTTATAAAATAAAAAAAAACAAGTTTTTGTTTGAAGAACCAGTAGAATCCGGGCTGATGAAAGTGAACTTCCAAACGTTTCGTCAACATCTGCGGGCGACATCTTCAGTGGCGCTGCGTAGACTTCGAAGGTTGTACCTCGGTGGCTCCGTAGCGAGTGTTCGGAGTGTATAGAGCCACCTAGGTGCAACCTTCGAAGTCTACGCAGCGCCACTGAAGATGTCGACCGCAGATGTTGACGAAACTTTTGGAAGTTCACTTGCATTTCGACCATGGCCCATCAGCCCGGACTCTACTGCCTTCATTCGACTCCGGCAGTGAAAGCCTTTGCAGCTACAAAGTTTTTTGTTTTCTTATTTTTATCTTTTACCAACATTTTTTCACGAAATTTGGTGAAAACTTACCATTTTATGTATGTATCGGAAGGGAGGCTATAACGCAACTGACCACTGCCGAATGAACCCCCGCCCAAATAGAGCCGTGTTCAAGAGAGGGGATCCTTAACAAGTCCCAAGGCCGTGCCCAGGTTTTGATTTCGGGGGGGGGGGGTCAATTTTTTTAACATACTTTATTAATGAATAATTAATGGATAAATTCTTCAAACCATACAGGTTTACATAAAAAAAATTATTTGGGGGGGGGGGTCCGGACCCCATGGACTACCCCCCGGGCAAGTCCTCAGGCCTAGACCCCCATTGGGTAGTCGTGCCACGTGTTTTATTATCGTGGGCAAGAATTAAAATTTAGGCCTAAAAACAGCACCTATACTTGAAGTAACCCACTGTACTACTCATCTCCCTTACTACATTGGAATAAAGTGTAAGTTGCACAATTTAGTTGCAGGGATTGTTGCTGGTTGAGTTGTACAGGTATATAGGAGAGATGAGACATTCGACCTCGCCAAAAATATTTTTTTAATCCTGGGGTCACCTGATGCCACGTCTCCTATGGGCAGAGTGAAAAAAACGTAGCAGGTAGCCCCAGGATTCAAAAAGTATTTTTGGCGCGCTCGAATGTCCCATCTGTCCTATATAAAACTCGAGGTGGTACAAGACCGGTCTTCACCTGAATGGGAAGTATAGTGTGGGTCACCTGATACCAGTTCTCCTATGGGCAGAGTGAAAAAATGTAGCAGGTAGCCCCAGGATTCAAAAAGTATTTTTGGCGCGCTCGAATGTCCCATCTGTCCTATATAAAACTCGAGGTGGTACAAGACCGGTCTTCACCTGAATGGGAAGTATAGTGTGGGTCACCTGATACCAGTTCTCCTATGGGCAGAGTGAAAAAACGTAGCAGGTAGCCCCAGGATTCAAAAAGTAGTTTTGGCACGCTCGAATGTCCCATCTCTCCTATATAAAACTCGAGGTGGTACAAGACCGGTCTTCACCTGAATGGGAATTGTATATGAGCCAAAGGACAGTGACACTCATGTGCTAATTGACCGACGGTTCTGCATGAAGGCGCTTTATGTGAATCGATTGCGTCTGAGTATAGGGCCATAAAACGTTTTTTTTACTTTCAGTAGGCTATGTATGCATGTTAGGCCCATATTACATTTACATTTATACATTTAATACTTTTAAATTATCATAGGTGAAGAGATCAGATTTGAATTTCGGGTTTTCGTTGTAGGCCTATAACATAGACAAGCCTTATATTTTTATGTCTTATTAAGGTATTAGCTTATACCACTTATAACTATTGTTAATATAAGTACAATATACTGCAACAACAATTTGGAATTATGTATCCATTACATTTTCTAATGCATATTAATTTTGTAATTCTTACTTACTGAATGCAGCAGGTAAGGTAGGCTATAACTTGAACATTAAACAATGTAGTATGGCAATACGTGGAACCTTTGAGCTCAGTTAGCTTACTTGAATCTGTGTTCCTTCGAGCTTTATTAATCGTTTCAGTGACGGATTCAGTTCGGTCCGGTCTGGATTTTTTGTCGGATTAAACCGAGAACTAAAAAAAGGAATACCGGACCGGACCTAACCGTCAGGTGACCCAGAAGTAATTTAAGAAGCCCATTGAAAATTAATTTAGGCTATCTAAAACAAATGATCACTGATTATTCGGAATATTACACTGAATAACTGATAATTACTGAATTAAACATTTTAAAGATGACACTTCGATTGCTATTGTATAGTAGATAACCTATTTTAAGTTTAGGTTTGGAATGATTCATGATTAGCTATAGCTCTATTAAATTTGAGATAAAACTTCGTACGAGCGGAAGTGTCTGGCATAATGAAACTTGGGAAATAAAATGAGGAGGCTGTGTACAAACATGGACAATTCCAAGTTGTAGAATTTTTCAGGAGAGCGGATTTTCTGTTGAAAATTTTGATTAAGTTTATGACTAACCCTAGACTTGTCAGCGCTTCTGTGCGCAATCTGGCTGCTTTCGTCACTTTATTTTACAATGTGCAGGTGGACATTAAAATTTTCTGCAAGGTCGGATCACAACCCCATTTTGTGAAAAAATGGAGTTGTCCACGTTTGTAACCAAGTTCCTCAAATATGTAAGTCACATCAGTTCATCGACCAAACGGCCGACAAAGGGAAGTTGTGCGCATAGTAGGCCTGTAGCAAAATATGATATACGGAACCTAGTTGGAACTTAACGGACACACATGAAAGAAGAATTAAAGTGGAAAAATTTGCAGCAAACCAATCGATACATTGCAATTAAATAAGTAGACTCAGAGGCATTGATCATCAATGTTAGGCCTATTTAAACGCAGTTCTAGTATATTGTACGATAGCATGAGTGAAACACTAGGATCATAGTCTTCTCAGTTTCCCATATGCGACTATGCGTACAGTATATATGGAACTTGAAAGCTACTGCTGTTACCAATAAGCTTGCCTACCACAATGTCTAATTGTCAGACATATAGAGTAGTGGTACGGCCTCTGACTTTCACCCGAAAGGTTGTTGGTTCGAGTCCTACACTTGCTTCATTTTCTGGCCATGCTTTGGGGGTCATGTAAAGCAGGTGGTAGTTGAATGTAAGAGAGAGCTTTACATCCCTAACTCAGCTAGGTTGGCTTAGTAATAGTACGAAAAATCATTATCTACTTATTTATTATTTATTTAATTGTAATCCTCAAGTCGGAAATGTTTCGATGTTACAGAAACTATAAAAAGGGTAAGGTGTAATTGCAATTAGTGATGTTCGGTCCGGGACAGAAGACTGCGATAATCGTAACCGAGGACCGAACTGCCTGACCCGCTGATTTTTTCATTTTTTTGTCATTGACGTTTGTTTTGTTGTAAGGAGACTATTATGTAGATACTTATCTAATCTATTATAAATTAAGTTGTAATATGGTAGCAGACATCATTAATAAGTGTCTACCATATTATAACATAATTTACAATAGATAAGTTAAGTATCTACATAATAGTCTCCTTAAAACAAAACAAACGTCAATAAAATCGCCGGTGGAATAGCCGCCTTAGCAACATGATTAAATAAAATTCCATCCGTAACCTCGACATCATAAAATTACGACAGGTAAACACAAAAAGTTTACAACCATAAACCATAGTTAGTATTTAAAAAAAAAGCCAGCGTGACAGTAAAGATCAACAAAAAGTGGAGTCCAGTATGGCCAGCAGGAAATAATCACATGGCAAAGTTTGGGTTAGTAATTGAAATGCATGAGCGGGAGTTGGTAGAGGGAATTTGCGGCTGTCAATCAGACGGAGTCAATATTGTTGCTGTCGTTAGCGGGTCCGCTCGCGCAAATACGTGTGCGTTCTTCATTTCCCGCGCAAACATTTACAATAGTAATCAGGCGAGGCCTCGCGACCTGGCTCGCCCCTACCTTCGCAACACCTGACACTCGCATACGTGTACGATGGTTGTTGCATGTCACCAGCACAGAGCTGAGGGATGACTTTTGAAAAATTCCTTATTTACATCACGTATAGCCTCCTTTAATAATGAGGCTGCCCACTCGATGTGATATAACCATATGGGCATTGGTCGCTACTCGCTATCGACTTCGATAGCAAAGTGGTAGCGTGCTTGTACACTAGTGCGAGTCTCTGCACGCCATGCGATCGGAGACTTCTCGTAACTCAACAAGGGTACTGGCCTAGGCCTACAGAGGCGACTGAAGAAATACATTCATTAAATTGTTTGTATGCGATCAACTTTTGAAAAAACAAGATCGATAGAGCTGTCATTGAGATCTACATAATTACTAGTATTTATACAAAGACGTCTTCGGGACTCGGGACACGATGCGTTTTTCCCAAGCGTTTAGGAAAAACGTTGCGTTTTAACGTGCATATACACGGCAGTGAGAAAACGCACCGGTAAAACGCTGGACGCGCTATTTGGAATTCGAAATGAACCGATTTCTAGGAGCATGCGTTTTCTCGTTGGTTAGGCGGGCAACATGACAAACACAAAATCATGTCGTTGCTCTTCTTCGAGCTTCATCTGTGGAATTAGGAGCATTGCAGATATATAGTCTTTTTTCTTCTTCCTTTTGGTCTAGGCATGTTAAAAAATTAGTTTTGTATTGTATTTTTAAGCAAAAATAACAATAAGCAAAAATGGCGGACTAACGATTTATCTTCGGGAAAAGCGCATCGTGTATTGTACCCTTCCCTGCGTTAAAACTGTGTGTTTTGACCTTGGTAAAACGCACATAGAACGCTTGGGAAAAACGCATCGTGTCCAGAGAGCCTAATACTCCCATTGTGACTAGTTCGCGAACTTGGTCGAGCCGTCGCTGTTTGTTACAACACGAATGGTAGAATGTGTCAACTTGTCCTCGCATTGTCACTTGGAGTCCAGGTACGGATCAAGCCCATTTTTAATGGTTGGGGGTAGTTGGGGGTTAAATTAGGAAAAACATATGTAGGATTGATTAAATCAGAGCGTAATAAATTAAGTTACAATACATTTACTAAATTTAAGGGGGGGGCAGCTGCCCCCTCCTGCCCCCCCCCCCCTGTGTCCGGTTGTATGTAGTCGGTGTAGGTTGACATCGGGGACCTGAACTTGTTTGTCAAACATTGATTCGGAAACACTACCAATAATGTCCAAAACACCAATGGTGTCGTTGGCAGGGGAAGTTTCAACTGGCTTGGGCAACCACAAGTATAGGTCAACATACATATAAAAAGCCCTTCAAATAATAAGAACTCAGAATGTACACAGTTATAGAACTTGATTCGTTGCCCGGCAGAAACAGTTTCGCCTCCTTACTCATGGCCACTCGGGTTCAGTGACGGCCACTTACTAAGTACCTTATGTAAGTATCAAAATGAAAATGAAACTTTTTCGCTTTAACGGCTCTACGTACTAATTCGTCAATGATAGCACTACTATCGTTATTTCCTATAAAAATTCTCTTATTTTTGTTTTGTAAGGGGTTTCCTCATTGGATGCCCATTAACTGAACAGCTTATTATTAGGATAAGGAAGTTGTCCGAGGAAAATGCTTTTTGCCTTGTTAATTTGGTTAGTTGAGACTTGAGTAATAGCATATGAATTCAGACAATAGGTTGTCACATTCCAGATGAGAAAATGTTCAAAATTAGAGACTGAAAACTCAAATTTTGTAAATTATAAGCGCCTACAGGTTCATGATTATGCTATATGATGCATATTTAGCCCACTTTATTGCCAGGTGCATTTTCTGCAATAATTGCACAGGTTTGACCGATTGATTTTGAAACACTGACCTGTTCAATGCAAACTTTTCTAAATGCGACTTTCTGATCCTTTTACCACTTACCGCGAATTATAAATCCCTTCGAATTTAGATAGGATGTGATAAATTAAAACAGGCCTCAATATCAAATTAACTAAGACACGAACGGGGTACAGAATTTTGAATCTGCCACTGTGCCTACGATAGTTAAAAAGTTTTACTAAATTAGACTATGCATATTATTATCTACAGTCAGTAATGTATTGAAATTTTGTAGTGAGATAGGAAAATTATCATATGACAAAGTTTGGAATAGCAAGGGAATGTTAGAATTAGGGGAAATGCTGGCAGGTAATCCCTATCCTTTCTTCATTTTGAGAGCGATGAGCGAAATGGCGGCCGGGGCTAGGGAAGGGGAGCAGTAGTAAATCCCCTAGCTGGGTAAAGCCGGCGGGGATCCTGAGGGATACTCCTGAGTCCCCAGCCGTCCGTCTTGCTGTAGTGACAGCGTTGCCATGGTGATGCTACGGCAGCGCACAACTCGTGCACTTGGAGCGAGAAGCTAAGTCAATACGCTGACAACTAACAACTTGTCCAACATAGGCCCGCCACTCATTAGACAGCACTATGTACAACCGTCGCGTGTTTTAAACCGACAGCAGTTTGAACCTGAAATTGGGGGAAAAATCAGCGCTAATGGACTAAGCTTTACGAGAAACTACTGCAACTACTAGGCCTAGTAGCATGCATATAGGGTGACCATAATTTTGAAATTGAAAAACAGTACATCATACGAAAGTCCATTCTATATAGTGTAAACTTGCTTTTCAAATACTCATTCTGTCCAGAGTAAAATTTATTATTTTTGAATTAATTTTTCCCTAGTCATAAATAAAAGACACTAACTACTTAATCACAATCACAAATTTAATCTGTTGAGTGAATATATTTTTTCCGTAATGTTATAAACATGGCAACTAATTATTATGACAATTGTATAGGTAATTTTTAAATACACCATCGGGCACGAATGGGCGCCAATTTCAATTTTTTTACATTGTCCATCTGGAAATGTATGTACTGAATAATATTGGGAATGAAAGTACGGTCCTCCACCGAAAAACAGTATAGATGGTCACCCTAAGCATACAGTATATAACACTGTTCAAAGGGTCCCAAGACCTCCATATGTCAGCTCAACTCAGTAAATAAAATAGAAGCAGTAGCATAAATATATGGGTACTCACACCAATCAGTGGTCCCCAATCAGTGTCGGTCTGCGCGGGACCACTCAGGTCGACAATGTGTCACTGTGGACCACCCCTTACATTTATTATTATTATTTTTTGTTTAAAGATAAGAATTGGAGGGCTTTCAAGGATATCACTATATTTAGCTTCCATAGTGTGATTTTAATGTACAACAACAAAGTTAACGTGAAACTTGGGCACGAATGTTTTTTTTTACAAGTTGTTGTATTCTCGGCTTAATGTTCTTGTTAATAGCAACTCTTAAGTCACTCCAGGCATTCTCGTGGACCATTTGCAAGGGTCCGGGGGCCACCGGTTGGGAACCACTGATTTAAATATACATTTTAGGTAAATTTTAAATTGCTACTCTAAGTCACCGCAAAAGTGGGGTGGGGGATTCGCAGCTTATTTGTGTTACTGTACAATGCGTATATGCCTGCGCCTTTCGAAACTACTTGTAATTATCAAATGTACACAGTAGGTATCCATATACACACAATCACAGTTCATGCTGTATTAGGAGTTTCAGCTGATATTATGGTAGGCCCTCCGCCCTACATATCACCTACGCTCTTAATTCACAGAACATTTTTGCGAATTTTATACAGATGCTGCTTCCTACTACTAAACTTCCTCAATGTAAAATTATTTTTGTGTAGGCCAGGCCCATATACCCTGGATTTTATTTGGGGGGGGGGGGGGCAAGAACAAAACCTTTTATAAATGATACATCCTAAAGTAATTTTGGTAGTTTTAGCTAAAACTCTTACATTATTTATTATTTTTTATCAAATTTGGGGGGCATGGCCCCCTTGGCCCCCCTTGAGTCCAGGTCTGGTGTAGGGTTTTCTCTATGTCACTCAGAGAAACGTAATATCGTATACTGATGCATGCTTATAAAGTTTAGCATTGGCGCTTAGACGCTTTTCTGTGTCTTTGGTTTATATCAATCACATGATTCCTAGCCAACAGCAACGTTCATGTTTTACAGTGTACAATTGAATTTCAAATAAGTTGTTCAATAAGGTTTTGTGGATTTTTAATCAAAGCATTTGAAATTCAGCAAGATACGCAACCTTGTCTTACTGCAATGCAATTCAAAGTAGGTTCAAATAGTGTTGTAGAGCTGCTGACAGTAGAATTGTTGACAAACCAGGGCTTGGGAGGGATGCACGAGGGTCCAACATTCCCTTGGAACAACAACAAAGACTGTGAGAGGCTGGGGATTGTATCCAAACACTGTCAGAGGCCAAGACAGAGCTGAGTGTTTACTTAATCCCAGCCATGAATCACATCTGAATATTCTCCTCAAGTGTCCAGTCTTCTTCGTAGTCGTTCTATATTGTACAGTGTAGGCTATCAAGTCTAGGTTACTGCTTTTATTTTTATTGCCCCGTCCTGGGGTTCATACTAGGTTCGTCAGTATATTCATATTCATACAAGACTTATAGTCAGGTCTGTAGAGAGAGCCAGTGGGTCTCGGGCCATGTCTCATGGTCAAAGCCTTCAAATTAAAAAGCGGACTGGGCAGACGGGCATTTGCCCGGTGGGACGGACGAATAATATGTAGTTGTTTGGGGCCGGACATCAAAAGGAAAAAAAAACGTAACATATTTAAAAATGAAATACAATAAAATTTGTGTTAATAACAGCAAGCATTACAACAGCATTATGAATTTCAAATGTAAGCGCGCGTCCGCCTTTTTGACCTAAGGAACCCCGCGGTATCCAGTCCCAGTCCGCCTCCGTAATCAAATGCATTGCTTCAAATATACTGCTGACGAAAGAAAGAATAAGCGCTGAAGACTGATGTCTGAGGATTAAAGAGGCTATATCTTTTCAGCAGACACTATAGGAGCAAACCGAATAACTAGCTAAATAGGGAAGGGTCCAGAGGGTTGTTCCAGGTGGTGGTAACAAGGCTAACGATCGTGGCTTTATGCCCTGACACCCATTTGTCAGACTTAGCTCAGACAATGCTCATTCACAGGGCTTCCGTCCGTGCCAAAGCGTTGCCAAAGGGCACATTTCGCCGAATAAAGGGATTTTAAGGGTGTTGCTTTCAAAAGTTGCTATAATATTTCTGATTTAGAATTTATTGGAGGGAAAACTTCCTTAGACACACTTTAATTGCTGAAGGGTAAACCTGTGTAGAGAGTAGTAGTAATGTTTTGAAGGACTAATAATTATAGTGGCCCACATGTCCCTTGTCCAATGCCAACGACTCTGTGGATTTCAGACATGATTTGAATTGTTTCCGTATGAATTTTTGGCCATTTGCAAACTGGTATACGTTCTCGATGTCAACCTACACCGGCTATAAGCGATACTGGACAAACTTACCATTCACGATTTGAAAGGTGAAAGCATGACAAGTACAAACAACCCGTGCCGCGCAAAGGTACAAGTCTCAACACGTCTCTGCTGGCCTCTACTCTCTAGCATTGGCGCCGAATTGGGGGTGCTCGGATAGGCGGGGTTTCCACCGACCTGCTAGTGCTAAATACAAATACGGTGACGTGGTAACAGACATTCAAGACTTAGGTGGGGTTTCCACCGACCTCGCATTGCAGAATGCAAATGCCATTGACGGAAATGTTTGTTTTACTCTATGCTATAGTTAAAATTGATCAATGATCATAGAGTAAAATCACAAACAAACTAAAATTAAAAAAAAACGGCTTCATGGGATGTGTTAAGTACAAACATTTTAATAATCAAATTTCCGTCAATGTCATTTGCATTCTGCAATGTGAGGTCGGTAGAAGTCTTGAATGTCTGTTACCACGTCACCGTATTTGTATTTAGCACTAGCAGGTCGGTGGAAACCCCGCCATACTGAACTACTTTAGCTAAGGAGTCCATTGTAGTATCGTACTTTTATGAGTCTTTTTAATTTAGTTTGATAAGCATAGCCTACCATTTTTCTACAGCCAACGGCATACCAAGTTGAATCCACCAGAGCAGAGCCTGTTCGAAACTGAAGGAAACTTGGTAGTGGGCAGAGCATTGGCAGGGGAACATCGTGGAACATGATAACGCTCCGAGACTATCAGTCAGTCTAAATGGGTGTGGAGTCTTGGTAACCTGAGATAATCGTGCGACTTTACTATGTTCCCCAAGTGGTTCGGAGGTCAGCAGGTAAATAATATTATTAAAATATATTTTATTACCTCTAATAATAATATACTGTACACGTGTCAATAGCGTTATACTGAGTCCCATCCTAGCTTACGTCTGAGTGACTTCTTGTCGTCTGTAGTCTGTAGTCCTCGGGTGAACATCAGCGTCTTCTATTGAAATCAATTGGGATCTTCGGGATCATCTCACCTTCCCAGTTCCCATCACCCATCACCAGCGGCTCGGATCTTCTGGGCCCCAACCTTTTATAGGCTCAAACCCAGTTCGGAGGTTAAACAATAAGCACTAGACTAACACTTTTGGCCGGCCGCCATACCAAGTTAAATCCAGCGGACCAGAGCAGGTTCAAAGCTGCAGACAACTTGGTCGTAAGCACAGTGCCGGTAGGGAAACATGGTAGGACTTGTCCTGGTCACCTCCGAACAAATCGAGTGACTTCACTGTGTTTCCCAAGTGGTTATCCACTATCATCAGGAGGTCCACTGTCCTATGGGCTGGCATAGGACAGTCAAGTCGGGGTCGCTCTATGGGCCCAAATATGAGGCCTAAGTCGTTATTAACCCGACGAACACTACTACTACTACTAACACTTTTGGAAGTGCAGGCGGGTTGTTACTACCATCAGTGCTTTGCTTGGGAGCTCGGTGACCATAGGGACCAGTCGACCGGCGAAATGATTATATAATGATGCATAAGCTGGGTGAATGAAAATAAATTTGCCACCTGTTCCGCGAGGTACACCATCATGAATAAATCACGAATGAGTACAAAGCAGGTAGAACTCCTCCACATTAGCAAGGGTGATAGGCGACGCTGTACATGTAATTTAGGGGGTGGTCCCCGACACAACCACAGGCTTCCCATGACCCCAGCGCATTTGTCACGGCTACTGTGTGAAAACTTGCCAGCACAAAAGTTGATAGTTTATTTTGATTCACAGTTGCCACCGTGTCGACGGCTCCTTTAAACGGATACAATGCGAGGGCGTTTCTACGTGTATATGACAGATCTAATCAATAAATTTAACCTTTTTTTGTAGGTATCAAAAGGGATAGTGAGATAGAAATCCATTCATTTGAATGCCGTCTTACAGTTACACTAGAGAGGCTCTGTGTGAAAAGTGGAAGTAAGTTAGTGGGACACTTAGGCCTATTATTGTATTTATTAATTATTTTAATATGAACAAATTAGTATTTTATTGTGGATTATTAAGGCAGCTATTTCGAAATATTGTGTAAAAATGGGATATCTCGGCATTTTGGACTAAATTACTGTAATTAATTTCTTGTTCCACGGCCGCAAAAAGAAGAAAATAAAATAGACTTATGACAATTTGGAAATATCGTAGAAAATGCACAAGCTATCTAAAAATGCAGACTATTTGCTTGACTATTCTATAAAGTACTATTATTTGACACATTTTTTTAAATAGTTGTTGTTTCTAACGCCTGCTTTCAGCATTTCTGCTTTAGGCAACCCTGTCAGCCTGGCGGGGGGAGTGAGTCTGTTTGTTAACTTGAGGCACCCTAAGGGCAGACTCTTTCACCTCGGGGAAAGGGGAGTTGACTAACAGGGTGGACCTCCTGATTAGTGGATTCCGAACCACTTGGGCAACATGGTAAAGTCACACGATTAAATCGGAGGTGACCAGGACTCGACTTATACTGCCTGAGCGAGTTATCATGTCCCACCAGGTTCCCCTGCCAACGCTGTGCACACTACCAAGTTGCCGCAGTTTGAAACAAGCTCTGCTCTAATGGAATCAACATGGTAAGGCCGTTGGCAATTTTTTTAACTAGGTCTGAGGTACAAAAGTTCTTGTTTCGGCACTAATTGCGAATGTAAAAATTATAATATTGTCCATGTAAAATATGCAGACACTACACCCATTATTATTATAGTAAAATACATTGGCTAACTTGATAACTCAACTTTTATAGTTTTTCATAAAGCCAGCTATTCCACTTGTCAATTTTTCTTCAATAATTGATGAGATTTTTTTCTTTACTCTATATCATCTCATATCAGTTATTGATCCATAAATGACGGAATATTGACAAGTGGAATAGCCGGCTAAGGAAAAACGTCTAAAAAGTTAAACCTGCTCGCTGAACCTGTTTGTGAATAATTATACTATACTGTATTAGTACAATTGAAGCAACAGGTCAATTTAGAATAAAGAATCCAAGTAGGTACGCATACTTTACGAGTGTGTGCAGAACTCTCGGCAAGCAGATAGACACATGCTTCGACAATTTCAAATATTTGCTGGCTCAAATATCCGACTTGCTTAGTCCTCCCCAAGGTCTTGTCTATAATAAAATAATTTAATTCCACACCGGATTAATAAACTTCTAACTGTTCTTAATTTAATACGTTGTAGTAAACCTGGACTATGGCAGATAAGGAACTAAAGAAACTCGAAGCTTTCGAAATGTGGTGTTACAGAAGGATGCTACGGATCAGCTGGAGGAACCATATGTGACAAATGAAAGAGTGCTAGACGCTATCGGGGAAGAAAGACAGTTAGTAGCCCAGATACGAATCAGGAGAGCGAAATGGATGGGGCATTTGCTAAGGCACGAAAATCTGGTACACACTATTATCGAGGGCACAGTAGAGGGAAATAACCGAAGAGGACGGCCGAAGAAGGAATTCATGGATCAATTAAAAGAAGACGCAGGAGCAATATCATATCAAGAACTGAAGAGGAAGATCGAGGACCGAGTAAACTGGAGGACGATATGCAGGGAGTTGCTGCCAACCAATCGCTAAGATTGTAACATTAAGAGAGAGAGTATTACAATATGGTATATACAACACTGACATCAAATTAACTTTGGTTGAAGAGCGGTTAAGACGACGCCCCGGTTAGGCGTAGATCGTGGGTTCGAATCCCGCCAAGTTTTTTCCATATCCTTTAATTTCGCGTTCATAATTTAAGACAGTGTGCCTGTAACTACAGTAAAAAAGAGATAAGTTAAATTGTACAATGCTGATGCAGTTCTACTGTAGTCAACGAGAGGGACTAAAATTTAGGGGCTGTATAACAATAACTTTTAACAAACCCCACCCATCAAGCACGTATCTATTTATCCTATTATTATGATATATATATATATTATCATATTATGAATGAATGAATATATTTTAATACAATACAATGCGACAATATACAATATAACAACAATTTATAAAAATCAAGGTTGGACTTGAGTCAAAAATTGTTTACAAGAGCTATTGCGGGAAATTGGCTACATACAACATAGTAGTACTCGTAGTATATTGTATTATATAGGTAAATATCGCAAGGCATTTTTTAAATAATCATTAATGCCCATAGCTGTTGACAAGGCCGTAGCCAGGAATTTTTTTCGGGAGGGGTCCATCTGACGACAGTGACGTCACATGAGGTGAGGTAACTGAGGTAGTATACACTGCTAATATTTCGGGAGGGGCCCGGACCCCCTGGGCCCCCTCAGGCTCAGTGGCGGACACAGCATTTTATTTTGGGGAGGGCCATCCCTCAAAATGCCGCCTCAGGTATAAACTGAGAATAAAAACGGTACGGTATTTGATTTAAGTAACTCATTTAGTTTTTCCGAACAATTCTGGTTGGTACATACACAGAACGAAACGAAACCATTTGAAGAAGTATTACAATAACACTTTCCATGCTGCGTGTATTTTTTAAAAAGAATTACGGTAAGTTTTCATTTTACTGCCTTTTTAAAATTTTAGAGGGGGTCATGACCCTCAGTGTCTGTAGTGCTGATGTCAACAATAATCCAAGAATTTTTTAAAGTTTAACTTGGCACGTTGGCAGTCGGCTTGGAAAAAACTTGAGTGAGTTTAGCTTGAATCTCGCGGTTAGGCGGGGATTCCACCGACCGGCTAGGGCTATTTACAAAAACGGTGACGTGGTAGCAGACATTCAAGACTTAGGTGGCGTTTCCACCGACCTCGCATTGCAGAATGCAAATGACATTGACGGAAATTAGAATTTTTCTTTTTATAGAAATCTATTAAAATGTTTGTACTTAACATATCCCATGACGCCATTTTTTAATTTTAGTTTGTTTGTTTGTGATTTTACTGTATGATCATTGATCAATTTTAACTATGGCATAGAGGAAAATAAACATTTCCGTCAATTCTGCAATGCGAGGTCGGTGAAAACCCCGCCTAAGTCTTGAATGTCTGCTACCACGTCAATGTTTTTGTAAATAGCCCTAGCCGGTCGGTGGAATGGGCGCCCAAGGAAAAATCTTGACTCGTCCGTTGGCTTCTAGTTTGGCGTGTTGTTTCGAAACTAAACTCCAAATCAAGAGGTTTATGTATTGTAAGTTTGAAACTAACCTAATTGATCTATGTATTGAAATAAATAGTCGCTGAATATGACTTTTTTTGTAATTAAGTACCTGACCTTCGAAAGCAACCCCCCCCCCCCCCAAGAGTTCTAAAACGTTCTCCTGTTAGACTCTTACAGTGTTATGGAGGTAGTCAGGTAAATAATTGAATTTTTAAGTCCAAAAATAAATTAAAGCAATTCTTTTGAATGTAAAATGCTTACCACTAAAATACAGCATTAGGCTTGAGTGGAAATATGGCCTGTTTGCTAAAGAGAACTGCTTAACCTGTCCGCTTTTGGGTAATTATTCACTTTAGCCCTTATAAAACTCTAAAAGCAAAATTGTTTCGAAGTATCTTCTTAGTCCATTTTTCCCTATATTGACAGGACTTATCCTATAGTACCTAGTAGCAGTAGCCTATGCACCCTGGCATAGGTTCGAACCGTTTGACGTCATATCAATAGGCCCACATTATTTCAATATTAATTCTTAAGCAGCCCTTTTAACTATGGACATTTGGACTGCGACTTGCTGCACACACAATACAATTATTGTAGTAGTGGTAATTTATCGCCTTAACAAATTAGTGGTGATTTGGGCAATATCTGAACACTTCAAGCGCAATATAAATGGGGGTCGTGCTAGGTGGGATGCCCTACATATCAGTTTAAACGTGTTTTATACAATAGCTAACGTACCCCCTGATGGCATTCCCGGCAGGGAGTCAATCCATTGAAGCTATAATCTCATGCTGTGAAACATCCCCTAAGTGCTAATCTACTTACAGCGGTCTAAGTGAATAGCATTTATGTGCACTGCAGTAAATGTTAGAAGGGGTGCAATTTACACTATTGATTAATGATATCGTTGTAATTATGCCGGCAACCACTTAATTTGATGTTTCATTTGGGAACTTGGGAAGGGAACATTGAAGACGAAAGATTGGCATGAAACGGGATGCGAAGCTGCTGAGTTTGCACCTTGTCTGGGCGGCATGCTGTGCCACCGGGGGGAGGGGATAGGTGGCCCCTGACGACTTCTTCCTACCCACCAGAAAATCTGTTTGACTGCTTAATTCTTTTGGAATATGCTCCAGTTAATACCTATGCAAGCATAATGACAGAGAGTAGGCAGGAACCTCACAATATCGAACCTTAAAAAGAACACTGCAAGTGTCAAGCAACCCTAAAGAGCTCCTCGCCCATGCCCCCCTCCCCGCAGAGTTTCGGCCACGGCGCATCTATGGCTGTGGTGTTAAACACTAGGTATCTTCCGTCAAAAATTTCTGGGCTACAACCACGATTTCAAAGGCTGGTCATAGGAGACTTGGCAAGTTAAAAAAAAGTATTTTTGGTGGGATAGGAATGTCCTATCTCTCCTATATAGTCTATATAGAACTCTAGTCAAGGCCTATAGCTATAAAAATGAAAGACGAGAACTGGAAATTGATAGTTTACAAGATAGAGGAAAGCCCAACGCTAAAAGAACAACAATTAGTGAACATCAGAACCGGAAGGGCTGGGCTAATTAAAATGATATAAACAATAAAAGTTGTGAATTTTAAGACAAAGCTCATTAGCGAAAAGTTGGAAATAAAACGGGCTCTAACAATTTTCCTCCTGCAGCAGAAGCAGCTAAAACTTACATGAGAACTGCCAACTAGTCCCGTAACTTTATTAATTAAGTATAACGGAGGCGGATGTGCTGCTGTACGCAAGCTAAAAAGACCAGTGTTGTGCACAAAACCTTTACCGCTGCCTAGGTCAACTGTCTTCGGTGAAGATTTCCTCATTGCACCACTTTCTTTGAAATGTTCTGTTGATTTTTGTGTCGTAAATTTTCAACTTGGAATTTAAAATTGAATATTTAATTAAGAGGAAAGATGTGTTCAGATCCTAGTTAGCAATAAGGTTAATGTACGAGTGCAGCAGAAAAAAGGGGTGGTTTCGAAGCATTTTCAGCAATAATTAAGTAGCCAATAAGCTCTAAGGTACTGGCAGTACTGCATACTGTATACAGAAGTACAATGTGCAATAACTTGTCAAATATATACCCACCAGCCTAAACTTTTAGGCTATGTTTTTAGTTAAGTTAAGTTTTTACGGTAGCCAGCTTTAGTGGCCCAGGTTTTTTCTAGACAGCACGGTATTCTGCAATAGTGTATCTGTAACGAATGTAGGCACTGTGTTCTGTGATCTCCACACTATATGTCTACCATGCTGTATGGGACGTCAATTAATAAAGCACAGAGTGGAGAAAAACAAGGAAGACACGGGGATGGGAGCGGGAGGAGGGTAGTAGGGGAGGGTTGGTCGTTGTGACTCCAGCAAGCGCATAATTTATTCAAAACGCGGGTAACGGGCTCTCCCTCTCCGCTAGCACCGGAGTTCTCATTACCTGAATTACCGCTTCCGGTAGGCCTACGCACCTCATGCTGATCTAGATTCCAGCACCCGTAGCACGAATGGGAATAAGTGTAAATTATCCTAAATAAACCCTCAATAAATAAAAATTTACTAACGGGAATTAAAGCGAATTAAAACAGAGATTAATTGTTATTAAATATTATTGCATATGCTAGGTGAGGGGCCCGCAATGTGAGGCTCGCGAGCCGCATACGGCTCATTGGGTGCGGCTCTTCCCAATGACATGACCGGTTCCGCACACAAAAATTAAATGGGTGCATTCGTATTTTAAAGATTCTTAATAATGCTTTGTTATAGGCCCTACGCGATAATGCTGTAAATGATTTTATATTTATTTATTTATTTAATCAGAAAAGCGGTTATTATAGACAGCAATCAGTTTGTTGTTTATTATTTGGATTGGGATGTGTGGCTCTTCGATCCTAAAAGATCTAAATCGGGTTATTTCGAAATTTGGCTCAGCTGCTAAAAAAGGCAGCCGACCCCTGTGCTAGGCGGAACATTTTTCACTATATATTGCGTCAACATAACGAAACAGTTGAATGCCGTCTGCTTTCGAGCGGGTTACATTTAAAACCGCATTTAAGTTTAAATAATTCCCCGGGTAAGCCATTCTTTTACCATTCTGTTACTATGCCTGCAGAGTTCTTGTTGCACTGTGCCTACCTGATATTGTATTATGAATGATGGCATCGACACAGCAAGGCCGCTAGGTTCTGGTGCCTCTAATTGATTTAGTGGGGACAATAACTAGATAAGTGAAAAGAAATTCACACCCTAGGACTCGGACCACCCACTGACTACTGGCTGCACCTACAATATAACCCGTGCCGTATGTTCGTATACGCTATATCAATCAACAATTTAGTAGACACTCTGACACTAGGTTGGCTATGACTTCACTTCACCGCAATTCATCTGTGTCCTTTATACAGATGCATGTCGATTTTATATTTAAGTATTAGTTTAATAATATTTCACACTTCAACCATGTGGGCGGGGGAGGGGGGGGGGAGGAAGTATTGCCTTCTGAATGTCCAAGGCAAGATAGGACTGAGGGCTCCCGACAGTAGAAGAAAATCCTGGTTGAAAACCCTGAGGCAGTGGTTGGGCAAGAGCACGAATTCTCTTTTCAGAGCAGCAGTTTTCAAGGTACAAAGTTCCATAATGATCGCCAACATTCGATAGAAGAGGTATATAGAGAAGATGAAAAATATTTCATGTCATGAGCAGCCAAATGCCACTGTTTTAAAATTATATAGGTATATGGTTGAATTTCCACATCGAGATTCTCAATCCTCGTGAGTCTGTGTTCGCTATGTACTGCACGTTACATGTGGACGCCAAGTGCCAAGTGCCAAGTGTGGCATTGTAATTTTCCAGATACATTTAATGCAGAGATTTATAAATATTTTGTTAAAAAAGGAGGTCTGGGTACTTTTGACTAAATTACTTAATTAACACCAGGAAATTTAGGAAAATGATCAAATGACCAGTGCCGGGTTTGGCCTTGTGGGGCCCTGGGGCCGAAATTGAGTGGGGGCCCTCAGGAACGCCGAGTTTTAAAAATTCTGGGGGGGGGGGCAAGAATTCGGTACTCTGGAAAGTATTAAGAAAATGCATTGGTAAATGGTTACTTAAAATAACTATAATGCAGAAAACCTTGACCGACGTACACTCGCTCATTCTATAAAATTATTGACTACAGCCTTTATATAAAGAATCATTTGAAAGTTAGCTATACGAACAAAATTTGCGCGAAAAAGTTTCTAAAAGTTCTAAATGCCAAATTTTGTGATTTACTTTTATTTTAATGTTTGAAATATTAAGGGAGACAAATAAATAAACTGCACTAAGGGTACTTTGCTTCTGGGGGGGGGGGGGGGCGCTGCCCCCCAGAAACTAGTCTGCGGGGGCAAGATGGACCCCCCCCCCGGCCCCAAGTTGGCGTCCCTGGGGGCCCTTTCTCGGGCAGAAAAGTCTTTATACCCTTAAACGAATATTACACTATCAATTTAATATACAATGGAGACAGAGCAATCAGGATGTCAGACCAGCCCGTAGCCAGGATTTTTTTACCGGGGGTGGGTGTGGCGATTGTAATCCTATCTAGTGTACAGTTTTCTCTTGATAATTCAATTGTATCTAGAGTATTCTTTAGAGGTTATGGTGTTACTCGTAAATGATTGTATGATAGCATGGGCGGATCAAACGTCAATTGATTGGCCGATTTAGCTGCGGTGCGAACACAGGCTTAGCCTATATTTTGCGGATATGCGGACTAAATCGTAATGTTAACATCACGACGGTTGAGATTGAATAGAAATAATATTGCATTTAACCCGACGAGGGGGGCCCGGGGGTCTCCCCCGTCGGAAAAATTTGAAAATGTAAGTGAAAAACATTATGGTTTTACAGCAGGAAAGCTTACAAAAGGAATACATATTCATATATCTGCAAACAGGGGGCCCGGGGGTCTCCCCCGGTGGAAAAATTTTGAAAAAAAATTAGGCCCAAATAGTGGAGTTTTACGATTTTAACAGGAGTAAAGTTTATACAATTAACTGAGGAAGACATATTCATGTTACCGTACTAGATTTATTTAATTCTCAACTTTCAACGATCCATCAGTGATAGCATAAACTGGTCAATTATGGGAAGGTGTGTTTGCCTTATTGGTTTGTTTTGGTATTCTAATCTATATCTACTGTAATTTTTGTATTATGTGACTTTTTGTGGGGGCCCCTTTTTTGTGTGGGCCCTGGGGCCATGGCCAATCCCGGCACTGCAAATGACAAATTCTTAAGAAATACAAGCTTTCAATGTTTCATAGGCTAGTACCGCTAGTACATTTTCAGTTTCACACCTAAATTCCGTATTATTACTCTATAAAACACGACAACGTGCATTAAAAAGATTCAGTACCTAATAAGATAACTTACTTAGTTGTAAAGCCGGGTAAATAGTCTGCTTTTTTTAGAAAACAACTATGAATTTTTCATATTCATATCATTGTGGCTCACCTGCAGCCCGATCGTCATCATCGATTATAATAATACCGTGGTGTATTGCTTTCCAATTTATACGTAGTATAAGGAACGCTTTGTGATGGTCCAAATTTTCGATTCCGAGATTTCAACGGATTTACACGTTTTGAGGTACCAGGAACACAAAAAAGTGGTTTTTACGAAATGTCTGTCTGTCTGTCTGTTCATCGATTTCCGGGCAAACTACTCGGTGGATTAGAATGAAATTTGGCATTTAGGTCTACAAAAATCATACCTCTGGAACAGTTTTTTTATTTTGGGCTAAATCAACAATATGGGGTTTTTTTTCTCAAAAAACTCCAAAAAAACACCTAAAAAAATTATTTCTCAAAAACGGCTCCAACGATTTATATTTAATTCACATGTATTGTAGTCGTTATTAGTGTTAATAAAATGCGGGGTATCGCTTGCCCCTTGATAGTTTGCTTCTGGGAGTAAAAAAAATAAAAATAACTAAATTTTAATGAAAACTGACTAAAAAAAATTTTTTCTGCGAAACCTTTCTATCGATGATTTCTACCTTCAGGCATGTTTTAGGTGTTAAATGGAGTAACGAAACCAGACAGG
Organism: Psococerastis gibbosa; assembly: GCA_963971405.1. Taxonomy (NCBI): domain Eukaryota; kingdom Metazoa; phylum Arthropoda; class Insecta; order Psocodea; family Psocidae; genus Psococerastis; species Psococerastis gibbosa. The sequence goes on from OZ020484.1 coordinate 18,632,228, forward strand.
TTGCTTTCCCAAAAAGCTATTTGGTTTTGTGCAAATATGTTTTTTGAAAAAATGATAGAAAATTCACATTCAAATGAATTGTGTGCCCTGCCATTATAACTGTGTGGTAATGTGTTGGTCTGACCTATCTAGAATTCACTTCACCTCCAGTGACGTCAGATGGACAACCCCCCCCCCCCCTGAGATATCCGAAATTTAACCATAGGAAAATTATTTTACCATGAAATTACTCATTTTCTCTATCTACTAATTGATAAATTGGAAAGCATGTTCGAGTAAACTCGGACCGGTTCTTTTTCAATACCGCAGTAATAAGGTGTCACGTGACGGTGTTAAAATATGCGAGGAAAATTCAAATTAATAGGCCTAAATTATTAGAATACAAGAGAATGGTTGAATCGTTTAATAGCTGAAGGAAATACTAATAAACATTAAAATGTACTGGTAGAATTTTGAAATATATTAAGAATTGTAATTAATGTGTCTAGATCTAAGTGAGAAAAAATTGAAAACTCACCAAAAATATTAATTTCTGAATTTGAATTTCCGCGCCGGTATTATAATAATCCCGAATAGCCATGATTGGGCTGCTGGAACAAGGAATTATTTAATTTTGTCTAAAATACTTGGGTATCCTTTATTTACAAATTATTTGGAGATCTCTGATTTAAATGTTACGTCAGTGTTGCCATTGCAACTAGTGTAATGAGCGGCCGTTAATAGGGGATCTGTAGATCTCCTCACTGAGTCTTTCCCTATCGTGAACTCAGGAAGTGCAAGTTAGCCTCATCATAATAATTAATAAGATATGGGTTATCAGGTGAACGCCACGTGGACAGCGAGCTAATGACCCGTGATCACCAGTAGTTGACACGTGTAGAACGAATATGCAGCTATAGGTCACGTGACCTCGATGACCGGAAATCCACGCCTTGGTAGGTGAATCTTTAGTGAAACTCGTGACGCGAAGAAAATTATTGTATTGCCAACACGAAAACACGCGTTGAGAAGTAGGCTGTAACTAATAAAAATGTCGTGGCATAAAAAATTAGCTCATAATATGTAACAAGTTTTCGGAAACCCCCATGTTGGCATGAGTGAAGAGTGTGTTATTGTTGTCGGAAAGTTCTGTATAGATTATAACTTCTGTAACTAATTCAATTCACGAGGGTGAAATTTCAAGTAATCTCCTACCTCGATAAGAAAATAATATCTGTAGTAAGGTCAACATTTTTTTATTACTTTTCAATTTTTTTTGCAAGGGTGTCAGCATTCTTGGCACACAATGAGCACTCCCTTGGACATCAGTAAATACTCATGAAGAATTTTGAAACAGATGTTTCTGATATGTCACATACTTCAGCTATCTGAATAATTTTAAAGTGGCGGTTTTCCAGCAGCCTGATCATGGCGATTTTAACATCGGTATTTATTTAATCCCCTGGTATTAATAATGTAAACAAGATAATTTTATAATGGAAAGTGCTATTCAAAATTTGTTTGTTTACATTTTCAATACCAGGGGATTAAATAAATACCGGTATTATAATTGCCATGATCAGGCTGCAGTACCAGTACCCTAGCGACCAGAGCATACGGTATTTTAAGAAATTTTCACAGGGTGTCACAAATTAAAATCCTGTTCTAGCCTATATAGTGTAAATTTCGCTTGTATTGTATCTACCCCCCCCCCCATAAATAAGTTCAGATTAGGTCTATTATTTATATTAATGGGTAGTATACCTAGTTCCAAATAATCGCACTTTTTCAAAATGACCAAAACAATTTATATTTCAAAAAGCAAAACGTTACAAAAAAAATTGGTGCCATAAATACGACGGACAATGTAACTTTTGGGTTTCTTCTTCTTCAAATTTCTAGTTTTGTTAGTCTTGGACTTTGAAATTTGTGCCCAATTTCTGTGGGGCAATATGCCCGAAATTAGGGGCCGAAATCACCTCACTGGGGCTTCCTTAAAATATGCTCTGCTAGCGACTATCTGAGGGGTTGTAGCATCCACGGGCCTGCCGGGACTCAATGGAACTTCGGCCCCATTTAAACTGCTTGGGCCAATATTTGACTATAGAAGGAGAAGGGGAAGAATCACTGTTCACAGCCAGCAGACGCTCATGACTCACTTTTGGTCCATTTCCCTTCCAGGGCCAAAGATTTAATGATCGAATGATGCTCCAAGCTCAAATTTTCCATTTTACACGCACCTTGGTCAACACTCTGCATCACAGAGGCAGAAGCTAACGAGCAACTGAAACAAACCTACTGGCAACTTCATTCAAAACATATTTCAACCTGGGCAAAAGGCTTTATGTAGTAAGGACACATCTACTATTGTAGGCAGATTACCTAAAATTTCACCCTCGTATTATAAGGAGTTGTTAATTTTTGTAAGGTTGGTGATGAGGTCCTATTTTATAATCTAGTTTGATTTTGATTGAATCCCGAGGCTTGACATTGTTTCCTAACTACGTCTTTCATAAGTTTCAGTTAGTCATGGTTGCCCATGCATTTGCCACAGCAGCTCAAGCTCAGTCGACACACCGTACATGGTCAATTATAAATTAACATGTTAGGCTTATACGCAGGCACCACTAATGAATCTGATAAAAACTGTGAAAAAAGACGAGAGGGTGTTGAAATTAAGGATTGTACAATATTAAAATGATTGTTCTTCGGTAAATATCGTATCTGTTTGAATTATAGAACGGGCAAATATAGGAAGAGCAAATATTTGCGGGAGAGCGCGGAGGAAGGTGGCTTGCACGCTCGAAATTAAAAGCACACAAGGAAAATAGAGCAGTGAGGGGCTACCTCCCCCCCCCCAACCCCCAACCTAACTCATCTGCTCCCCATTCCCATGCCCCGCTCCGGCACCAGCTCTAACAGTCACATTTTTCACCAGCTTCTTTCAAGCGACACATGATGCAACTACAGTAGAAACTGGTATTTTGTAACATATGGTAAAAAGCAAGCGCTTTGCCGTGTATACTGTATATGGTACTAACACGATGACGGCACGAGAAAATCATTTATCAACAGTAGAAACATAGGCTACGTTGAGGATTATACTAATATTTTGTTTTTGCTCTCTATTGAGTACAAGGAAAGGTTTGTGATGGCCGAAATGTTAGATTTCGTAATTTCAATGGAATTGCACGTTTTGAGTTCCAGGACCCCCCAAAAAGTGGTTTTTACGACATGTCTCTCAGGCGTGGCTCTGTCTGTTCGTCGATTTTGGACAAGCTACTGCTACTTGATGGATTTTCATGAAATTCACTATATATGTTAGTGCATTGCACAATCGTAATCGTAGCCTACACATGATCACATGTGTACACATGTACACACATAATCGTACAAATGAAATGTTTCTAACAACCCAATTCTTTGGGCAAGGGAAAATAGTTGCAGCCATGAATAAATTATTTACCATAGATGATTGGAACCACTTATTATCTATTATGCTAATTATTAAACAGGAATCTGTGTATGTGTTCAGTCGTACCTGTTTTTTCAATGATGGCGAAGGGAATTTAAATCAAAGCTAGGGGCCGACCAAGAACGGTAGAAGATCTCAACCAAGAAATGGGATGAATTCTAAATAACTGACCATTTGAGAATTGCAAACTAATCGTTTATTGTGGCCGAAGAAAAATATTAAAATGAACACCTGAACAAAATAAAAGTTCCTTCCCCTCCCATATATAATAGTGTTTCTAATTTAAATATTAACACTATTAAAACACCTTATTGGACGCATTAAAGTGTTGTGCGCAAATAAATAGATTATATTCATTCGGAAAGAAGTCAATGTCCATAGCCCAAGAGAAAAATATAACTGACCATCATCATATTTTACCCATGGAAAGCATTTTAAATATTATCAAACAATATTTTTAGAGTGTGATGGTCTAAATAGAATAAATATACATATATTAAATCCGACAAATTGATGACCAATTTAATGAGTATTAATTAGTAATTAGTAATAAGGTATACATAGGTACTACAACAGTTCTTCTGTCAATATGAAATAATGTGCTTTAAAAACTAGCCTAATTAATAATGTAAACATAAGTCACAAGATTTAAGACAGAAGAAATAAAAATCATTCTTTGGACCAGTTACTATGTTAAAAACGAATTAAATATTTCGTGAATATCAACAACTTAGCCTACTTCAGTGTCTTCAGCACCAGCACCGCACCATGCAAAATTAATCATACTTACAAGGCAAAGGCCGCGAATTAGGGCCTATGGACGGATAGACTGCGACACACCCATGAAATATCTTAGTCTAACATGCACATTTTATAAATCGAAATAGTTATCGACAATTTGTTAGAAGGCATTACATATTTGAACGGTCATTAACTATAAGAGAAGTTCAAACATATCCAGAAATCGTAGAGGTTCCACACGTGGTAACAGATTATCCGAGAATGTTTTGATTTCAAGTAAAATAATACAGAACGTAATCATAATTAAGTGCCTATAACATCCTACCATTGCTCGCAAGTTCTAGAACGTTTATACTCACCAGACATATTGTTTATTCTCATTTATTAAAAGCGGGTCTCAAGGTTAGAACCTATTCGAGCTCTCACAATCACATTACATCGTCAATAAAGTACATCTTGGTCAATATGAACAGCCATTAAAAAAAAAAACGTAGATGACGTCGAGTTAGTAATACATGCTTAATTTCTAAGCCTAGTGGTGTCACAATAACATCAACAGATCGCACGTGACTCAAAACTACACGGTCGTCCCAAATAACAAATAATGGTAATACGTTTCTGAGAATACCCGCCTCCATTTCAAGGTCAATTTCCCACGAAGGGATAGTTTCGCTTTTCGATGCGTTTTTTTAAACAGAGTTTGAAGTGTAACTTTAACCGTTCATTTAATGCTGTAATTCCGTATTCCAAGCTTAATAAAAATCTAATTCTTTTCATTCCGTAAACTCACGTGGTTCACAAGGCAAAAAGATGTATCATAAAATTGATTATGTATGGGTAAGATGAAGAGCTCGGATTTATAGACTTCAGTCAAAAAATAATTAATTCAAATCTTTTTGTACTAATATAGGCCTAGGCCTCCTGGAGAAAAATAAAATATATATTTTTAAAATTAAAAAACGCCCAACAATATAATCAGATCTTTGCGTTGTTTAGGAAGCAAGAGGCATGGGATGGTTTGTTAAAGGCCACATCACATCAATCGACTGGTGTACATAATATTAATATATGCAATGTACAGTATTAATATGTTTTATGTGCCGCAAAAAAGTTACGGTGACTTTGCAGTAATAGCAAGTACTTCTGTGAATGCAATAATAACACATAACATAATCAGTACTTATTGAAGGCCGGACCGATGAGTCTGAGCTTTATTAGCAATGAGCTCCAGCGGAGCTAAAGTCCAATAAACATTAGACGTCTCAAATAATTCATATACTCGCATACTAATATAGCCAACCATTCAAAGTTCCACAGCACATGTGTTACAACACTGAAACTATTAAATATTATATATATATTAACCTAATGTATTGCATGATTCGATTATGTCAGCATATGGCACATATGTATGTTAAGTATATTGCAATTATATTACCTTTTTTGTTCGTTGCCAATTTTAATATTAGTTAGTATACATGCAACGTGATATTCCCAAATTAAAACTATTAAACTAACTCTAGACTACAAAAAACTTAAAAAGTATAATTCCAATTAATGTGAAATGCAAAATTGTAAATGGGGACATTTGTGACTCAAATCATCTCATGACCACAAAAAAAGAAAAAAAGAAAAAAAAGAAAACACATTTGGGGTTTAAAGGTCTGTAACGGGGCCAGTGATAGTAATAGAAGCGGGCAAGTGCGGCACGACGGGAGAGGAGTTGTCAACGCTAGAATCCGTACTCGAATCGGAAAATTTGTTCAAGTTTTGCGACTGGGCAGTAACAGCTTTGCCTACTACGAACTTGGTGGTTTGAGCATTTGACTTAGTTCCTTGACAAGGAGATTCACTGTCAGTGTGAGCTTGACGATTCATACCATTGACATTTTTTAAAGCTTGTCCTAAAACTGGTTTTGGAAGGCTAGACAAATTTGGTTTAACTGGCAAGGACGGATTGGAGGTCGATGACATTGAAGCACTATTTCTAGACTTTGGAGGGATCGGAGGGCCACCGTTTGCTTTACCTATTTTAGATTCTGCAACGCATTTCGAAATGTTGTCAATGCAAATGTTGTGTTCACCATTACCCTTCGTATGTGTTTTACCTAGGGTGTCCATTATGATGAATGGATTGCAGTCAATGGTGCTAGCTCCTCCCAGGGGATGGTTCTCATCTGCGAGAGAAGTATCCGTCGACAAGCCGTTGATTTTTGTTCGCAAGATTGCCACCAAACGTTCCAACCTGAAAATTATTAACTAGGATTAAGATCGGCTACAACGAATTTTAAAGCCAAACAGGGATAAAACTGAAAACATGGATTTTCATAGACACTAACATAGCATAGGTAGTAATGTTTTGAAAGGTAACAACGGGTGAAATTGTATGAACAATCAGAATTTTATTGAATTGGATCAGGAATAAATGATGACACTTTTAACAACTAAACTACTCCCGTCAATGTTCCCATCCGTTTTGGGTAACATTTTGCAATTCTACAGTTTTGGACCGGCTGATGGCGAATCTGGATGTAAATTGAATAATTCATGTGATATTTTTGGGGTTCTCCCGCAATCGGCAAGCATTTCGGTTATTCGTTTCACAAGCGTTAGTAATGTTGTACCTACAACACAATGCAATTAAGTGCAATAAAATGAACTTACTTTTGAGTGTTAGCTTCTGCTTCACTGCGACCAACTAAAGCGTCCCTCAGATCTTCCTCTAGCTGCCGTTTCTGTTGTTCGAGAGAATGTAACATTCTAAAAGCATCAGGTACATTGGTTTCAACTAGCTTCTCGATCGGTGGAGTCTTAGAGTCCGTTACATCCTGCGCTTTCTTGACTGAGCCTTCCCCATTCTCTTCCGACCTATTAGCTTCATCTTCGGATTCTAATTTCTCCATCTTGGACTCAACGGCAGATAGTCTATCAGTCGTTTCTGCCAGTAGCTGAAACAAGTAAAAGCAAGGATGAACGACACTATCGCTGTTTATGCACTTATAACAAGCAAAACAAATCGTGCTATATTTGCTACCACTGCACTGTTAATATTCGGCAACGGAATATCATTAATGAGAATAGAATATTACAACGAAAATTGTATAATCGAAAATGTTTACAGAGCTAGTACAAACTTCGTTCGCCAAAGCACAGAATATTCGCAAGAGATTACGGAAAATGACCGGAAATTAGCATGGTAATCAGATTCAGATGGGGCTAATCACATTATCAGAAGCAGAAGAGCAAAATTTCATTATAAACAACGGCCAATTTTAATTAAAGCAGGATATTAAAAATAGAGGGGCTTGGCTTTGATAATGGCGGAAAGCAGAACGTCAAGCCTCTATACAAACATTCGTTATATTTACCGTTCCATTCTCATTTCCAATCCCCTCATCAAACTATAATCCGAATAAAATTCAGTATTCACTTCTTGAAGGGAATTTCGCTTTACTCAAAACGCCCGAAAATAGAGCAAATCTATCGATTTAATCGACCAGTTTTAAATGAGGAGACTTTGGTTCATCAGTATGTAGACGTCGGATGTTCAGCGACTTCACCATCACGATTCACCATTTATATCTTAGTGTTGCGTACACTTCACCTTACATGTACTGTACCTACCATCACCTAAGATCTAGCAATTAGCAAATTACTACATTAAGTACTGTTCTCCATGTGGCTATTTACGGTATGACCCATTGAACATGTCTCCACATTCCGGTGGTAGTCCTGATAAGATTTCAGTCGTGATTTCTGAAAGTAAGGCACCTTAGTGCCTACAGTATATATAGTAGGTCCTGCGGAACACCAGTGTTCCATATCTAGGTTAGTTCTCAACAATCGGCTACCTACGGCCAGTTTTCGGCAACTACCTAGGTATGTATATTGTAGACAAGGGAAGCAACTAAAAACCGGCATGCAACAGCCAATTAAAAGTCTTTCTAAACGCCGCCACTCAGTCACAGTCACAAGTTTCGATCAGTTCCATGTAACTTGATGTTTGTCAAACCTTAGACAAAGAAAGGCAGTATTAACCATTAATGATCACAGGTAGACAGCTTGTACCTGAAACCCAAGCACAGGATGTTTGCATAGTTGCAGTCGGCGTAACTTGAAAATATTTTATTTAAAAGCGCTCTTGGAATCCATTAGTGACTATGGAGCAGGAACATCAGCTTCACTATCAAGTGGCCAGGGCCGTTTTAAGACGAATATTAAGTTACAGTCCAAGAAATCTGAATTAAAAAACTTATTTATATAAGGATTTATTCCGATTTCAACTGCTAGTAGATTTGATAACTTTTGCTTTATTTCTTTGACTATCTCATTATCACTGACATTGGTTGTACTAATGTACATTTAGTATAGTGTAGTAGGCTAGCTCATGGAATTTGAACGGTGGCGTCGTCTCAAAGAGAGTTGCCAGTAAACTATAAATATTGATAAGGTGCCCATTCCATTGACCGGCTAGGGCTATTTCCAAAAACGGTGACTTGGTAGCAGACATTCAAGACTTAGGTGGCGTTTCCACCGACCTCGCATTGCAGAATTGACGGAAATGTTTATTTTCCTCTATGCCATAGTTAAAATTGATCAATGATCATACAGTAAAATCACAAACAAACTAAAATTAAAAAATGGCGTCATGGGATATGTTAAGTACAAACATTTTAATAGATTTCTATAAAAAGAAAAATTCTAATTTCCGTCAATGTCATTTGCATTCTGCAATGCGAGATCGATGGAAAAGCCACCTAAGTCTTGAATGTCTGCTACCACGTCACTGTTTTTGGAAATAGCCCTAGCCGGTCAATGGAATGGGCGCCTTAACAAACAACCAGCAGGTTCTTATCTCAATGCAACTAATGCATTTGAATTATTCTCGATATTTTTGTTAAATTTCAGAACAATAACGCATGGCAGCAATCAAGCTATCAATTTATTTTTCAGATTATTTTTCTGATTTGCGTGGACTTTGAGATTTTGAATTAAGGGCGACTGGAGCCCCTACTTTCAATTTCAAAAACCAAATTACAATACAAAATATCAATAGTAGAAGTGAGCTCCCATAAACCCGGAAGAATATTCCCCTAAGCTTTGTTGTACATTATGTAGCCGTCACTAGCACTGATCGGCCAGTTATTGCTCTTGATTTGTAAAAAATAACTGTCAGGTCGAAGGAGTTCCAAAATTGTGGCCCTTTCACAAACATAAATTATTTACTGACAATTGCAGTACAACATGAACACCATTCTATTACAAATTACATAAAATATTTTTGTTTTACGGTATATACTATAATTAACCAACATAGTGACAATGTAATTGTCGTCAAGGGTGGATCCAGCGGCAAATTTAAGAGGGGGTTACAAGTTGTATGCCTATGCCCCCACCCTCCCGGGAAATAGTTTTTGTAAAAAAATTTTTTACTATCTTATGAATTTACTCATTTAGGGCGGGGGGGGGGGGGGGGGGAGGTTTGACCCCCGTGGATCCACCATTGTTGGTAATCTAACCCATTAATCTAAATGAACATAAATAACATTTTCCAAGAAATATGCATCACACAGCAACTTGACTTAATTCCTGCAATTAAATGATTATGCAACAGTGTAAAAGCATTAATACACGGTAACTCACGCGATGAGCTGTCGAATCGTATAAATTTACAGGTGAAAAGCAAAAGAATAAAAGACCAAAAAATTGACTAAAAAATAATAATGGCGATAAAAGTGACTTAAGCGTAACGATAGGTTTTCGAGGGGGTGCATCATTTGGCGCCCCCCCTCCCCCATTTTCTTAAAAATGTATAAATGCTGACTATTCATTATTCAATTTGGCGCCCCTAGGCGGTGTGGCGCACGGGATGCCCCCCTCGTTACGCTACTGTTTTCACAGACATAGGGTAAGAAACTGTTCAACAGGTCGACGATAATCCCGAGGATCTCAATTAAAACGAAATATAAATATTGTAGGACAGGAAGACAATGTGTTGAAAAGTTCAAACGAAATCACCCCAATGGACTTAACGTAGGTCAGAATTGTTTATAATTTGGGGGCAGGAAAGAAAATTTCGTTTGTCCAGGTATTACAGAGAAAAGGAAATCTCAGGAACTGCTAGCATGTTCCTTTCTTTGAAAAAAACGGGGTAGATCTATACATTGCCCGAAGGCATTTGTAAGATTGGCTGTACCCTCGAAATATAGCTCGAAAACTAAAAGTGAATTTAACCCAAAACACGGGATATTCACTTTTTGTCACATTACGTAGTGTTTACTATAAAGACATTCTTCAATTCTCCGATTTTTTTCTTGCGGTCTCCACTCACCCAACTTGGCAGGTGAATCGGTGACAGCAAGAAAAAATTTAAAAAAAGTGGCCAACTCAAAAAGTAGCTGCTTAGCCTATGTCAACGTAAAGTACAGATACTAACTCATAATTCTGACTATTAAAAACTAAATAATGTAATTGAACACTACTTCAATATTTTCTGAAAAGTTAATGGTTGTATAATTGTCCATATTCACCCATTTTTACGGTAATCGATAAATAGAAAAGTATGTACGAGTGGACTCGTACCGGTTCTTTAAAAATGAAGCAGGGTCAGAGAGAGGGGAGACTACTCCAGTCAGCCAGTGCGGTGGCAGCTGATTGGCGCTGCGCATGGGGAGCAAGTTGAAGGTAATAGGAGGAGCAGAGAAGGCAATGATATCTAATATTCCATCCATCTCTTGAGCAAACAAATCGATCCGTCATGAGGCTAATGGAGACTACGGGTTCCAGTGCCGTATTTAGACCCAATCACATCACATTGACATAAACGGGCGTTAAGGCGGCTATTCCAACGACGTGCATTTTCAATGTGAATGTGTCATGACGTGGCAGCAGACATCATTAATAAGTATCTGGCATATTTTAAGGAGACTCATATGTAGATACTTACCTTATCTATTATACATTAAGTTATAATATGGCAGAGACTTATTAATGATGTCTGCTACCACGTCATGACTCATTCACATTGAAAATGCACGTCGGTGGAATAGCCGCCTTACCATATACCCTGCTAATAAACTGCCATAAATTAGTGTAGCAACTAGTTTATTTGTTCATGTCATTGATTGTGCGGGACAGCTCACAGGACCGACGCCACAAGAAAAACGTGGGAAAAACCAATGCAGAAGAAAGACAGACCGCCAAAGAACCTACCAAGATACTATTCAGTGGCGGAATTTAGGTTAACTACGGGTCATGACTACCTTCAAACACATCTTCACCATATACCTAGGTGTAGCAGTGGAACCTTTCTGCCCTATATGCGACACCAGGGAAGAAATGGACAGAAAATACCTTAAGACGTGCCCAGCTCTCGTCAATAGCAGAGGTTCACCAGATTTGTTGCATTGGGCTGCAAGAAAGCTGATGGCCTAATGCTATGGTGTAAATAAAAAATAAAATAGAAAAATGTCATTGATTGGATTGTGAATTTTGTGCTATGGCGAATATACTGTATGTAGCCTTTGACCAAAGTTTAAGCAAGTTTTAAAACAGCCAGAACCCCTTCTGGCTGGAAAGTTTTGAAAATAAGGAAGTAAACTTTTCATCTAAAAAAATAGTCGAATGTGTACATTGCTAATAATGCTGCATATTTCAGCACCAAGCAGGCATAGGCACTGGGAAAAGTATATGGGCAGGGAGCACTCCGACACAAAAAAAGGTAGAAATCAAAACTATTGATTACCTTAATGCGTTTCAATGGCTGTGAGTGAACAAATACGCAATTCTATCAAAAAGCGGTAGAACTCAGTTAAAATGCTAAACTAGAATACCGATTACTTGGAGAATTATAGGGTAGTGGACACTGAAAACATTCTATCATAGAAATAAAATAAAAAAATAGTCTAAAAATTAAAAAGTCCATTCAAATTCCGTTCCAGTTCCATTCATCCCCAAAAGATACAAAATTGCCTAATACATTTTTCCAACTATTGCAATAACAAAAATTCAAAAGCGGGGCCATCTGAAGACGGATCCATTCCAATATTGACTTGTTGCTCTTGATCAACGGATGGTTTCTCCTCTACCTCCCACTCAAGAGTCTTCAACTTCTCCAGGTGACAATTAACCCAGGTACAACAGGTCTAACAGCGCCTCTTAGCCAACCCCAGAAAGTCACGCGCTGCGACTTTGGTGGTCCCCTTGGCTCCAGACTGAATGACATTATTTGTTTGAGTAGAGGCTCCTCAGTTTGTTTACGGGTTGCCCTCTATACCAAGTTTGTAAAGTTGCTTATAGTTCTGTTTTGCCGCCATCTTAACAAGCTGTATTTTTAGCGAAACAGGTAAAAGTAGAGTGGTCAAATCATTGAAAGGGCCGAAGAAGTACCAACTGAATTTCATTAGAATGGGACAACATGGTACTGAGGACACGCGACAAATTTAATAATTAAATCAGGAAATTGTTAACAACTCTGTAACACGGTTTACATTTTGACTATATATTTATAAAATTATAGTATGGGAGACACTCATTTGGAAGGCATCTCAGTATCGTAGGATACTTTACACTGATACCAAGAGGCAAGAGCTCACACCATGCAATTAAGTCCAATTTAACCAAAATATCCTCACAAAACAGCTTCGCAGACAATACTCTAATTATTCTCCCTTCACATTAAATGATATACTTTTACACAAACAGGAAACGGGAGCGAAATATATGTCATCATCAGCAGCAATTCGATCAGTAAAAACTGAAAAATCAGAAGAGAAATCTGCAAAAAAACATCAGCAAAAGCTAATGGAAAGGAAAACAGACTAAACAGACTCCTCTTTTAGTCAGAAGCACAACAAAATGTCAATAGAAATATTTTATTAAAAAAAACTTATTTCCCGGCAATCATTCGGGCAAATGTTTGTATTTTTCTTATGTCGGAAGAGCTTGGAAAAGGCTGCTTGTGAAAAGAGTAAACTAACTAAATATCTAAACTGGAGAAGGCAAATATTTGAATGACGAGCTCTGTCAATTTGCATTAGAGTACAGGCGACAGACACACTTTGTCTTTTTACTAAGGATCGATGGTTTATGATAAGGGATTACATTGTTTTGCTAATACAAACAATCAACCAACCCCCAGCTTTACTCGCTTGTTGTGTTTTTTATCACGGTCAATTAGGAAGGAAGGTATTTATTAGCAGTAACAACGGAAGAATTAAAAGTACTTTAAGAATTTAAGTACTGTGTTAGTAATATAGAGAGTTAATGATACAAAAATAATAATTTAACACCTTACTTCTCTGAATCATGATGATCATTGTCGAAACATATGACAATGTATTAAATATACCCAGTGAGCATGCCACTAACATAGCCATGGCGGTTTATTGACGTTCAATTAAATTAAAAAAGTGGTAAAAGAAAGATTGTTAGAGTTAGAAACTGAGTTAGGCATGGCATATGTGACACCAACAAGTACGATTTAAAAAGACATGTCTCTTAGGCGGGGTTTCCACATACGTCAATGAAAAATATGAAATTGAAGGTTTAGCAGACATTAAAGACATACTAAAAATTCTGCTACCACGTCAAAACCATATTTTTCGTTAACGATTGACGTATGTGGAAACCCCGCCTTAACGCAGTGACTTCTTACAAGATCAGACCTTACAGTTATAATGCACCTTTAGCGACTTCGGTGGCAAGGTGGTAGCGTGCTTGTACTTGTTGTGCGAGTCTTTACACACCTTGCGATCGGGGACGTGTCGTAACTTGGCACAAGTACCAATTAGGTTACTTAGTGCGGCGATTGAAGAGGTTAATGGGATACATTCATAAAAAATGGTTTGTTACGATTAACTTACATGAAAATAAAAAAAAACTGCAGGCTGCAGCGACACATAAAAATACTAGTATGCCTAAAATAATGAATCATAATAATTTGTGGCAATTATTTCCCTTTTCAGCTTGCACTTATTGTGTAAGCTTCAATAACTTCAAATTGCCTTGGTTTCCGGTCAATTTTTCCCCCAATCGCATGAGATTAGAGCAACATCTCAGTTTCAAATAATTAGCAATTGCTTACTATTATTAAATTGGATGTACCCTAAGGCATTGGCTGCGGACCACAAACACAGAGGGGGAATGGAGGCAGCACTCGCAGTGATTAAGAGAGGTAGAGCGCTAGCAAAAGTTGAAAATAGTTGGATAAGTCCCCCTTTCCCCGGACAAACAGCAGGGAGATGGGGAGGCCATGCATTTTTGATAAACCCCATCCCTGGGCTCTGCCCGAGCACACACGATAAAAACTTGGGTAAATTTGTACAGGGGAAATGATAAACGCGTCCCAGCTCTGGCGACTATGGATAAATTGTGTAAATTCATTGCTGATATATTGCACGGGGTCGCATGAAAACAATCTATACATATAATATGTTTCTAATGCCCACAGTCGACTGTTTTTTGTTTCCGGATCGTAGGCATAAACCCACGATTCGTCGTTTGTGTAGATATTATCAATGAGGCAGCATGATTGAACTTTGTGATGATTTCTTTTTATCAATCGACGGCAGCCTGCATCTGTGCAGTTACCAAATTATGTGCAATCCAACTCAAGCATAGTTTGTCATGTAAAATCACCTTAAAAATGATACGTGCATCGCATAACTGACCAGGATTTTTCTGCTGTGAGGTAGTTTTCCTGTAGCCATTCAGATGCCAATGTACACTTTTGATAAATGGTTCGAACCAAAATGTGAAAACACTACCTGTATATAAACAATGTGCAAAACCTTCTAATGTTTTTTACTATTCATAAATATGTTTAGTTTTCGCCTTGCTTACCATATGATAAGGTCCATTCTATAGAGGAGTCTGAGAATTTTACAAAAAGGCTGAGGAGATAAGTGGAATGCCAATTCCTTATGAATATTTTCCGGCACCATCACTGATTTCGGATGGCTTTTCTTAAATCTCTCCGCTGAGGGAAAGTCAACCACGTTTCAAGACACTAAACCAGTAGTAAACATTTGTGTTTTAGATTGGACATTCATCGCTAAATATAGAAGTGAGTTGATTAATACAGTCTTGTTGATTTAATCCGCGTCGAAAGTCATAATAGATTATAGCTCGAAAATCCTCCCGTGATAATTTAATTTTCCGTTGCGAATTAGTTTACTGAACTAGCTGTGATTTTTGTAAAATGCATCAGAGCCGACAAAACGTTTTAGCTACGCACAGCATAAAAAATAGCTAGCTTCAGCATATTTTCGATAGACGTCACAAGTCAGTAGTGTAGGCGATTCCGGATAGGTGTAAATAGCAGCCATCGCATTGTAATCTGTATATAAAATGTTGTTGTGAGTAAATTTTGTGGAATGTACCGTATATTGAAAATATATGGCAGGTGAACATGTGCATTTGAATTGGAGACAGCAAAAGAAAGCAAACAAGTCACGCGAGATTCATAAACTTCGCAGAATTATGGAGAGAGAATGGTTTCATGAGCATCATAATATGATGACCTATAAATTTTATAGGTAATGTGTAATGTTTACAAGTGAAAAAACAGTCATGACCATAACTATCCATATGTTTCACGCAAGTTGCTTTATAAATCATTAAACCTTGAGTAATTCTCATTATTATTATGAATTGAAAAAAAGAACTAAGTACTACGGTATCGATCTGATTTTTGTTGAGATGTGAAGTAAAAAATCCCTTTCGGCTCTGGCCGATCAGGTGAAGGGAGATTACGCAGACCCTGATTTTCCTCTACGCTACCTACGCTATGTATGTAATAAAAAATAAAATAAAACTTCATTATTTCCCGACCACAACATCAACACACAAAACACTCTTGTGTTCCAAACAATGACGACAATAAACTTTTAGCCTACTTATTGAATTATTTTTACTTTGACTGGACGCCATCTTGAAATCGTAGATTTGTCGTAAAAAGTGTTGATAACCATTATCGTAGATAATAATACGGACTTTCAGTCAAATTTTAGTTCATTCCTCTGCGACCAATATTAACTGAGATATGTATTATATAATGTTTCAATCGGCCGCCATCTAGTAACTAAATAGTGGATCTCGCTGGAACTCGATCAAGACATTTGTATGATCAATTTTTGTGCCAAGTTTCATCAAAATCGGATAATATTTACGGAAGTTAGAGTGTTTCCTAAAATCGATATACATATATACATACAGTATACTGTATATAACATTTTGAACGGAGGGTGGTTTTAGGCTCAGGGGGTCATGAAATGAAAAGTTGTGAAGAAATTTTCAGAAAGTCGAACATTGGTCGCCATCTCAATAGGTAGACGAATCTCCCTAACAGCAGTCTCAAATATTTGGGAGGGATTAAATTATATTTTAAGTTATATAGTAAATAAAAAATGTTCGGCTTGACCGATCAGGTAGGTGTTAGGCGGTTATTCCACCGACGTCAATAGTGATAGTGTTGGTGGTATTGACGTGATTGACGTGGTAGCAGACATTAAAAACAGTCTGAAAATGTCTGTTACCACGTCAATATCACCAACACTATCACTATTGACGTCGGTTCGGTGGAATTTAGATTAAAGAGCTCAGCATCGAGAACTACTGTGGTTATACAGCTTAATACTACTAGTAGTATTATTAACTTATTCGTGGAGTAAATGTAAATAAAACAATTTTGAATAGCTCTTTCCATTCTAAAATTATCTTGTTTATACATTTTTAAACCCAGGTTACGTTATTACTAAACAGCAGTTCATACATTTAAATACTTTTAAAAATACAAAAACAGCCAGTCATTTCACAAAATTAGTTGTTTTAAAGATTTTTTTTATACAGTCCCCAACTCTTTACATCGAATAATTAAAGAGATATGAAGCTTTTTACTTTCTTATTGATTCCACTTTCGACTGCCACTATCTTGGCCATGTGAAACGGATCTGGCTGGTTAACTATGAACTTAACCTAGTTAGAGTTAGACGAGCGCAGTCGAATTCTTTCAAATTTTACAACAATCAATTAATATCCAATGCATATTAGTACAATATCTGTGTCCTATGGGCCCTCACCGTGACCTGGGACTTTGCCAAAATCTACTACTACTAGTACAATATCTACAATGTGATGATAGTATAGTCCGTAAATCAGTTTTACGGTCACAGGATGCGCCATTGTTGCACGCTCTTAAGTCTAAACTAATAATGTGACATTTTAGAACGTGCAAGAACCGGTCCGAGTTTACTCGAACATGCTTTCCAATTTATTAATTCACTATATTAAAAACCCCTTAAAACTCGATCGCATCTTCTACGACGAACAGACCTATACAGTAACAGTAGTAACAATGACAGGGGGCAGGGGCGGGCACGCAATGTAACTGCAGGTGAATTTTCATAATTTCTTCAAAAACGTTTTTTTCACGACCAAATATTTTTTGGGAAATCAACCTGTTTGGTTATGTTACTCTATTGAACACCTAAAACATACCTAAAGGTAGAAATCATCGATAGAAAGGTTCCGCAGAAAAATTATTTTTTAGTCTTTTTTCATGAAAATTGAGTTATTTTTATTTTTTTACCCCCAGAAGCAAACTATCAAGGGGCAAGCGACCCACCGTATTTTGTTAATATTAATAACGACTACAATATATGTGAATTTAAAAGAAATAGTTGGAGCCCTTTTTGAGAAATAATTTTTTTAGATTTTTTTGGAGTTTTTTTGAGAATAAAACCCCCCAAACTGAGTTGAATTGAATTGAAAACGACTATTGCAAAAAACAAAAAAAACAAAAGGCGAACAATAAGACTATAAAGTCTTCTTTTCATGCTAACCTTCAAAAAAATATTGTATTAATTATTGATAAATAGATGCTTAAAATTAAATATAATAAAATAAATAAATAAAAATAGTCGCAAGGTATAATTTTTGTGAACCTACAAGCCAAATTTCATCAAAATCTACCGAGTAGTTTGCCCGCAAATCTACTCACAGACAGACAGACATTTCGTAAAAACCACTTTTTTGGGTTTCTGGGACCTCAAAAGTCAAAACGTGTAAATCCGTTGAAATCTCGGAATCGAAAATTTCCTTATACTACGTATAAATTGGAAAGCAACAAGGGCGCACCATGAGACCATAAAATAGATGAACGCACTATAAACATTGTAAGCGTTGTAGCATAATAACTAAATTTTGGTGGATTAACAATTTAGCCCATTACTATGAAAATAGGGTAAAACGTTCACTATCTTATCTTAACAATGAACACGGGCATACAGGTAGTGATGGTTGAAAAACAAACTGGTGAGTTGTCACGAAAGTTGCGGCGTAATTGGACGACGCCCAACAACCCTTCAATCGAATTCAAGTTGGAAGTGAGCAAACAGAAGCCTATATTGACCTTCAAGATTTAGTTCATCAGGCAGCATGGAAGTACGCGAAAAATGACAACGGTTATTTCAATTTCCTATTTATACGTTACAATAAGGACAGCTTTCTATAGTCAGTTCATCAGGCAGCATGGATGTACGAGAAAAATGACAACGGATATTTCAATTTCCTACTTATACGTTACAATAAGGACAGCTTTCTATGCGACAACCGAAATTA
This sequence comes from Psococerastis gibbosa, assembly GCA_963971405.1. Classification (NCBI taxonomy): domain Eukaryota; kingdom Metazoa; phylum Arthropoda; class Insecta; order Psocodea; family Psocidae; genus Psococerastis; species Psococerastis gibbosa. Next base: position 18,651,042 of record OZ020484.1, read on the forward strand.
GAGGGTATAAAAATTCATTATACCATATAATACTGCAATATAAAGAGCATGGGATGAATTCTGTTAAAAGAGAAAGTAGACTACGGTCACACTTGACATCTCTCTCCGCCATCGATCATTAGATCAAGTGGTTCGGATTGACCATGGGTACCAACTTTCTACTTGAAATGAAATGGTATTTAATCGATGGATCAGTAATCCGGTATTCGCTCACCCACTAAAATTTTATTCAACCTTTTTCTATTAATGGTTTTGTCGGCCATTTATTCGGTAATTGATCAAACTTTTGGTTGCACCATCTGTGCAGTACACAGAGAAAATGTTTTATTGGCCCAGCCAGTTTCGTCACCTCTATCGAACCGATTTTATATTTGCACCTTCTGGCTCTTAAGGTTAACGCGATTTTGCGTTCTTTTTAGAGACTACAGCGCTTATTTAGACTTCGTGTCAAATTACGCTACTGCTGTGGCAAAAACTAGTTTTCTTGTGTAAGTAAACCAAGCAATGCAAAACTTGATCACTAAGCCCTTTTTATTATAGTTTATTCTTCAGATACTTTAGCTTAGATTTGTTTTTGGACGTACAGACCTGTTTTCAAATAAAAATTTATTTATTTAAATTATTTAAGTTTCCCCTCAGATTAAAAACCATAGAATATTTATAGCGACATTAACGTACAAGGTATCATAAAAATTACTGCTAATCTGTATGAACTGAGAGTTTATGTTTTTCTGGTCGTACTATTGGCGGATACTGGATTTTCTTCAGGCACTACTAGTAGCAATATAGCAATGGACACTTGTATTTCCCCCCTGAAGGCATTGTAAATTTCAAAAGCCATCGGCTAAAATATTTCGTTCCGCCAATGGGGCGTACACTAGAACTAGTACACTCACTATCCACTGTCCTTCCTTTGTATTTTCCACCCATAACAGCATTACAACGGTACCTAATCCTTTCTTCTTCCATTATATTTAACTAACACGAAAGCCATGTGACTGGCGAGTACACTATGAGATTATTCATAGTTATATCACATTTCAGAGCTCTAGCCTCCTGTCGTGGGTCAGACAACTCACCTTTTGAAGCTTAGAGGTTGCAGCTTCCACATTCCCATCGAGTTTGGCAAGAAGGGCACTTTCTGTTAATCTAGCAGCCTTACGGAATTCTCCAATAGCATCTAATTAACAAAAAAAACTTCTTTTACAAAATATAAATAATTCAAATATTGGAGCAGTCAAGACATAGACTACAGAACATCACTCAAGCATTCTTTTGTGTAAGTATGTATTTTGATGAATGTTCTAACTGATCTATGGGATGAGATTTAGACTGACTGCAAATATGGCACTAACCAACTTCCATACAATAACTAATAGGCTATGCCGCGCCAAAAGGGGTTTGCACATTATTTCAACAGATATACAATTTTAATATTACAAATAACATTATCTTCATACTAGAGGAAAATTTAATGAGGAAATATATACAGGTCAAAAAACCTCAAATAATAAGGAGTTTTTTCTTCAGACTACCCTTAATATTTCGATGACAATAACTATCCTGACATAAAAATCAGCCAAGAAAAAGAAACAGTGCCTCATACCAGGACCACACAGGACAAATGTGTAATTCTTTCGAAGCAGCTGTCTTTTTGTATATAAAACGTCCAAATACAATTGAAGTCAAAAAATAGTGAGCTTTACAAGCTTCTTACCAATGAATAACTGACAGAAAGAAGCGAGCCTCCCCATATGTCGTGAAAATTTACATTTTAGTGATGTCTACGGGATCAGCCTCAATCTGCTGAATACAACAGTTTACAGAAACAAAACCCAACTTCATGTATTCTCTGTTTAAATTGGACACAGACAATTAAAATAAATATAAACCACTCTCAATAAATAAATAAATGAAGGTACCAGTAAGGGAGCCAGGTTGATACTCAGCAGCAAGACAGTGAGTGCATGTCTTCATTTTGAGCTCATTGAATTCATCACGAAGTGTGGTTAGTTCAGATGCCATTTTCTGCCGACTATCTTTCAGATCACGAACTTCTTCAATCAAATTCAAATAAAATGGGCTCACTGGCGATCTGCAACTATTGAAATTTGAGTCAAATACTTGAAAATCACCTATTAGGTATACGTAATTGTGAAAATTAGGCTGAGATGTGTATTCTGCTGGAGAAGATGTGTAATATTTAAGTGCCGATTTCATCCGAAAGAAAAAACCTTTTACAAAGGGAGTGCGTGACCAACTTTTACGTAGTGGGCCATTATCATTGATTCTTTATAGACGTAGGCTTGCTTGTAGTTGAATTGAACCTTCCCCTGCCAACAACCCCATCTTTGGCAAAGTGGCTCACTCCTTGATGTCAACCCACACCGACTCCAAGTGCCAATGAGCAAGCTCAGACATGCTCAGGCTTGCAGGTGTTAGCTTGATGGACCGAGTCAAGGCGTGGACTATCCAATGCGGAGGAATTCTCGACTGCCCCTACGTTAGGTACTAGTGCTTTGCATAATATATCATTTTCTATTTCCTTTAAGAGGATATGCTACGTAGAAAATTGGCAACCCAAAATTAAATACTTTTAATTTTTTATTTAATTAACTCAGCAAGTCATTAAAAATTTGGCTCATGTAAGTTGTAGAAAACTACTTCGTGCATCATATAATCGGGTATTTTTACTTTTCGGTTTCATAGTTCTTCCAAAAATCCCAGAATACACGTAATTTTAGTCCGTTCTGGTGTTTATGAAGAACTAAGGTAGGTACCAAAAATGTATTAATTTCCTATTATATGATGCATGAAGTAGTCTTCTACAACTGCCATGAGCCAAATCCTTAATGACTTGCTTTGTTAATTAAATAAAAAAATAATAAAAACAACAAATTTTGGGGTGCTCATTTTCTACGTAGCATGTCCTCTTAAGGGCAAACCGGAGTCACCGATATTCCATTTTCTGTTCAAGCTTCAATTCCTCATGAAATATGGAACGCAAAACAATGAAAAAATGCTGAATGGCAAGAAGAATTTTTTCTCCTAATTTTGATGCATAGTATGTGGCCTTGACTAACCCCAATTCGCAACAGTTGATGAACTACTGAGTGACCGTTATTTTTTGCGTATCAAGTTCACTAACTATAGCCGATCGGTATTGATGATTGCAACATACTAAGTATCAAAATTAGGAGAAAAAATTCTTCTTTTTAAAGTTTGCAAAGAAATGGAATATTGGCGACTCTTAACCATTTATGCATTATTCGTGAAAATTTACATTCATATTATATTCTATATAAGCAAATTATTATATTTATTCATTCACTTCTTATTTATTTTTGTTACGGAGTTGAATGCTAGCGAGCGACGCTCACCCGCCAATATTCAACTCCGTAACAATTTTGATATAACAAAATTAAGTAATCACACATAGACATGACGCCTCTGTGTCTGAATATTTTACCTTCTTTGAGAGTCATCGGAAGATGCAGGCCCAATCCCAGGGTCACTAAAATGTCTTTTAGAAATTGATTCAGAATCGCTTGATTTGTCCGAAGAACCATCGCAATGAACAGGAGGCAAACTTGCGTATTCTTGTTCTTTTAACCGCAATTGGCCGCTTGGCAACGTCCTTTTTCCATCGTTTCTCCTGTTTTTCCGTATAGGAGGAGTGGGGTACAACGGCGGTGGACTAATTGTTGCAGAATACATAGGGGGATAGACTGACAGGGGAGGATAAGACTCGACAGGGTAACTGACGTGATACGATGGAAATGTTGAAAATGTAGGCTCATTATTGGGAAACAATCGTGGTTGGGAAGACAGAGAATGTGTTGACCAGTTCAGGTTATAGGGATTGCCGTTGTTTTTAAAGGAATGGTCTCCTGACGAGTTTATTCTTTGCCGGCGTGACTTATCCCGACTTTTTCGTTCTTTCTCAAAGCTATATTTTTCTTTAACCTTTTCGCAATCCATGATTTCTAAGCTGAAAATAATACAAGACAAACATTTTACATCTTGAAAAAAAAACAGCGTTTCAGAGACAGGTGTTAACAACAACAACTTACCGATTTGAATCGAAGTGGCCAGTTTATTTGTTGCAAATTATAAAAAATATAATGCAGACAAATAAAATAAAAATTTCAAAATTACGATACTATTTACAAGATTGTCATGGTTTCCAGAAATAAATGAAATAATAAATTAATAATCATAATCATGTTGGTTTCGCAGTTTCGCACCTCGATTCTCGAACTCGAACATGCGCATCATCATCATGTCATGCAGTCTACGGTGTTGAGTCTCGAAACTCGAAATGTCGATAATGAAATGAAAAATGGAGAATCAGAATGAATCCAATGTAAACATAAATTTTATTTTTGATAAAATTAGCAGTCGTTTTTGTCATAATTTGAGCTATATTTAATCGAATGATCTTGCAACCATGAGAAGGAAGTGGTATAAGTTTTACTACTTAATTTTGAATGCATGCATTGCATGAAAATTGAGAGTTGTTACTCGTTACTTTTAGATTTAGTTGAAGACAGACCTAGTGCGGAGTGCCGCTCCTTTTGTTTCTTAGATAAATTGGTGTGTATGCAGTATGCATGATTTTAAATATCCGCCTAAAACATGAAATAAATGAACAAAGCTGTACGCGTTCCTTTTTTTTCAAAACGGGCCAATACGACCCAGAAATGAGGCCTACCCTTAGCTATGAAAACATTACCAGCGGTTTTCGAACTTATGAAATACATTTTAAGCATAGTCCAATACATTAAACTATGTTTTTTCTTATGAAACATGATGTTTAGGTTTTATAATATGTGGACACTCACGTATGAATCATAAGTAAAATGATGTAATAATTGTAGTGATCAATTAGCCACTTCGGTTTAGAAAACCAAAATCCTATATGCGGATGCCGCTTATAATATTTTGCTTGTCATCGCGGCATCTGATTAACATGCTTTGTTCGATGGTGGTGCCTTCCAGTCTTCTTACCGATTACGTTCAGGCAATGGTGGGACTGTGCGTTAAAAACCTTTTTCTCTCATATGGAAATTATCCACAGTACTTAGGAAAACTGTTGGGAAATGATTTCGAACACATTGCGTAATATTATCATAAACTTGGTAATGTGGACATTTCCTATTTTATAGTACTGCCAGTTACTTTGCATGCGTTAACAGCTGCTGTCAATAACATGTAATATCCACAACGCGAAGGTCCTTTGAATGGGCGCAGACGGTGCAGTTCGCAGACTGCTAAGTTTCCGCTATCACTCGGGATTGTATAGTACCCTCAGCTCTTCAGTCGTTTTAAGTTGAAATGAATGAATGAATATTTACTCAATAGAACGTACGTACCTAAATTCTTTGGGCTACAAGAAGGCAGTTTCGCGCTGTATTTACTTACGGGTAATGTTTTTCACATTTCGTTCCCAAATTTACCACAGACCGGCTGAGGCAATAACTAAAGTTTTGTTTTATATCGGAGTTAATAATCAGAAGCTATTTTAATTACATTAATTAGTATATTTTAATATGTGGCTGAAATATGTTTTTTTCTTTTTATAAATCTGATGTGCAATGCAAATGAAACCCTTTATATTATTATTATTATTTTATTTCTGGACAGGAAGTCTTAGCAAGTTAACCTGGGTTAATTGTAAGAGTGGGCCGAAAGGCCCAAAATTCGCCCACATGGAAAATAAAGACTATTTTCTTTCTTTCTTTTCAAAATAAATAATAAAACCTCCTAATCAGTTGTAGATATAATTTATATAATTATGTACCCTCTGAATGTAGTTGTTGAGCTAAATTTATTACAATATAACGCGGACAATGTATTTTCCTTTTTATACACCTATCGTTCATGATGGGATTATGATTAATCATTGATTAAATTTTGTTTTAGCGGCATGAGAATGGGGATGGCTCATGGAGAGTTTTTCGATATTCTAGAGGAAAGGAGGCGGACAAGCGATGTGGACTGGGTGTCCCGTCATTGGTACCCTACTCCGGCTTATATTCAGCCACACAAGACTAGTGCAGCCCTTATCAAGGACACGGTCTTCCGCAGCAAACGCCTCTATCAAGTGATGAAACAAGTGGGTTAAGAATATATACCTCAAAATGTCATATATTACGATATTAACGTCCTAACCGCACCACAGACTTAGACCATGAAACAATATTACGAAACGTTTAAGTTAATGTATCTTTATTAAGACTAATGGGCTTCATAGACCTTTTTTAGAAATCTTATTGCGTAATATACAATTTGGCTGTAGTGCTGTGGTTTTAAGTCCTTCTTTCCCTACCTAACAGTTGTCACATAGCCTATACTCTTTGGCGTTACGGCCCGTCACATCGCACCAGCCGGCGCGTCTTGCGGTCTCCTTCGGCAGTCTTCGACGCCAAGGGTCGCCAGATCCACCTCGAAGTCGTCCAGCCATCCCACTTGTCTTCTCCCTTGGGGCACTTTGTGTAGGGCTGCTCTTGTCGCCCTATTTTCTGGCATTCGTTCCATGTTCTATAGCCACCTGATTTCGGCTTCTATCGGAGGTTCTCGGTATAGCTCGTAGAGCTCGTAATTTCCACGGATACGCCACTCTCTCTGTCCCTCCCTCTCTCCCTCACATAACCTATAGTATGGAAAGATAGCATTTTTCAATTTAGCAGTCCTAAGCAAGGAAAATTGAGAATTGACTTAATTCACTGCGGTTATTTTTAATGTTTATCGAAGAATGTTATTGTTGTTGTCCAACAGGTAAGTGACGATGAGAAAATTCCTTTCGAAGAACTAGGAAAACGCGTCATTGACTTCCTTGATGAAATGGGATACAGCAGAGAAATGCCTGTTATTCGATGGGCTAGTTATTTTACTCTAAAAATTTTAAAACGAGTTTGTAGTGCAATATTTGTCAACGAGGCTGCTATTTTTAAGGTAAGCGAGTTTTCCATTTATGTAAAAGCTCTGCCACGAATATTTACATTACTTTATCCAATGTCAGCTCTTCGCATCTCTGCCATTCGCCAACGAGCCTCCCAGTAAAGGGTTTCTGTCCTGGTAGTTGGAAAGGGTACTGTAGGTTTAGACAGTATACCCCGAATACTTCCTACTAACATTAAGTAAGCAATTAAGCTATATAATCAAAAGCCTCCTCACAATTATTGCTATTAATTAATTTGACTTAGACTTCACGGATGAAATTAACTCCGACGACCGTCCAAGTCGACTATATGCATAAAATGAGTACCTTTAGAATATTTTTTGCCCTACAGATGAAAACTGAAATGGGAAGAACCCCCATCGTCTTTATACCTAGTCATAGAAGTTACGCTGATTTCATTCTCATGAGTTTCATGTGTTTTGCTTATGACTTGGAACTTCCGCGAATAGCAGCTGGAATGGGTGAGTTGAATATGATAAATCTTACATGTCCAGTCTGTAGTTTATGGCTATTCCAATAATGCATTGAAACAGTCTAATATTTCATAATATTACAATAATAAATGATCTCGCCCAGTAGACTACAGCTACAGCACTACCCAATTGATAATTGGAGTTCTACAGAATTTCTATCACTTTGGCAGACAACTTTCTTATAATTTTCTTGACTGTGACAGATTTTCAAAGCATGGCCGTAATGGGTCAGATGCTGAGGGACTGCTGTGCATTCTTTATGAGGCGGACATTCAGCGACAACAAACTGTATTCTGCGACCTTCTGTGAATACGTGCAAGCCCTTGTTACCCATGGTGATGCTCCCCTTGAATTCTTTATTGAGGGCACTCGCTCTCGTACTGGAAAAGCTCTAGTCCCAAAGTTTGGTAGGTACCCGCAACTATTAGTTTCATCAATATTTTTACTTTCACTATAGTGCTTCGCCATTTTATTCTCAATTAACACAAGTTTGTCAATTACTATTATAAATTTCTAACACAATCAGTGAAGTTTTTTGACAGAAAAATATTTTTTTTAAATATTCTATGGTATATCATATTTTGGCAGAAACATAAGCAGTACATTTCTCATTCGGTTTCTAGAAAGCTTTCAATCGGTCTGAAAATGTTGTGTAATGTCTTGACATGTCAGCATAGAAGAAAATATAAGTCAAATTTCTACTAAACTTATTCAATCTTGTTCAGGATCTTGGATAGGCCCTAATATAATCTCAAATCAGTTAGTTAATATTTGGCTTTCCAGGCTTTTTGTCCATGGTGCTGAAGCCGTTCTTAACTGGTCTTGTCCATGACATTTCGATCGTACCAGTGAATGTGAGCTATGAGAGAATTCTCGAGGAAGTCCTCTTTGCCTATGAGCTGCTTGGTATTCCAAAGCCGAAGGAGAGTACTCGAGTAAGTGTGGCTTTTTTATTGCAGCAATTAGGCTATTATGGCACCAACACATTAATCTCTTTAATTATACATAATAGTCTCCTTATTAACTTTGTAAAACTTACTATCACTCATTGTAAAATTTAAAAATACTCACGCCATCGTCAAGTCAATCAAAACAAAATTATGCGAGTTAAAACAGAAAGCCGTTGTTAAAAGACTATCCGTCTATGGTAAAAAAGCAACAAATAACCAATTAAACAGATCCCAGTTTTCAGGATTTTGCATCTAAACTGGTAACCCCAGCAAAGGTCAACTACTTAAAGAATTACGTCGTTTTATAAACTTTTGTTCTTAGCAATACTCTCTTTAATCTCATTTTTAGGGAGATTCATCTACCTATTGAGATGGCGACCAATGTTCGACTTTCAGAAAATTTCTTCACAACTTTTCATTTCATGACCCCCTGAGCCTAAAACCACCCTCCGTTCAAAATGTTATATATATATATATATATATATATATATATATATGTATATCGATTTTAGGAAACACTCTAACTTCCGTAAATATTATCCGATTTGGATGAAACTTGGCACAAAAATTGGTCATGCAAATGCCTTGATCGAGTTCGTTTACCAGCTAGATCCGCTATTTAGTTATAAGATGGCGGCCGATTGAAAACTTATATAATTCATATCTCAGTCAATATTGGTCGCAGAGGAATGAATTAAAATCTGACTGAAAGATCGTATTATTATCTACGATAATGGTAATCTACACTTTTTACGACAAATTAACGATTTCAAGATGACGTCCAGTCAATGTAAAAATAATTTAATAAGTAAAAGTTCATAGTCGTCATAGTTTGGAACACAAGAGTGTTTTGTGTGTTGATGTTGTGATCGGGAAAATAATGAAGATTTTTTTATTCTCTATTACACATAGCGCGAGGGGCGTAAAGTTGGGCGGGGGGCACGGTCCAACTTGTCCCCCCCAGCTCCCTTTGTAAAATCTACAGCTATACTTTACAACTATTAAAAAACTCGTAAAACTCCACAATTTTTCTATTATATTATCAATTTTTTCTTCAATCCTGCCTGATGACGTCATAAGGTCTACTTAGTTTTGCCCCGGCCATCATTCTAAAACTTTACGCCTCTGGGTAGCGTAGAGGAAAAGCAGGGTCTGCTGAATCTCCCTACACCTGATCGGCCATAGCCGAAAGGGATTTTTTCTATCTAACCTAATCTAATCTAATTATTAAGTAGCTTACCCTTATTTACTTCTCTTTGAGGCATGGAATGGTCCATTAAAATATGGTGGGTCCATTGGCTTGCGTCATGGTTTTGGGTAGTTTCACATATGTCCCGGGGACTTTCCAAAGCAAATGAAAACGTCAAAATTGTAGTATCGCAAACTAATGCTGATTGAATTTCTAATTTAGGCGATATTTTACAGGGTTTCATTAAAGCAATGAGCATTCTAAAAGAAGATTATGGGGCATCTTATGTGCAATTTGGGAGCCCTGTGTCCGTCAAAGAATACATGGAAGGACGCATTGATAGCACAGCTCATTCGTTTGGACCCATTGAATTGCAGGATTTGACTCCGCATGAGTCAAAACAGATCGTGGGATTTGCATATCAAATCGTCAACAAACAACAAGCTCTCACGGTATGCCATATTCCTTTTATTCTTCATTTCATCTTCATAAGGGGTGTATTTCTGTATTTCTCTGGGCTTGCCTTATTAGTAACTTACTGTATGCTAAGATTATTTTTTTCATTTTTTTTTTAAATAATCCTAATAACTAATAATCATTCGAATAACAAACATAACCGAGAATTCTCGAAGCTTTCCGTAAATTTTCAACTCCCCATTCCACATTATAATAATCTAGTGATAAATGAAGGAATATACTTCCTCCTGTCATTGTCGCTCTCGTGAACTCTGCGTCATCAATCTGGAACTCGAGAAACTTATAATGGGAACTGTCTGGGTCTGGTTTTAGTATTATTTATGTGAAACCTAGCGGATTAACGAGGAAGACCGTATAATATATTTGAAATGCGGCAATTGGGGTCGGCATCTCCGATCGGATGGCCCCATTGCCCCTAGTTTTACCGACAGTAGAAAACTGATTACTACATTATGTAATAGCAAATTAGCCGTAACGAAATTGTGTCTGGAGCACTGTGTGTATATTATGAGTTTGTCTACGTTTCTATGAATTGAATGTCTAGTATACCTGTATAATATTTCTTTTTAGATTTTGAGCTGCTCGAATGTTCTATGTACGGTGTTAACCATTCATCTGCTGTGCGTTGAAGAAATCTGCACTTTGGAACGGCTTTCTAATGAAATTCTGTGGCTTATTGAAGTTTTGCAGGTTCTTGGAGCCACTGTTAGCATGGCTGGTGAGATGAAATGCATTTACTCTGATGGTCTGATTATGTGGGTGCTCAAATGCCAACTCCACTGTAGTTAGACCCAACAGTTAAGACCCATACTTCGAAAATAAGTCACGTTTAAGCTTCTACTGTCCGCAGGCCACTGAATACCCCAAGTAGTTTAGGATACATTAGAATTCCCGTTAGTAATTAAATTATTACAATACGAAAAACATTGTCGAATAGAAGTTCGAATCACAACCTCATCACCAACGATGAATAGTCAATACTAACACATTTATGTACAGATTTTGTGAGGTCAACTCACTTACCGGTACTTATCTTACACACATTACTTACTTACGTACTCGATGTTAGGTAGTGAATTTGTAAGCTGCACACGGGCTTGCGCATATAATCATTATTTAGTAGAATTATTGTGAAATTAACTGTAAAAAATGGCCATTTTTATTTTATTAATATATTTATGTACGCTTTCATTAATAAAATTATCTTTTGAGGAGCTGTTAGAAAATGATTTCTCCCAATCACAGTAGAGTGCCTCCATTCTTAAATTATGCATTATTTACTATTATTATTTGATTTGAGGGTGTTAATTTTTCACTAAGTGAAGAATATAATTTTCTGTTTCAGGTGATCTTGCTAGTTGCATTCGAAAAAGTATTGACTGGCACCACACTTTGCTTTGCTTACATGGGGAAGAGGTACGTCTTCGCTACGGTCATGCTCATGGTCCACAGGATTCAGGAATTAAAAACCGTGGTGCCAACCTTTCAGCTTCCACCATGGATTCCGCCATTCCTTTCCTCATACTTCAGTCTTACGTCAACCCTGGAGTGCATTATTTTAGCCATGGCGGGGCTTTTGTCTTAGCTCTAAAAACTACCTCATCTAAGTGTATTACAAATGGTAAATATACTTTATTGCTATTTTCATAATAAACATCGCTCCTTGCAAGTCTCTCTTAGACAATTATTGCCAAAAAATCATCATGGTTCGCAGGTATAACGAAAAATTGGCGTCATGCTCCGACAAGACAACTCAAGCTCTCGCATGGTAAGTTAACAGGGGTATTCAAATTTCGTCCATACGTATTTGTTATCGTTGTGTATGGAATTATTAGCTTGATATGCACCTTTATAAAATGTCGACTTTTTATTTACATTTTAATTGATAATCGGCTTAACATCGAATTCGACGCATTGTGAATACCTCAAACGTTCGTTACCCGATTGCGTTGTCACAAATGCTGTTTCTGAATTTTTATTTATAAATGAAGGTTTATCGGCTTGCGCTTACGGTAGTAGTGGGTAGTACAAAGTACCTTAATAATTATCTGCTTTGTTGTAGGTGAAATATACAAGGAATATGTGACATTCAGACAGATTTTCGCCCATGAGTTTGTTTACTACTATGAAAACGAAAAAAAAGTGAGTTACTGTTATTAGTTCTCACATTAGTATGTAATTTTTCTGTCAAAATTAGTAAGCCCCTCAATTTTCTAAGTTATACGAATCTTCGACTGTTAAGCCTAACCTTACTACTGCCAAAGTGGGAAAAACCCTACTTTTTGCGCCTATTTCATTACATACATAAATATGTTCCCCCGGGGTGATCCCCCCCCCCCCCCACCCATTTGCAGTTACATGAATCTTCATCGGTAAAATCTTAACCTTACTACTATTAAAATGCATGAAACCCCACTATTTTGGGCCTATTTTTCAAACGTTTTCCCCTGGGGAGACCCTCGGGCCCCCTGTTTGCGGGTTTTAACATGTGTGTTAGTTACTTTTACTTGGAAGTTGAATACATGGACTATAATTTTTACTACCTTTCATACGAGTATTGTACTATTGACCAAAAGCCCCTCTCTCAAAATGTATGCCACATGCTATTTGCAAATCAGAATGTAGAGGCACGTTTCTTCCAATTTATGTAATCTCATTGATGGCTCTACGTTTAGAAGCCTTATCGTATTTAAATTTAGTTTTTGTTTCAGGATTTTCAAGCCTTGTTGTCTAAAATGGAAACTCTCCAAGTGATATCAGTGAAAAACGGTGTTATAAGCTTGGGCGAAAATACTAAGCTACAGATGTTCTTAGTTAATGTTTTGTGCGCTTTTATTCCCGCATATGTGACTCTAGCTGGCGTTCTACTGGAAGTAAGTTGCGACTTATTTACTAACCATTTCGTAATAGTTTTATTTGCACTAGATTAGCAATGGACGATTTGAGCTGTAAATAACCGTGACATTTGCATTTTTTATTTCGTATCAAGCATAGGCTAAATATTACTAGTACATTTATGGATTTGCATATGAGAGGAAGGACGTACTTGAAATGTTTAATTCCGATGGTTATGATTAATATTTCTGGCTTCGAGATCGAAATGGACGTGTAAAGTACAATAGAAGGAATAAATAATTTATTTGCAAACAGACCTACAAGTCGAATAAAATGCAAATCTTATACCGTACAGAATATTGAGTGCAATTTAAATTTAATCTAGGGGACTGACTGAAAAATAGTCTAACTGATAGCGTCCTCTGGGAAGCAAGTATTGTTTTTATTGCATTATTTATATTTTTTATTATACTGGTTAAATAAATTAACTTATACTAACCTATATTTTCTATTTATATAAATTTAGTTCATACTCTCTATAAATTGAATAATAATAAATTGTATTTTTATCCTGCCTCAAGCTCCTATGCGTCTTATTATACATCCTGCAGTATCTCAGTGCAAAAATTGTATTATTTTGTCTCGCACTTTTTACATTATATGCTCCCGGTACTGGGGGTACCGGTTGAAAAACATTACCCGGAATTTACGCTACCTGTCGTGAAAAGTTTTGTGGAGGTGAGCCAAACCTCTGCAATATTTGAAACGCACTAATAAACATTAGCTTGTGGCGATGAGGTTGATACTTGGTGGTCTTCAGCTATAGACTTGTGATAGCCTATCTACAATTTTTATGCTGCCTTATTTTAATATAAGTAATTGAAAATGATAAAACATAACAATTATGATTTTTTTTGGAAACTTAAGTCTTTTCACACACTGCACTACACCATTATAATGGCGTTGGCTATCCATTACCTTGTGAAAATGGATACAAATGTTATGAACTTATACCACCGAGCATTTCAACGCTTTCTCTTGGAGAAATACAGAGGCATAGATACTTATTTCCAATTTGGTAATAAAATAAGTTGCAGGAGCAGAAATTCTCTAAAGTGTATTATTTAAAAACTTTTAGAATGCCGCTTGTAATTTATGTGAATCAGAGCTGCTCAAACTTACTCAGGAAAAAGTGGAGAAAAAACTTGAAGATGGACAGCTCGCCCATCCTGCCAACCTATCCCTCGACGTTCTTGTAAATGGTATACATTCCTTTGCTGCTATGGGAGCTCTAGACAAATTGAGGAGGTAAATAGAAAAGTTTTTAAATAAAGGTTTAGATCAGGGGTTCCCAACCTTTTTTGTCCGTGGACCACTAGATTATTTTATGATTTCCGTGGACCATCATAGCTCCGACAGGAAAATCGTCACATTCTAGGATGATTTTTGCCCACAATAACATGCTAATATTTGATTAAATATTTAGGACTGGTATCGGTTGGATTTTATAGTTCAGTGCCAAGACTTACTGTATTTTACTCTAGATTTCCAATATCTCAGCTGATTTATTTTCTTATTTCTTACTCGTGGACCACCTGATATATGTCTGCACTACCGGTGGTCCATCGACCACAGTTTCGGAACCCCTGTTTTAGATAATTATTTTTTGCGAATGACCTGATATCTTTGGATATGGCAGAGACGGAGGGCTAGACATAATTGTTTGCTTATTAGAAAATCACGACTAATTAATTTTTCAATCACTAATGACCCAACACAATCACTCAATAAATTGTATTAAATAGCGAGGATGTTGCCACCAACGAGTTTTCTGATATCACTGGACAACTTCCAAATACCTATTTGATTTAAATATACACCATAAATGATTAGGTGAATTATAATTCAGCCAAGTTGAAGCCATTGCTATTTTGCGAGTAATTCACAACTTCCCATTAAATTCATTAATTTTTAGAAAATAAGGGCCTAATTTTTCTCGGTACACGCGAACGGTTCGAGCGCCAGTGATCCACCTAGAAATTTTTTCATGTGTGCAAATGGGCTGGTGATTGGTTGGTGCAAAAACAGTATATTTCTAAACGCACTTCAGAAGATTTATGGATCACCGTGCGTCAGGGACAGAAATCTGCTGATTTGCAACAGTCCATTTACTCGTGTCTCGTGCGTGTGTACCGGGCCTTATTCAATGTAAACTGACCTGACTAGAGTTGTAACATTTTTGATATTTCTTTTCAGTGATGGCAGCATGAAGTATGCGACTAACATTGCGCATATGGGCCGTATTTTAGCAAAATTAGGTAAGCTTTTAAATGTTTACGTTGAGGATTACGTCATACACAATATATGATATGTTGCATTATTTTTATTTCATTTTTATTATTTCATGAACTTCACTAGGGACTAAAATCGCACCGAAAAATCGCAACCCCAAAAATTAAAAATGCCCTATGATATTGTGTAAGAAGTAGTCCTCTACAACTTGAGTAGACCAAATCATAATAACTTAGTACATTAAATAACCAATAAGAGCTGACTGATTTTTGTGTGATCCAGGGGTGACCAATACCTACGTTCCATGTCCTCATAATTGGCATGCAGCATTTTGTTTGGTATGATCAAAGTACCTTAATTTTGTTCCAAATTTGGATAAAGGATAATATTCAGTGATTTCTAAACTTTTGATTTCATATTCGTGCCAAAATATAAAAGCCCGTTTGTAGACACAGGGCGAAACTGTCAGCTTACGATTTTAATCTTTTTTATTTTTCCGTGTTTTATTATAACTATTTGTTGCAGAGCTTTGGGAGAATGAAATTTGTACAAGGAATATACACCAACTAACAGCAACCATGGCATCTAAGCTGTAAAAGGGATCGTAAAAGAAACTATACTAGTACTTTAGGGTCTAACTTAGTTTTTTTGAAATGGGATTAGGATTAGAACTGGACCCACGTATCGTACTTTACGTTACAAAATTCAAATTAACTCATCTCTGAATTTGACCAACTTAGTGTTTCATTTTTAATTTACCAGTTTAAGTGGTAAGTATTTAGTAACTTAATGAACTCAATGCATATTGTCAATCGTCTTTAGCCTATTCCATAGCTATGGACAATTGACAAAAAGATAAAAGGATAAACAATAGATAAAAATAAATCGGATAAACAAAATTTTCCAGATTTTTGATCCTAAAGTAGCATCATTAAGATCTTAAACGTAGGTTTCAAGATACAGAATTCAAAATTTTATGTAAACAAGGAATGGCGGGGTCAATTTGACCAGCATTATTAATTCATAATTCTACAGCCACAAAGGATTGAAAGTGATTAAAAAAAATACAAGCTTTCGTAGTAAATTTACACTTTTGCTTCGAAATTATTAATTTTTTCCAAAAACTCCGTTAAATTGCATTTAACAGATTTATTTAAATTGAATATTAGTAAATCAGTAATCGGATACGTTGATAAATAGTCTGCATTTTGTAAAAGCTTGCATTTTTTATGACTTTTATCTGACCATTTTCCTTTCTTTAGGTGGGGTTTCCACCGACCTCTCATTGCAGAATGCAAATGACATTGACGTGGTAGCAGATATCATTAATAAGTCTTGAATGTCTGCTACCACGTCAATGTCATTTGCATTCTGCAATGAGAGGTCGGTGGAAACCCCGCCTTATGACTGGGAGGAGGAATTAACTAATTTCATTATATACCAAATATTTACAAGCTATATAAGTATATACACAATATTTGAAATTTCTGCCTTGGGTCCCTTATATGTGGAGCATGTATGGCGGGGTTTCCACATACGTCAATGGTCAATGGGAAATATGGTTTTGACGTGGTAGCAGAATTTTGTGTGTCTTTAATGTCTGCTAAAACGTCAATTTCACATTTCTCATTGACCATTGACGTATGTGGAAACCCCGCCTATGCAAAAGGCGATTTGTCACCTGCAACTGTAAATGTTGGAGAGATAAAAATATCTAAAATCTAAACGCTTAACTACATTATGGTATGTACGAGTAATATTATTATTAATATTCTTTGATAATATGGGAATCGCATTTTTTATTACATTTTTTGTAGCAGTCAATGCGACAATTCCAGTGATACCAACGAAAAAAATTACTTTTTTTGTGACAAATCGCCTTTTGCATACATGCTCCTCATATGTACTTTGCTCCTGTCAGTCTCTTGAAATCCTGAGAAAAAATTGTCTGCTCCCTACCCCAAATTCACCATTTTATTATATTGTATATCTTTATGTTTTTCTGTATTTCGATTATTTCGATCGTAGTTCTCAGGATCTCATTTTATATAATGAAGTGCTTAGCTTACCAATTGATACCTTAACCTAGCTGTGCCATATGACTACACATAAGCGTTTTTTTAGTAATGTCTATTCCATCAATAACAAGTCATTTCCGCATAATGTTCATTTATTCTAGATTTTACAGTGCTTAGCCCCTATATCCTTCGTATAGAATAGTGACCCCCAGTCGTTTGATGCGATTGTCATTGTTTTTTTTTATTATGTTTGTAATAATTCCAAGGTTCCACTGTTCTAAGGCGCCCATTCCATTGACCGGCTAGGGCTATTTCCAAAAACGGTGACGTGGTAGCGGACATTCAAGACTTAGGTAACGTTTCCACCGACCTCGCATTGCAGATTGCAAATGACATTGACGGAAATGTTTGTTTTTCTTTTTATTTGTAATTAACATATCCCATGAAGCCATTTTTTAATTTTAGTTTGTTTGTGATTTTACTGCATGATCATTGATCAATTTTAACTATGGCATAGAGGAAAATAAACATTTCCGTCAATTCTGGAATGCGAGGTTGGTGGAAACGCCACCTAAGTCTTGAATGTCTGCTACCACGTCACCGTTTTTGGAAATAGCCCTAGCCGGTCAATGGAATGGGCACCATAGGTGCATATACTACACTATGTTTGAACTTTATATGATAGTCAGTGACCTTTGCCTTAGTTGTACACGGTAGTGCAAAAGTCAGCCAATAAATCTAGTCTATAATCTTAAGGCCCTATGTTTTTAAGTACATTGAAGTAAATGATTGTTTGATGTAACCTGAATGAAAGTAATGGATTAAAATACTAAATTAAATCTAAAACCTTCAATGTCCCTCATTATATTTTTTAGTTAGTTGCTATTCCTTACTCCACTCTCAAGACGACGAGGGTTGTTTTAATTGAAAGTAGGCTAGCACATAATTGTGCTAATAGATCAACGGAGAACACTTCACACTTTATAATAAGAGTTGACTTGATAAAAATATTACATAAAAATATCGTCACGACCGGTTTCGACTGATTGTCATTCTCACTTGAGTCAACTCTTATTATAATGTGTTCGAAATATTACAAAGTTACATAGGAGACTATTTTATATAGCCTACTTCACACTTTACTGTTTATCAATGTTCTACTACTAAAAGTCACTTAGCAACATCTTCAACTTTTCAACATGGTGAGTCAAGGTTTTTCATCTCCACTCTATAAACGCGGTATATAGTCTGGATAGGCGGGGTTTCCACACACGTCAATGGTCACTGGTAAATATGGTTTTGACGTGGTAGCAGACATTTTTAGTATGTCTTTAATAAATGTCTGCTAAAACGTCAATACCACATTTACCATTGACCACTGACGTATGTGGAAACCCCGCCTTAGTCAATCGTGGAAGATCCTCTTATTCTGAATGCTGATGTGAGAAGGTCAGGGTTAACGTCATTTCGGTATCTCGTGTTGTGCCCGCGTGTTTCACCAAAGGTCATGTATATTATGTTGTTCTGTGGGTCATAATCCTTTAAGGGTTGTATTGAAATTTTGATCAAAATAAGCAATGCTACTGCATTGAAAGAAAAGCTACAGCAAGTCAATATAATCTTATGAGGCTTAATGTGGCACCACTGCGTCACTGACCATTCTAAGTTCTGTTAGAATTAGAAGAAAAAAAAAATCTACATTGAAATACTTTGAATTTAGGTATACGAGGTGCGACTATTAACTACCCGGACTGGACCTATAACTGTCAGGGTTTTTATCAGAGAGAAATGGTACGTATAGGTCAATGACCTGCTCACTTTGAACTTCAATCCCTTGCAATTTCATTCCTTTCAGCCAGTTAGTTTGCGATTGATGCCCTTCGGAAGTGGGGGTACGGTAATGGTTGTTGCAAGCAGAGGCGTAAAGTTTTAGAATGATGGCGGGGCAAAACTAAGTATGACGTCATCAGGCAGGATAAGGAAAAATTGAAAGTATAAGAGCAAAATAGTAGTTACGCATTTTAATAGTAGTAAAGTAGGTATAGCTGTAGATTTTACAAAGCTAAAAATGGAATGCCTACATTCATGTTGCTGCAAAGGGGACCATAAAGTATGAACCAGCACGTCTTACAATGCTCGAGGCTGGGGGAGGGAGGCTTTGGGTAAGTTGGACCGTGCCCCCCCCCCAACTTTACGCACCTGCTTGGCACACTCTTTCTTTTCTTATCAATCTGTCGAAAACAACAGCTGTTCTTTTTTATGAGGCTAAAGTGAATAATTAATTCGTTGATAGAATGATTGCATGCATAATTGCATGGGCCATGGGGCTGACAATTTTTGAATTTTGTAAAGTTGCCGCTATTTATTTTCTAGTGGCAAAACTTTACTGTTTTCACTTTTCAACTTTTCGTGGAGGTAGACAAAAATTAAAATGGCGGCTTCTGCAATGGTCCCCTGAAATCTGAAGACGAATGTTTTTTAAATTCATATTTAAACTAAACATTATAATTTTTCTACTCTTTTTCAACAGCTATAAATAGCTTTTCAAGTTTATCAGCCGGTTCATCTGAGAATTGAGAGCAAGAGGAAAAATAAAGCATAATTTACAATTTAAAATTGGACGCTCATATCTAAACGGTAAATATTAGTTTCTTTCAATTAAATATCAGAATTCTAGCGAATCCGGTATCTTTCTATTACACAGGCGTATAGTTTTGATAATAATTTAAAATGTCGCAGTTACCTTATTACCATTAGCGAAGCTCACACACCTACTTTGCCGTTTAGTATTAACGTATTCTTGGGGGGTTAAACATGAATGTAAACAAAACCATTTCCATTCTAAAATTGTCTTGTTTCCATTTTTAATCCCTGGTTAAGATTAAAAATAATCGCAATAGCAGGCCCGCACATTTTCTCGATTATTATAAATCGGCTATGCCATATTTATTTTAGTCCAGGCCCATGCAACGTATCGTAATTTTTTGTTGCCCACAGCAATAGGTTCTTTCTTTTCATGTCAAAGTTGCACTTAAATTTATTCCAACTGGGCTGTGAAGCAATGTTTTTGCCCTGATACTGATTCTCCATGTTGGACGGAACTACCATTTCAAATTTCACTCAGTACCTTATGCCTGCTACACACGGGCGATTCGGTGCAAAAAATTGCAATCCCGCAGTCTACTGCAGCAAATTGTAGCTGCGAGTGCGATTTATCCACCGACTAGCCGACCACGGTTTGGTCCATAGAATAAATATTTACTATATTATTATTGGTCTGGTCAGGTGTACCACCATTACAAATTTTCTTAGTGGATTCGGATCACCGAATCGTCCTTGAGTAGCGTGCCTGAATCTCTTTATGTTTTTTTTTTTTTTTTAATTTTGACACCAAGATAAGGCGCCCATTCCACATACGTACAACGTCAATGAAAATTATGAAATTGAAGGTGGTAGCAGAATTTTTAGTATGTCTTTAATGTCTGCTACCACCTTCAATTTCATAATTTTCATTGACGTTGTACGTATGTGGAATGGGCACCTAATTGCAACGTACATACATTAAGTCAATTGTTCTAGATTCTTAACGAAGTAGCTATTGTTGACTTTATTTATTTGGGTGCGTTGCTTGCAATAACCTCGAGCAATCAGCATATAGAAATAGCTTCAAGTGAGAGGGAAACATGTTTAGACTTCTGTGTAATGGCTGTTACCTAGCAATATGTTGCAAGAGAAGCTTAAAACCTATCCATTTTAAACCAAATTCTGAAAAACTTTAAATTGCGTCTATAGGAGGTATTATTTCATGTAATCCGGTATCAGTGATTGATTATTCACATGAAATATATGTCTACATTTCATGTGTACTTTATTTTACTTAATCAATTTCAGCGATAATTATTATCTAAGAGTATAAAAATCCCCCATGTGGCTTGAGTAATAAATAATTAAAGCTGCAATTAATTAAGTGAATTATTATGTGTCAGTGCAGTGTTTTTTCCCTGAGCCTTAAGCACTAAAGAGAAAACGACACAGTCTATGCCAATTCTACTAGTAATCAAGAGATGGACTCATAGACATCTAATACGCAAAAATTGATAAAGACGATTGAACTGTAATGAAATTTATTTAATAACTTCGCTTCTTAACAGGGTGATTAAAACGGTTTGCCCACGATTAATATACGACTAACTAATGAATATAGCCTTGTTAAAAAACTAAAATTATTGTTTGCTTCAGAGGAGGGCCGCCGCTGTTATGCCAATATCCTGTGAATGCATTAATCTCAGTGGCGTAAATAACACCCCCGCAACCCCCGCGGCGCGGGGGGGGGGGGCAGCATTGCTGGGGGCGCACTTCGGTTCCCAAAAATAATAGGATACTCTACGTACTTATTAAAATATTAAATATCAATTTGTTTTCGAAGTTGACTATAATTATTATGAAATTAGGAACTTCATCTCATTTAAAACTAAAAATTTTCTTTTTCACCAGTACTACGGTTCACCAGGGGCAGCACAATGCACTAGGTACCAGAAAAACCAGACAGCGGCTGAGACGTTTTCCATTACTATTTTATTATTTATTCTACAAACTTTTTCTTCCCATTCCACCAAGACCTTAAGCAAGGGGGACTTATTGGGCTGCAGCCTCCCCCCCCCCCCCTCCGAAATGGTTGAGAATTAAATGCATCTAGTGCGGTAACATGAATTGTCTTCCTCTGTAAATTGTAAGCTTTACTGATGTTAAAATCGTAAAACCCCACTATTTCGGGCCTATTTTTTTTTTCAATAAATTTCCCGGGCCCCCCTGTTTGCTGCAATATGAATAAGCATTCCTTTGTAAATTTTGTAAAAATCTATACTTTACCGCTGTTAAAATGCGTAACACCCCACTATATTACACTTATATTTTCAATTTTTTTCCCCTGGGGAGACTCCCGGGCCCCCCTCTTTGGATTACGTGCAATATTGTTCCTATGAAATCTAAGCCGTCGAAATGGTAACATAACGATTTTGTTCGCACACCGACAAAATGTTGTCTGGCTGTGTCCCCACTAAATTAGCATTTTATGTACCTATGCTATCATAAACAGCCTACGAGTAACACCATAACCAGCATTTAACCTCTTACGAATACACTAGATAAGATCACAGCCACCCCCCGAAAAAAATCGTGGCTACGACCTTGCATTCCACTATTGACAATCACTCATAACAAAGATGAAATAATAAGACAAGGTAGGGCGCACCAAAGGTCTTGCGGGGGGGCGGAGCAAAAGTTATTTACGCTACTGAATTTAATCTATTATGAGACAGAGACAAGACTTTCGTTTTATTTGTTGCAACTTAATTTTTAAATTGTTTCAGACACAATGTCAGTTCGAATGCCAGTCAGCGCCACCATGGTGACCATGAATGAACGGTGAGAAAATAAACATGACCCATTTTTGCAATGATACAATGCATTTGGACTATGACTGTATGCCTATGACCTAGGCCTATGCTTCCATCTGCCTGAAACTGCCCAATATTTCATATTGCAAGGGAACATTTGTTATAAATACGACGACTTTACAAAGTAACCGTGAGGAAATCATGACTTGAAGGCTGAAGCAGGACAATTTCATCATCCTCATGCGTCATCGTTATTGGAACTTTGGCCCCTTTGATTGGAGTATAGGGGAATTAGACCTTCATAAACAAAATATTTGCCGAAATTTTGTTTATTTGTTATTACTATTTGTACTCGTTTGTGCCACAAAATTATTTATAATAATAATTGTTTAATTTTAATTTTCCGATTAATTCACCTTAGTTTTGAATTGAATTTGTAGCCAATTATTTAAATGTCGAATAATTAGAGGAATATTAGAACAATCATCCCTTAACCAAATTGTATCTAGGCTGAATTGTACTGATTTTTTTTAATCTGATAAAATGGAGGGCCACAAAAAAATATACCAGAAATGTTTTATGCATAATAAATTGGTCAAATTTAAGCTTACATGCGCCTCGAATCTGTACTCGGTTAAGTCATGCTTTCGACTGTTTCATTGCGTGAGTGGCAAGCTTCTCTCAGCTTGTCCTTTATCGCTTGTAGCCGGTGTAGATTGACATCGAGAACGTATGTACCAGTTTGCCAATGGCCAAAAATTCATATGGAAACAATACAAATAATGCCCAAAATCCACGCGGTCGTTGGCATTGTACAAGGGACCTATGGGTCCATAAAAAGTCCTTCAAAATAAAAATACTTACAAGCTTACAGGCGCTTTTTGCTTTCCAATTTATACGTAGTATAAGGAAAGCTTTGTGATGGTCGAAATGTTCGATTCCGAGATTTCAACGGATTTACACGTTTTGAGGTCCCAGGAACCCAAAAAAGTGGTTTTTACGAAATGTCTGTCTGTCTGTCTGTTCATCGATTTCCGGGCAAACTACTCGGCCAATTTTGAAGAAATTCGGCATGTAGGTTCACAAAAATCATACCTCGAGACCATTTTATTTTTATTTTGGGCTAACTCAATTTGGGGGGTTTTATATTCAAAATACTCCGAAAAAACGTCTAAAAAAATTATTTCTCGAAAACGGCTCCAACGATTTCTTTTAAATTCACATGTATTGTAGTCGTTATTAATGTTGACAAAATGCGGGGGGTCGCTTGCCCCTTGATGGTTTGCTTCTGGGGGTAAAAAAATAAAAATAACTAAATTTTAATGAAAAATGACTAAAAAATAATTTTTCTGCGAAACCTTTCCATCGATGATTTCTACCTTCATCTATGTTTTAGGTGTTTAATTTAGTAACGAAACTGGACATGTTGCTTTCCCAAAAAATTATTTTTTGAAAAAATGATTGAAAATTCGCCTTCAAATGCATTGCGCGCCCTGCCATTATTGCTGTGTGGTGATTTGTTGATCTGACCTATCTAGAATTTACCTCACCTCCAGTGACGTCAGCTGGACAACGCCCCCCCCCCCTCCCCCCGAGATGCCCGAAATTTAACTATAGGAAAATTATTTACCATGAAATTACTCATTTTCTCTAGCTACTACTTGATAAATTGGAAAGCATGTTCGAGTAAACTCGGACCGGTTCTTAAAATGACTGTTATGTGGATACGCATTGTTGAAATCACCGATCGTATTTAAAGCCACTGTTTATGAATTTGTATTTATCGAATTCCTCGCCAATTATGGGGGCCAAGCCAATGCCATCGAGACTGCGTTGGAGGGATGCTCACATATGTTGCGTCGAAACTATTAACAATGTACCTGATTTGGCGTTTTATGCAGTTTTACGGGCATGTGCCTCCAGCAAGTGGCTCGGCCAGGTCCCAGTCGGAATGCACCTGTTGGAATAAAACCAGCCTCAGCTAAAAACAGACTGTTGGCTGAGCAGTTGGAACGGAAACTGGGCACTCGAGGCGGACTTCGCGGCTTAAATAGGGTAAGCTTAATTTCTCCCCAACGAAAAAATCACTTCATCGTTTGAACTAGAAGAACCAGAAAAATTTTACTCTTAGAAATTTGGTAAAATATATTGGATTGATTAATTATAGGCCAAAGCTTATAATAGCTTCATCATTAATTGATTTTACACCAATTGACTTTGTAGTGAACTCGTTGTCCAGCGTTAAGGTTTGAAAAATCAGGTAACCTCAGTCTTTTATTTTCAGAGAAGTGTTCAGCAACGGCTTGGTTTGGGTGTCCAGTACGTGCAGCCAGGTCGAGTAATGAAAAGTCGGCCTGTGATCCAGAGAATCGGACTCCGAAGTGGCCGAAGAGGCAAACCCAATACCACACCTACTGTCATGGTTAATCTCAGTGTTGGTGGGCGAGGAAGGGGCCGACTTCGTGGACGAGGAGGTGCCCCAGGCTTACGTACGTTTTAATCTCCTTCACCTTTCACTGGTTCATTCCATTTTGGCTCTCATATAAGACTTGAACATTCATACAGTTCTCTCCATGGGTATTGAAGTGGCCATAAAACACTGCCCATCAAATTCAGTTTTACAAATAATAAGGGGAAATATCGGGCGAGAAACCAGGTGGGCCGATGTTGACTTTCACATTTCCCGAACGTGGAGACATGACACCGATAACTATTTAAGGAGAAAGCATTCGGAGGCTAGGAAGTTCAGGTGGATATTACATGCTTACCTTGTGGAGGGTGTGTTTTATTCGCTTGATGAGTTTCTGTGGAGCATGTAATTTCTAGAATAATTAAATTTTGTTATGTATATTTTAGTTTTAACCGTTCTATTTGTGTTGAATTGTTCTTTCTCTGATTAATATAATTTATTCTGATTCTGACCTTTCAGTAATTTTAGTATTTAAAGCAGTGGTATTGCTTATTTTCAGGCCGAGCTGGCAGTATTCAGAACTTACAACGATCCCCTAGTGTACAGTCTCTGAACATGATTGGTGGGAAACGACAGTCCCGCTCTAGATCTCGCTCAAGGTCTCGTTTGCGCATGGACCGTTCAATGTCCCGTGAATCAGGAGTTGGCCAGACGACTAGGTCCCGGCGGCGTTCCCGTAGTCGTGGTGGAATCCAACAGACTGAGCGCGGCAGATCAAGGTCGAGAGGTCGTGCTCCTCCAGGCCCTAGAGCCAGGTGAGTCTCAAATTTCGAATCGGCGAGTAGAAAGCGTCTAGAGTTTGCGCAGATCTAAAAGAAACTACCCTTAATATCTATATTTCAATTTCCTACAAAATCTAATACCCTCGCTTCGCCAAAGTTTAGTACGCAGATGTAGTCGACGTCATAGGATAAAATCTGGGGGGGATTTTTTGGCATTGGCGGTATGCTAGTGATACTTACTTACTTACTTCGCGTGTCCATGGAAACACGCATTTAAATGGGCTGTCCGAAATCGAGCAGCTTGGACGGCTTTGTCGTTGCCAGTGATAAACTAAAGTCTCAGTGTCAGTGACTTGGATTTCAGATCTCGAGGCCGCGGATTGCAGCAGCGAGGAGGTCGTGGAGGTAGAACGCGCTCACAGTCAGGAAGTAGGCTGAACAATACTCGTGGCATTATAAGAGGTGGTGTACGTGGACGTGGTAAGTGCATTTTGAATTTAATAAACTATTGTTAACATTTGTGTTTCATGTATTGCGCCAATAACCAAAACAACAAGCCAATCTATTAGGAATTTGTGGTGGCAATGTGACCACAAGGCCATCATTTGGTTTTGTTGCCCCTGACATGGGATATCATCAATCATTATCATCATGAACCATCAATCATTAATATAATCTCCTACGAAGAAATCAGTATTATACATTAAGTGATTATCAAAGAATATTGGATGTTATCTTATAGTAACATTCAAAGTGTTTAGACTAATGGAAGAGGTCTGCTTTTTATGAGAAAATTGACCCCTTCATTTCTTTTCCCAAAGTCAAATTTCTCATGACATTTCATTCGGAGAGTCATAAATGAGAAAGTAGAAAAAATGTTCCTATTCATTTCTATATACTATGTGGCCGTGACTAACACCATTTAGCCGCAGTTTGGGAACTCCTTCAGCCTGGCATCCTCAGTGACCGTTATTTTTAACAAATCAAGTTCAATAACGGGTCGATCGGTTTTAGTGATGGCAACTTAATGTACATCCTAGTGTAGACGAATATTTTATGTAGTTGACGGCACCTTATTTCTCAATATAAATTAGTAAGACTTTCACGGCCGGAATTATATTATAAAGCAATACAATCCGAGATGATTTGAAAGTGTACTTCCAAACGTACTTCGGTAACGTCTGCGGTTGTATCTCAGTTGCAAAACGAGGGGCTACTAAGCCTACGACATACATATTCAGATCGACCTAGGCCTATCATCCCGGATTCTACTGCTTGATCACTTTATTTATCGCTCAACGATCGATTTTTCATGAGAAATTGGAATTTGTAAAATGAAAATGGAGGGCTCCAATGGTTAATAACTTCATCATGGTTGACTCGCTGGCCTAGTTAGTAGTTGGTGTTAATTTATCCTCTGCTGACTGGGCATCTTACACTCAGTCCGGCCTTCGCTTGAAAGGTATCGGTAAGGAAAACTTACCGGCACCACCATGCATAAGTAGATGCAGTATTCCTTACCGAGACCTTTCAAGTGATGATGAATAGTGTCCCGCTGTTGTCATTCAACGATTACTGGCATCATGAAGCAGCTGCAGGCAACTTGGTATCTCCCAAACGTCATCCTCGTTTGTTTTTTGAACAGACCCTTACCATAGCTGTTATTGTAGGGGGACGCAGAGGCAGAGGTCGCCGTGGTGGAGGAACTGGTCCAGCGCCTAACAAAGATGAATTGGATAAGGAGCTGGATTCATACATGAAGCTGGGAGAAGGCGGTGACTCGTACACATAAGCCTTAACCCATTCAAGTTAATTTTTTTCACACATTTGACTAAATATTGGTCTAATTTGATTGATTTACGGTGTTACTTAATAATCGTTTTACTTGCCTCAATATAAACGTGACTGAACAGTACTGTGACTCTTTATTGTTTGAAAAACTCACTTGGAAGATATCATTTCTGATATAAATCATAAGTTGCTGTGTTAAAAAGGGCTCATCAAATAAATAAATAAATAAAATATTCTAGCATACAGGTCTTCCTTCAGGTTGAAACATGCTGTAGCTAGAGTTTCGTCGGCATTTGGAAATTCCATGATGCTGCATGCGGTTCCTGTTTCTCTCCCCATTCTTAATTTTTTAATTTCATCGAAGTAGGTGGTGGTCGTTTATATTGTACCATACGTTATAGTTGTTTGTAATGGAAAGCAGAAGGTTCGGGAGGTGTCGCGCTGTGTCTAGTATTTTGTACTGTAATGGATCTCGTTCGTATGAAAATACAATATGTTGGTATACATGGAGCTTTTGTGAGATCACGTGACGGTGCCGGTGCGATATCTGATTAGCAGGCCCGGGAAAAGTAATTACAGTATTTTGATTGGGTGGCTCCAAGTATTTTCTATATCAAAGAGGTCCATTTGCGGGTGAAATGACATAGCATAACTTTATTATTTCCTTCAAAGGTTTTTACAATTGCATTATAACATCCTGCAGGGCTCAGCCCATGTGCAGCTTAAATTGGAAAGAGGCCTAACCTAACATTAAGTACGGTAAGTAATATTTGTTAACGTTATTATTATAGTCTTCGTTTGTGGGTGTTAATTCAATGAGATGTGCTTTTAAATGTCTTCGAAATACGTTCAGTTGATGAATTGTTTTTACGTCTGTGTATCCAAGGATAATATGTTAGAAATTCGTGTATCAAAGCGTGGCTCTAGAAAAGCTTCCCGCGAAGCTTTCAAAATACAACTCTATGCGCATGCTACGAATTCTGTCGGTGCCACTTTTAGAAGCAGAACTCTCAGGAAAATTGTCAATAACTTTTACTGTTTCGTGGTATTCCCTAGCTTTCGCTGTTTTCTTTTGCAAATACGCCTACTGTCAATCTACTATCTACTCGACGATTTATAAGGCTTCTCAGGGCATAAGAGCAGTTATCCCTGTGAATTCAACTTACCCTTACTGAAGTCCAATTCTTACGGTTTCAAACGCCGGATAATTAATTCTTTGCCTTTCTTCGCTGGACCATGAAGTTGACATTGTCAAACTCGCTTTCAATGCCTGTCGTCGGGCTAGGTACATGGCAGGTGAGTTGAATACTGAATACTCCCTCCAAACGAAAAGTGGTTTGCATAGATATGTTTTCCTATCTTTTACAATCCTCACAATTTCGTCATAGCGTAATTACCTAGGTCTACCATCACCTTTTTAAATTAATGGTCGGTTCGATTGTCCTGGAGTTACCTAAGGCCCGGTAGTCGGTACGAACGGACGATTTGAACACCTGTGACACGCTGGGAAACAAATGGGAAATGATGCAAAATCGCAGTCTATTGCAGAAGATGTACTTGGCTTGTCGCTGGTTTATTGCACTTACTATCGGCTGCAGTAGCCTGCGGTTTTACTCAAATGAAACATTTCTCAGCGGATCACTGGCTATCTGAATCGTCGGTGTGAAGCGGGCCATAGGCTATTTTGGAGATATCGAGTCCCGTCACCATCTGTCATTTCGGCCATTTTCCAGTTCTAGCTTATGTTTTTCGTCATCTTAATTGGAATCTGGCGATATTCCAGGCGTCACCCGACGTTGTTAAAAAGGCCGTGTCAACTGCTTTCGAAGTTGGCTACCGGCTTATAGATACTGCCTTCAACTATGGCAACGAGGAAGCCATTGGGGAGGCAATCAAGACTTGGATTGACGCAGGGAATAAAAGAGAAGATCTATTTATTACTACAAAGGTATGATATACTGTATGTACTAGTGGCTATAATTCTTACAATTCAAGTCTTCAGGGTGGCCACCGGTCACATTCTCTTAGTTTTTCTTAACGGCCCATGGGACACAAATGGCAAATCAGTGTAATTTTTAACCAACATCGCATAACTTCTTATTAGCCTTTAGTACCCGTTATGCCCCATTTAAAGTTGTCGATCCAATAATAATATGGGTCTAAAAAAAATTGAAACGTGTAATACCAAAATTAAAGAACCGGTCCGAGTTTACTCGAACATGCTTTCCAATTTATCAAAATTAGCAGATAGAGAAAATGAATAATTTCATGGTAAATGATTTTCCTATGGTTAAATTTTATAATATATAATATAATATTTCGGGGGGGGGGGGGGGGGTGGGTCGTCCACCTGATGTCACTGGAGATGAGTTACAGTCTAGATAGGTCAGACCAACACAATACCACACAGCAATAGGCCTAATGGCATTTAAACGTGAATTTTCTATCATTTTTTCAAAAAACAAAATGCATTTTGCATGTCATTTTTCATTAAAATTTAGTTATTTTTATTTTTTTACCCCCAGAAGCAAACCATCAAGGGGCAAGCGACCCCCCGCATTTTGTCAACATTAATAACGACTACAATACATGTGAATTTAAAAGAAATCGTTGGAGCCGTTTTCGAGAAATAATTTTTTTAGACGTTTTTTCGGAGTATTTTGAATATAAAACCCCCCAAATTGAGTTAGCCCAAAATAAAAATAAAATGGTCTCGAGGTATGATTTTTGTGAACCTACATGCCGAATTTCTTCAAAATTGGCCGAGTAGTTTGCCCGGAAATCGATGAACAGACCGACAGACAGACATTTCGTAAAAACCACTTTTTTGGGTTCCTGGGACCTCAAAACGTGTAAATCCGTTGAAATCTCGGAATCGAAAATTTCGACCATCACAAAGCTTTCCTTATACTACGTATAAATTGGAAAGCAAAAAATCAGATCCAATTCGTATATAGGCCTACCGGTACATAATAATAGCCTACGAATATTTCTTTAATCGAATAAATACTAGTATTAGAGTGTGGAAACAGGGCCAAGGTTTGATAGTTACTGCCTGTACAAACAAGCAGCATTTAATAATTTTCGTTTTACAGCTACCTAACTTTGGAATCAGACCAGGAGATGTGGAGAAATATTTGACACTGAGTTTGCAGCGTCTGGGATTATCATACGTCGATTTGTACCTCATTCACCATCCTTTTGGTTTTTTGTCGCCTCCCCCAGGAACTGAGGCCCCCGATTTAGATCTTAATACAGACCATATCGCTGTTTGGAAGGTGAGCCCGGAGCCGCACATGAACATAGTACCTAACAGAAAAGGTTTTTTGGTTATGAGTTGGATATACACTAAGAAACAATAATACGTAATAAAAATACCTAATCTTACAATAGGCTTTTAAAGCAATAAGTTTATTAGGCTACCTATAGATCCTACTGGTATACTATTTACTGTTATTTAGAGTCTGCTTTATAGCGCTTGGGTTCTTATTGGTTTCCAAAATTATTACTGCTGTATCTGACATGAAAAAAGCACATAGGCGATTCGTACGAAGTATGCCCAGCAAATAGTGTGATGAATGTTTTCAGGCTTTAGAGGAGCAAGTTGTGGCAGGTCGAGTGAAAAGCATAGGTTTGTCGAATTTTAATGCTACTCAAGTGGAGAAGATAACTGCAGCAGCCAAGATACCTCCAGCAAACTTACAAGTTGAGCTGCACGCATACTTACAGCAACCTCAACTTATTGCTGCGTGCAACAGACTTGGTATTACGATTACTGCATATGCTCCTCTGGGGTCACCTCATGCAAGAAGTCATTTTAAGAACAAGTATGGTATCGAGTAAGTTCATTCTATATTTTTTGAGTGGTGATAGGGCGGGGGGTTGTAGGTATTGGGGGAATTATTTCGTGTTCTACGCTAAAAAGGGTACCGGCTCGTCGCGGTCATATTTAGCATATGCATATCGAGTTTTGGTTTGGGTGTAAGTTTTCCACCGATACGAGGTTTAATGGTTCTAAGGCAAACCTGTATTCGAACTTCACAGAATCGTTTCAATGTTAAACTTGTCCCGCGTTCCTATTGATTTCAGCTTTCAGCCAGGTTTTAAAATTTTGGCTGACCACTGTCCTCACTTCGCAACTCCCTTCCAGGATTTTTTTCCGAGGTACCTAGTCAAAAGAACCTGATTATTATTTTTGCCGCCCATATCCCCCGGGGATTTTTTTTTTTTAAATACAGACGAGAAATATTGAGGAGAGGTGGTTTTTCAGACAAAGACAGTGATATTGTTCCGAACAAGAGGGGACCCGGGGATAATGTTTTCAAAATATGGGCGAGAAATAGTGGGTTTCTACGCATTTTAATAATTCTGATTGATTGTAAACTTTGCCGCCGGTGGCAAAAAATAATTTATGTACCTAGTATAGTTACTGTAGTTTTGAAACAAATTGTTTTTCTAATGGCAACGAAAAAATTATCATATTGTATTAGCCATCCGCATATTTCGGGTTCGGATTTCGGGGAGGAGGGTTTGAACCAGGGACGGATCCAGCCCATTTTGGGGGGGGGGGTAGCTGAGGGTCAAAATAGGAAAAACTTATGTAGGATCGACTAAATTAGAGCGTAATAACTTAATTTACAATAGATTTACCAAATTTTGGGGGGCCGCTACCCCCCCCCCCTGTATCCGTCCTTGGTTTGAACACTGGGTTGATTAATTTTGGCATAGTCGGTGGTTCTATTTAAAATTGTTTTAGGGTTAATGAAGACTCGACGAACCCTCTCACTGACCCATCAGTTCTAGAAATTGCACAAAGGCATGAAGCGACCCCTGCTCAAGTTCTACTAAGATTTTTGATTCAGCTCGGCATCGCCGTAGTACCAAAAAGCGCTTCCTCTCAACGTATAGCAGAAAATTTTCAGGTACTTAGAGAGAGTTTTGAGTTTCATTGGATTCATTATATGTACATGGTTTTGACCATTACATGTGGTATTGGGTATATAAAACATTTTTACTTACATTACATTAAGGTTGGCATGAAAACAAGACTTTATAGTCTTATTGTTCGCCTTTTGTTCATTTGCAATAAAGTCGTTTTCATTTCATTACATTTCAAACTTCGGTCTATCACTTTTTCTTAAAAGTTACTGGGTTTTTCTTCAGTATTGCTGAGAAATGCCACTTAAGTTTTCCCTGTAGCTCTTGTAAAACAGGGAAATTTTTCATTGGGATGGTTTTTTCAATCAACTTAATTTAGTGACAAAGTCGTATTTAAAGAATTCATAAAATAGTGAAGCAGCATATAACAATACATAACTTAATTCCAGGCACTAAAATTAAGTCTAACGGAGAGTGAACTAGAAACATTGAAAACTTTAGACCGAGGGGAACGTGGAAGAATTTTCGATTTCCTCTTTTACAAGGGGTACGTATAATGAAATTTCCTTCAGCCTATGTTCAGTATTTACTTATTTTCTTAAACCTTGGAAGACATCCTATTGTGTGGAAGTGAACCATTTCCAAACTGATATTGATTGACTAATTGATAAAACGAAGCTGATAGGAAACTCTGAATTTGCTTCAAACCTGAAAATTCTTCGATTGTTAAGACTACAGTATTTCTCGACTCTTCTGGTTCAATTTTAAAAATGCCGCTTATAAGCTTACAGGATATTATTGTGGTTCATTTACAGAACATATGTTTTTACAGGGTTGAAAATCATCCAGAATATCCTTTCACAAAATCAACATCAGCGTAAGTTAGTAGATCCATCTGCAAAACAACCAGCTGTCTTCAAAAGTTACCAATCACTAGCCTCAATCTACTTACAACAAAAATTAATCTATTTGCTGTGGAATAGCTGTTGTCGCTGGAGTTTGTCCAGTTTACTGATAAGATTAAAAAACTTGTTAAAATATACATAAATATTTTGCCTTAAGATTTGAACTCTACTAACCGTTATTCATGGCATAGGTTCCCTTAGCCATGTAAAAATTTGTCAAGCTGATTATTTTTCTCTGACCAATCAGAATGGGTTTTATCGCTATGCAAACATTATGAATAGAGTTTACAATGGTTGTTGGTAGCCGCACCCTACAATTCTACAGGCCTAGTATAAATTATCGGCTTTTCTAAAACAGAAATACTTTTATAGGGCTTTTTATGAACGTAAGCCTACTTGTAGTGTCTCATTAGACCTCTCCCCGCTCACGGTTAGGGTATTATTTCCAAATGAATTTCTAGCCATTGGCAGACTGGTTCACTCCTTGATGTCAACCCACACCGAGTTAAAGTGCCAATGGGCAAGCTCAGATATGCTTACCACTGACATTGTAACAGGCGTTGGCTCGACTTATGAAGTACAGGTAAGAGTCAAAATCAGAACCGACC
Source organism: Psococerastis gibbosa (assembly GCA_963971405.1). Classification (NCBI taxonomy): domain Eukaryota; kingdom Metazoa; phylum Arthropoda; class Insecta; order Psocodea; family Psocidae; genus Psococerastis; species Psococerastis gibbosa. The sequence continues at coordinate 18,685,010 of OZ020484.1, forward strand.
TTCCTTAATTATGTGCATCATTATCATCGCCTCCCCCGTTTAGGTTTGGGCATTGCTCGTATACGAGTTTAACTTGGAGCACATTAACTTAAAATTGGAACAAAATTGATTAGGTGACCTAGTTATGCTTATAAGAGAATATTGTTTTTACATGTTAGCCTATAATGCTGAATAGGCTACGTTGATAATGAATAGATAGAATATAGAAAGACGAGAAATGTGCAGAATTAAAAAGCCTACACCGATCACAAGCTTACATGTTTTTATAATCTCGAAATAGACCACGTTGTTGCCAGCTGGGCTAAACATTCACACGTGCTGAGAAGGGCGGGGGTATGCTGTGTTTCCATTGTAAGCCTTTCCGATCGATACTGGCGTGTGTCGTCTGCTGCTAGAGTCGAGTCACAGCTTACCAACTTCATACTCCACTGCTGACAGCTCTCCAGCCCACCTTCAATCCATCGAAATGATGGAGCTGTCTCCCATGACACCAACAGCTGATTCTGGGTTGGATTGTCACCTAAAACCCGAAATTACGATCCCGGCTGGGCTGGCTCTTGACAGTCCAACCGCATTCATTATGACAGTCGATGGAGCTTCAGCTTGTTTTCCAACTGACGTCAGGTGAGCTACATTTTTCCTTCTTTCATAAGTTCGTCGTGTTCTGCATACTTTTTATGGTTTCCCAAATAATTTACCAATAGAATGTAGGCTATTGTAGATATATAGGTCTGTAATTCTTTAGTAAGTTATGTCACGTTCACCTTTTTCCTTTCACCTCGTCGATATCGATCTTTCATTCAGTTGTTTTGTTATTCTACCCGTACCGGGCAATAGTAATATAAATTGACATAACATATTGGACTTCGCTTATTGTAGCTGTGCCCCACAGGTTGTTGGTAATTTGCTCTACGCACATTTAGTGGCGTAGCCAAAGGGGGGGGGGGTCAGCGGGGTCTGTACCCGCCCCAAAATTTAGCAAAACAGAAAATTTTTCAGATATTTATTCAAAAAAATTCCCCTTGAAGACCCTGGTCCCCCTGTTTCCAGTTTAGTTAATAATGTTATCGTCTGCAAAATCAATTTTTATTGCCGACACACTATTTCAGGTCTATCTTTTAAAAAACATTCCCCACGGTAGCCCCCGGGCCCCCCTTGTTAGCTGTAATATTCTTCATATGTAAAATATGAGCATAACTGCTTTCAAAGTGCTTAAATTCCACTATTTTGGGCCTATTCTTTTTCATAATTTTCTTGCAGTAGGCCTAGGTCTACTATTCTTCGGTTGTAAAACCTAAACATTATTAGAATAGGTTACAAGACGTATATACATCAAAATGTGTAAAACTCCACAATTTCAGGCCTATTTTTTTTCAAAAACCTTCCCCGGAGGAGACCTCCGGGCCCCCCTTCAGCCCCCGACCCCTCGGGTGGGGAAATTAAGATCATGCCCCTAATTAGAAGATGCGTACGTCCATGAGGACGGCTTTCCTATTTTTCTACTATTTTACAAAAATGCGGGGGGGGGGGGAGCACTAAATGAAACACCACCCCATTCGAAAACCTACCGTAAACGGGCAAACTTCATGTATTGATGTTGCATGAAAACTGGACCCCAAAAAAAAATTCTGGCTACGCCACTGCACATTTAGTCCTCTTCACTTTCTTCATTAACCACTCTCTATGATGCTCAAGTTCTGTCGTCAGATTCATTTACCCATATACAGCTACGTGTTAATATTTTCCTTTTTCTATTTACTAGCATCTTGTTGTAGCCTAGTCACATTTTTCCTCCTTCTAAGATCTTTTGTTGACTCACCAGTTGCTAAATTATTATTTCGACTTGAATTAAGACAGTGGAGACCGATAATGTCATCTTTAAGTTTAGATAGCTCAGCATTTTGATAGCAAAATTGCATTTGTATCCTTACCGTAGCTTCCTCTATGACAGGAAAACAGACTCATAAGAGAATGAAGAATGCCATGAAACTGTTTAAAGCTATCATTTACAATAATTGTACAGTTCAATACGTTATTTGCCCATTCTTCCATACTTAGTCGGTGATAAAAATGCTTCACAGTATCTGGGGTGAATATTCTTTGTGCCACATATTCTATTTTGGGCTTGCAACTTGGCCCTCTCACGGTCATTGAGATCCCGCAATGATCAGATAAAGCAGTCATGTTAACGTGGACTTTATGCAGTTTCCGACTAATATTTGTATGCATATATATTGTATGTTATCGCGTCGCGTAGGGACTAATTTAGCAGAGTATAGCCCAAAGATGTCTAGGCATTCCTGCATTGTACCTAGTCTTTAATCTAGCTGCAAAGAATTTATGTTAGAGTCTCCAATTATTAAACAAAATGGGAATATTTAACAGAGAAATTCTCTTAAGTCCCCATCAGTGGCTCCACGAATGCATTCACTGCATCCACCTTAGAAGAATATCCCAGTGTATAATTGCCTACACTTTACAATTTACGGCCCAAAATTCGCCCATACGGGAAATAAAGACAATTTTTTCTTTCTTTTTATAAAATTCACAGCCTATTTTTTACGAAAATGTGTGAAAACATGTTTTTTTTCAGTTACATTAGGGAAGCTGAGAAAAACGGAGAACTTCACGATGACCTGCAAAATAAAGATTTACTGTACATATTATCACAGAGATTTGAAAATATACCGCCTCCCATCACATATGCAGTTCAGCGAAAGGTAAGCTACAAAATATAGGCTATTGTTTAAAATTACAAATAGGCTACTTTCACGGCCGGAGTTACATGATGAAGCAGTAGAGTCCGGTATGATAGGCCGTGGTCGATCTGGACGCTTTTAGATCGACCACGAATTCTACTGCTTCATGATAGGCTATTGTTTGTCTTGGGGAGGATCACTTATTGCTGATTGTTGACATAGTTTGACTTCTAGGTCCACAGTACGTGTATGAAACATTTAAATTTATATATTCAAGTCGCCGACGCCTCCAGGTAAAATCAGTGGATGGAATATTTTCTCACTATTGAAATAAGGTTTCTCTCTGTCGTGGCTTGCAGCTTCTTCGCAATTTTAAAACTTGCAAGTTGTTAAAAAATTAAAGCATATTTAATAACTTCTAATTTTTAAAAGAAAAAAAGTAAAGTGGAATTTGTAATATTAATACAGGCAAATTAATTTTGACTGACCGTGAGGCTGAACCTCAGCAGCACCGCGGCAGTAGTCGCATATTGATAGACCAAATTAGAGGCAGCCACGACTTCCCTTCATTTATCACCCAGGTTTTGCCTTCGATCTATGTATTTTTACGAATTTTATTTCAGGTGGAAGAAGAAGTGCCAACCCCAAGAGTGATAAAGAAAGACAGGGCCGAGAACACAGATCCCCAGATCACTACTTCCCACCAGCAACGTAAGTTTAATCATGAAAATGTGTACTGTTGGCTCGGATCAAGTACCCATGAATATTCCATGAAAGGAGAATCGCCCAATGAATTATATTGTACAACATAAAACGTCAAGACATGTAGCCTAGTGGTACGGACTCTTGACTATCACCCGAAAGGTTGTTGGTTCGAGCTCCACACTGGCTACATTTTCTGGCCATGCTTCGGAGGGCATGTAAAGCAGGCGGTCCCGGGCCTTCCTAGTTGAGTGTAAGAGAGGGCTTTATAGCCCTAACTCCGCTAGGTTGGCTTAGTAATAGAAACAATAAAAAGTCCTTATTTATTTATAAAGCAAAGTAGTTCTTTCATGCTCTCCGCATATGACTGACTGGGCGAATCTGCTTTCATGGATAATTCATGGGAACTTGATCCGTGCCAACAGTAGGTAGACTAACAAGAAGACCTTAACCAGAACTTAGCCAACAGTAGGACAATATGACACGACTATCCTGAAGAAATACTGAAAAGTGGTCCCAGGATAGTTCGGGGGAAAAAAAGAAAAAAGGTAGACTAACAAACCGTATATGAATGTTCCATCAACATAAATGAAGACGGTATCCTTAAAAAGGATAGAGATTCGAATTTGAGTGAATTTCTGATTAAGTTTAAATTTCACCATGACCTTGATTTTTTAATTAATATTATCCCATTAAAATTGCAAAACGCTTGATTTGCGTGCATTGAGTTTCGCAGATTAATCAAGACATCGTCTATAGCATCTATTTCTTGAACTAAGGCGGCTGTTCCACCGACTAATTTGCTTCACTAATCGTGGTGCCGACGTGGTAGCAGACATCATTAATAAGTCTACCATATTATAACTTAATTTATAATAGATAAGTTAAGTATCTACATAATAGTCTCCTTAAAATATGGCAGAGACTTATTAATGATGTCTGCTACCATGTCGGCACCACGACTAGTGAAGCAAATTAGTCGGTGGAATAGCAGCCTAACATAACTATGAGGATAATTATATGCTACGTAGAAAATTGGCCCCACAAAAATCCTCTTAAGAGGACAGGCTACGCAGAAAATGAGAACCCCAAAATTTGTTGTTTTTATTGACTTTTTATTTTTTTATTTAATTAAAAAAGCAAGTCATTAAAAATTTGGCCCATGGAAGTTGTAGAAGACTACTTCATGCATCATATAATAGGAAATATTAAAATTTTGGTACATTAGTTCTTCCATAAATGCCAGAACAGCCAAGACAGGAATAAAATTTCGCGTATTCGGGGATTTTTGGAAGAACTACAAAACCGAAAAGTAAAATTACCTGATTATATGATGCACGAAGTAGTCTTTTACAACTTACATGAGCCAAATTTTTAATAACTTGCTGAGTTACCGTAATTAAATAAAAAATGAAAAGTATTTAATTTTGGCGTGCCAATTTTCTACGTAGCATGTCCTCTTAAATGCAGTTCTAAAAAAACTACCGGTATTGTTTGTTTTAGCTCTGCGGGTGTGTGTTTACCTTATGTCTAACACAGCTGTGGATTTGGAGCTGGATGATGTTAATGTTACTGTCAACGACATGTTGCACAGCATTTTATTGGACGAAAACATTGGACTGCCCAGGACGGCTGCAATTGTCTTCAGTTTATGGATGTGCTCGGGGCTAGTCGGTGAGTTTTCATTTCTCAATATCAATTTAGGCGTGCAAAGCTCTGACGCGTTTAGGTGGGGTTTCCATTGACCTCGCATTGCAGAATGTACATGACGTCGACGTGGTAGCAGACATTAAAGACTTATTAATGATGTCTGCCACCACGTCAACGTATGTGCATTCTGCAATGCGAGGTCAATGGAAACCCCGCCTTAGAGCATCACTAACTTTGAATGAATATGTGCGGGTTCATTGAATGCATATTTCATCCTCTTTTCTAGCATTAGCTGTAGCTATAACTAAGAACATTCAATAACCTCTTGCACTAACCTGTTGTCCAACAGCCATACCAAGTTGAATCCACCAGAACAGAGTCTATTCCAAACTGCGGCAAACTTGGTAGTGTGCACAGTGTTGGCAGGGGAACATGGTGGGACATGATAACGTGCTGAGACTATACTAGTCAGTCTGAGTGTGTGTCGAGTCCTGGTCACCTCCGAATTAATCGTGTGGCTTTACTAAGTTCCCCAAGTGGTTCGGAATCCACTATAATCAGGAGGTCCACCCTGTCAGTCAACTCCCATTCTCCCCGAGGTGAAGAAGTCTGCCCATAGGGTGTCTCAAGTCAATAAATAGACTCACTCCCCCCGCCAGGCTGACAGGGTTGCTTAAAGCAGGCGTTGGAAAACAAACAAACAAACAACCTCTTTCACCAGCAATGACTGACTTATATTGATTTTTAGAAATTCAGCTTCGGCCTCAGCATAAGCCGTTTGAAATGCGAGCGAGATGGCGGGATATTACGAAGCGCTTTAGTTCGGCCTCGCCGTCCAGACGAGCCAAAGACGAACCGTCACTTACGCTACAGAGAAATGTTTTCTTGTCTCGTCGAGAAGAGGAAGCCATTTGGTAAGTAATGTCAGTATGTTATAAAATCTTGGCCGATGATTAGATAGTGGCACTGAGGGTTGTTACTAACTTAACGTGTCCGGGCCTCCTAGGACACGTTGATCCAAAACGTTGCAGACTGGATGCCTTGCCATTGGTGTCTAAAAGATCGATCTGGGACACAACTTCTCCTTGTCTCGGGCAAACCAGAAGGTGGCCGTCGTCTTGTTGTTGTTCACATTCGCATTTTGTACATTGGTCCATTGACATCTATTTCCACTGAACTCCTACCCAAAATTTAGCTGTATTTGTATATACAAGATAATCTTAGGAGCTAAACATTGAAAGAAAAAGAAAGGTAATAAGTACAGCTGCCCTCGCCTTGATGCCACCGATATAAAACAAGAGTTGTGAATAGTTCATGGTTTCGTTTCACCAACTTAATTTATTCCAGTGATGAGGCCGTTCTAACCCTGTTGTATGAAGAAGCTAAGTACAATGTTTTGGAAGGACGATATCCATGTGAGACAGAAAACGTAATTTCTCTAGCTGGATTGCAAGCACGAGTTGAATTGGGACCTTATAATCCACAAGTTCACACCAATCAGTTTTTCAGGTAAGGGCAAATATTTAAAAAAATTCTAGATAGGCTAACTGGGCCAGTATAGCGCTACTGAATTATTAAGTAAATTGTTAAAGCTGGTAGCCTATGATTTACGAAACGGGTGAGATTACACTCACAAACAATATTACTTTTGAAGTTAACAATTAAAAAGTACAATGCGTTTTTAAGGTCGTGTTTTCCAAATTACAATGATTACAATTACAATTACAATGATCATCATTTTAATAGAAAGTGGTAGCCTACCTATACTTGAATTTGGGAAAATATATGGGTAGTCAATGTTGCAATGAGGAGCCAAAGAAATGAGAATTAACTCGTGAGCCACTTTGTGGCATGCCTTTTGTTTGCTTGCCCTGGAAATGATGGATTAGTACAAGACGATTTTTTAAAATGGTTGTGACATAAATTGACTTTAATGTACTTGGACAGAGAATATGAGGGTTTCTCAGTGGCGGTAAGGGCACTGGAGCGGCATCTGCCCTCCCGAAATTTTCAAGTAAAAGAGATTTAAAAAAATGCCCTATAATGTTACTAATGAAACTGCAACTGATTAAATTAAATTATGGAACCAGGCATTTCATTTAATCACCAAAAACGCCATGCTGGGGCACCAGACCCCCCGTCGATAAGGAATGCATGACCCATGATTCCTTCAAATGCATTGAGCATTTCTCTTATGGACTTATTCTATTGATCTTTACCTTGGGAAGAAATGGGCATATCTGGGGAGTGCCCAAGACATTTTACTCTATCACCTATAGCCCAGTTACATGATTCGATATTTAATATTTTTATGTTATTGAATAACTGTTATGCAGTGTTACTGTAAACAAAAATTGCCGAAGTATTTAATTTTGATTGTTGTATACATTCAGAACTGTATTGACTCCTTAAATGTTAAAAGTGGGGAAAGTATCAAACGACAAATGACTAAAGCAGTATCACAGTATGATGATCCGAGTCACGTGTTTGATGTTGTGATGCATGTGAATAGTAAAATTGTTTGTGTTGTATACATACATGTATCGAGTTTATTGAAATATTGACCAAAAGACCTGCTGCCCTGGTTCCAGAAACCACGAGTCGCCATGTACAATATGTATTATATTTATAGGAAGCACACATCTTAGTCTCCTTATTAACTTTGTAAAACTTACTGCCACTCATTGTAAATTACAGGGAGCGGCTATCTTTGTATTTACCGGAGCACATTCGCCGCGCTACCTGGTCATGGCTTCCTATAAGCAGCAAAAAAAATTCACTAGAAATGAAGTTGCTTGAGCAATACAAGAGGATACCGCCCAATACACCAGTGAAGAAGCTGATTACCAAGTATTTGGAGTTTTGTAAAGCCCTACCATACTACGGGTATGTTTTGATTTATTACATGTTTGTGAATGGCTTTTTGGCGCAAAAAGAAATACCTACATGATTTATCATAGTATCACGCTATTTTTTTTTTTTTTTAGTTTTATCGCTTGAGTGTATTCTGTAGCAATGGGGAGGGCGACTCAATCTAAGTCTGGCTTTTGGGGCTCCCAAATGGGTGATCGCCTCCTGTGAGCTATAAATAAACTACTGGTTAGATTATATCAGTTAAGCCAAATAACGGCTTATGCGCTGGGTAGGCTACATACAGTATGAAAAGTTTTGTTTCAGAGCTGCATTTTTCCAAGGTCAAGTGGAGCAGCCCGTTCGAGGCTTAACGTCACTTATAACACATCAAGATTTACCTGTTCTCATAGGAATAAATGACCAAGGCATATACGTAATAGATCAAATTGAAAGTGTAAGTGTTTCCATTAAATAAAATTTTGGTCCCCAGTAAGTTTTAGCCCCATTAGCAATGCTAATCACGCCTCAGCAACTTAGCTTATATAATTGTACACAGCTTTGTTCAAATAAATGCACCGGGGGTGCGTAAAAACCACTTCTAGGAGAATCCTGCCTCATAGACCATAAAAGACATTCCCTGAATAAAAATATCACACTATAAAAAAAAAAAAAAAAAAAAACCACTTTCAAGCCTTGGGCTAACCATTACAATAATTTTTGTTCACAGACACTGCTACTAGGGTTAAGGTATGAAGATATGTCGTGGGACTTTGCGAAACCTTCACAGGAAGATAACCCCGATTGCTTACCTTGCCTTTTCATTCAGTTCCGAGTGCTGGAAAATGGAACACGAGTTTCAAAAATCCTCCAGATCTTTTCCCGCCAGGTAATAACAGGATATAATAACGTTTAAAGTACCGCATTGCTTGTACAGGGCATTAACACTTAACCTGTTAGTTTTTGCATTGCACTCTCAGTGGGTTCGACGGATTCTAACAACTTGGAGTACTTTCAAATTAATAACTTTAATATTCTTGTATTATGTTTTCAGCACTAATTAAGCATCTTTTCAAACAACATCCGTTAATTTGTGGACAATTTATTTTAGGCAGTAATAATGGACGCCCTAATTGCGGTATTTGTTGACACATCTAATCCTAAAGAAGAATCTCCCAGACCTCCAGCATACGAAACTTCAACGGACAGCGATGACACTCACATGCCACTCACTAACCAAAAGGACCTCTCCTCTTTCTCGTGCCTCGCCAACAAACTCAGCAAACTAACTCTAGCTACGTTCGACGACGAAGGTAGGTCTACAAACTTCCTAAATCCCAATTTAGCATGATTTGTATTGTGAAATTGAGATTTCTGTTTGTTAAAATTTCTTATAACTAATGCTACCGTTAGATTCCGGATTTTTAACGAAGCCCAATAAGATGTGTTATGTAAGAATTTAAAACATTTCTCAAACTAATACCATTATTCAAACTTCAGATTTAAGTTTGAAACCCACTTACAGTATGCATAATATTGTATTTTAATACGTCGTTTTAGTTTAGCCAGAAAGATGCATTTTCGTATCTCCCATGTTCAGTGCAGGGGTACCTAATGCTATTTTCATGACACACATAAACTGAACATGATGTACGTCAATGTAAATCGGCAAGAGGGATGTATCTGGGAAATTCGGCCTTTAGATTGATTAAATGACACAGTATTTAGGTACTGTGGCATTCTAAATTTACCTATTTCCCCTATTGTAATGTACCGAGACACCTCTCCGCTTAGAAATGAGTAATATTGACAGCTTCTTTAACAGAGGTCTCTTTTTCTAGGTACTGCCAGTTTTCGATGAGAGTACTTCTAGCCAACACCCAGCCCAGCCTTTTCTACATAAACAGGTAGAGCTGGGACAGTTGGAAATTGTTAACATTGAGTTGTAGGCGTTAAACTTCACAAGTAAACGCGAAACTTATTCATGACTAAAGTCACACACACTTTGCACAAGCTTATTTAATTCGTTTAAACACCTGTTAGTAGAATGATCATTCACACAATTTACTCTTGAAAATTGCATTCATTCACTGCACAACAGAATGAAATTTTGCCATTATATCTATCTTTGATTTTAGAAAACTACCAAAACATCTTATTGGACTTCGTAACGAGGGATTTCACTTTCTGTCAAAGTTAGGCGGGGATTCCACCAACGTCAATAGTGATAGTAAATGTAGTCTTGACGTGGTAGCAGACATTAAAGACATACTAAAAATGTCTGCTACCACGTCAAAATACATTTACTATCACGATTGACGTTGGTGGAATCCCCGCCTTAATGCCTGTCAAACAGTGATGAAAGGCGATTGACTTTGAGACTTGACGATGCTTAAACTTAACGGAAAGAGAAAATGTATGATTGTCTGTGTTTGGCAGTCAATTGAGATTCTAATGTAATAAATTTGTTCGCAGGTCACTGCATTGGTCAGATGGGATCATGGTCCTTCAGTTACTGACTAGACCAACTGCAGTTTGCCTTTCCTCCGAGACCCTAATTGTAGTTCTCGGAGTGGCAGCTGCAACATTGCACTCATCATTGCAGAAATGGCATAAAAATGTGAAAATTGTTCAGGGACTGTGAGAATGGACTTTGTACATTGAGGTAAATACTGAAAGTTATCAGTACTGTTAAGAGTGTAGTTGAGTTAGTACTAAACTTGATCGCGATTGTGTTTGAAGCCTCAACAACAGTCTAATAGTTCAGCCAGTTGGCTCACTCAACCCAGCCTGCTCAGTTGCCAAATTTCAACTTAATTACATTGTATATTTTATTGTACAAGGACTAAACTGTTATATTCGATTAAACGTGTGGGAATAATCAATGGAAGCATTGTCAATAGGATATATAATGGTGGGTCGTAGTGATCCTGTTAAAAGTTTAGTTTGTAACATGTATTTGTGAAAACACTCGGCGGTTGATAGCGAGTAAAACAAGTAGCACAAGAATGACCTGCTGTAATGGGGGGGGGGGGGGTCTATTATCATGAGTAACTTATGGAGAATCCTCGCTGTGATTGTTGATTGCGAAATGCGGTTTTTAAAAAAATTACTGTAATTGAGGCTTGGTCGTCTTAACTTCAGAGTAATGGCGAATGGCGATAATTTACATACAACAAACCAACTATTTACTCAATTTTGAATCATTATTTTTCCTTATTTTGCAGCAGCAACAACGCAAAATATAGTTTGATTTTTGTTTAAATATTTTTAAGTGGCATAATGGCTGGCGAGACGGTCTGTTATGTTGGCACGCGATGTGCCCCTCCTTTTAAGTTTGACATGGGCGGCACAATTGAGAATTGACCCGCCAATCGGAGGGCAGACGGCTTTTGTTTTATTTCATTATGCGAGTTGTCCCTAACTCCTATCCACAGGACTGCGGGCTGCCCATTCTCTACAAATTTTATGTATTCCATAGAAATATTGTCATTTATCATAGATGGATTAAATGACCAGATTATTTAGAAGATACCACAGACTATATGAGCAGAAGTAACCTTTAGCAAGAAAAGTGCCAAGTGCGCCCAAGAATGTTATCACTTTATAAAAAGTACTGAACCATACCTTGAAAGCGTTTTATTAAAAAGCGCTTGATAGCCGCCCGTCACTACGAAGACTAGAATCCAATGCAAGATATCTCTGTGGTGCCAACTCTTTATGCCGACTCAAACGAACATCCAAGCAGTGCAGTTTAAATCTTAAATCCTTTAAAGCACTTTCCTCGATCGGTTTCTCGAGCTCTTGACGAAGCTGAAAAGAATTGGACCCAATGAGCCTCTTCGATACTGCACGGGGAGCAATAGCAGGAGCAAAATCGATGTACACTAATAATTGTTTATCGGTTAAAACTATTGTTTTCTTTGGCACATTCTTTAATAAACAGTGGCACCTGATTATCATGACTATGGTTGCACATAATTAAACCGCATTTCCGTTACTTATTATTTGCTACTGGTAGCCCTGTTAGTTTTATTCGACAAATTGTGTCAATGTTGTCCCGTATTAACGGCTTTAATTGCCACGCCAACAAAGTCTGAACCAAGTTTATCTTCATAAAACTGCCGATAAATTTACCTGATCAAACTGCTTCTGAATTGTGATGGCTCTGGCCAGAAGGATAGTTTTCCAGTCTTGGAGACATTTGATGTACATGTGCCGGGCGTCTTCGGATGGTAGTGGATAAATGACAATGGGCAATTGAGCAATGTAAGGTGCCAGTAGGTCAACTTCCATGCTCATATAGCTGTCTTCTGCTTCCTGGATTTTCCGGTCCTGAAAGAAACAATGGTTTTAGCGGTACAATTTAAAGTTGTCCCATTCTTTAGGGTAGGGTAAGTGCACATATAGTCGGAAGTCGGTTAGTAGAGATAGGACCGGGACAAGCTAGAAGTTCTATACTAACTGAGATTCATCCCTACCTCTTGAAAACAATAGTTAGGGATTTTCTCTCCATTTTGGACTAATTTTAACTTTGAAATTTAAGAAAATATCATATAACCGATGTATTGTTTTATACTAAGCGACTTACGTTTCAATGGCACCTTATGAAGCTATTCTTTCCTAATCCCGAGTTCCACTGTAATACTGTATTTGGTATTACAACAGCGAAACATTTATGTAGCGCTATGCAAAATAAATATATTATTTTCTTTCTTAATGATTGCTGTGAAGTAAACGCCTTACCCTTTCCTTGTATCTGTCTCTAGCCTCTTGATTCCGTTCTTCGTCAAAAGGTGAAATTATCAATTCAGGATAGGCCAGCTCTCGCGTGCGAGTAATCAGTAAGTCTTGCATCTGAAATAAAACAATATTAAATGACACTTGGACCGTATTGCTCTGTCCAACAAATTAATTGAGAAAATAGTTTCTATTCTTCTTTATATGCCTGTTATAGCGAATAATGGCGATCATCATGACGGAAAAGGGAAATCATGCTCTTGCCAAACCACTGCCGCAGGTTTTCCAATCAAGATGTATTTCGTCTGCCGGGAGCCCTCAGTCCTTCTATCTTCCCTTGTTTTATGACATGGAGAAGGCGATACTTTTCGTTCCTCATCACATAGCCGAATTATGTTAGTTTCCGTTTCTTAACCGTCAGCAGCAATTTAGTAGGGCGGGTCCAGTCATCGCTTATATAGTCTCAGTAAGGAATCCTGTAAGGCACCGCCATGGGTATAGCGGTGCCGTGTCGTCGTCGTATTACCGAGAGTTTTAAAGTAACGGTAGAAATGTTATTTTTCTCGCTCAGTTTTTACCGTCAGTGTCAACTATGATGTGAACGTGACCTTTCCCTAGGGTGATTACTGAGATTATATCACATGCATCGCCGCTGTACAATTTAAGATGTATTCATGTCTTATGTCTTATTTTATTATTGGCTGCGTACTTGGTTTTGACTACTGATGACGCAGCTCTCTGCATCCTTAGCTCCCTGGACGGCAGCTTGCAGCCAGCGGTAGATTGTCAGTGGTCTTGGGGCTGGGGTCAATGGACTTGGTTCATAACTTATTACTTGCTTCATTTCCTTGAGACTTAGTTCGCGAAATGAGGCCGAAATGTGTTCATCAGCGTAGTGGCATTGCATCTGTACCTGTAAAATGAGCTGCAGCTTAACTATAGTTATCTACAAATTGAATTATTATTATTATATTTTTGAACAATTTCTATAGTAACTTGAATAGAAAATAATTAGATTTAGGATCAAACCAGAGGTCTATAATGTCCTCTTAATAACTACTAAGTGTATGCGCATTATGAATTGTTATTACGCACCCCTGCTCAATTGTATAATTTATCTAAACTATTTTATTTTATCGTATAGCCTATTCTACAATGTTATTGCTGTCCGTTTTTTAAATTAGGTAGATCTGTATGACATTCTGCATGTTACCGTAGGTACCGCTGGGGTATCTGTAAAGTGTTGATACCAACCATTTCATCTACGTAGTTATATTGTACTTTGGCAATATCATCGCATGCAAGCTTTGATTCATCTCGGGAATAGTGCTCTTTGATCTTCTGCAATAAAACAGCACTATAATTAAATTAGTTATTAACAATGAACATCTAATCCACTTTGTTTGATTTTCTTTAATTTCGTTAACTAAGTATCTGTCCGTCTTAGCCCAGGGTAGATCCCCTGAAAAATTGTGAAAAAAACAACATTAAATTATAGTAGAATGAAACCCATTGGAAATTTAGTTTACCGATGCCCTCTATATTTATATCTGTGTCAATCAGCTCTAAAAAAAAAAAATAGTAATATTTTCGTTCTTAAATAGTATGTTTAACGTTACATAACCTAAAAAAATAAAATCGAATGATATTTTAGTACAATATTAGATGCGAGTTATTGTAATTTTGGATGATTAAATTGACCGGACTATATTTTAAATATTCAGGACATCATTTTTCGGTTTCGTTTTTTTGCATTTTTTAAGAAAATTTTGCACAGTAGTGTATATTGTTTTTTATACCATCGGAAAGTAGAGATTTCAACGAACAAAAAGCTCACCTAATTTAAAAAGAATTGACATTTTGACGTGAGATTTTTCGGTTGAAATTAGGGTGCTTTTTCCATATAGGCTTATAGTCAAAATTAGTTGAAAAAAATTAATATTTTAAATCAAAAAAATTACAGTGTATTTAGAACATAAGAAAGTAAGTTTTCACCAAATTTCATGTAGGCCTAAACAAGTTTTTTTTTTTGTGAATGTTAAAAATAAAAAACCAAAACCTTGGTTTTTGGCATTTTTCTCATAAAATTTGAGGTTATGTGAAAAAAGTGTAATCACTAAAGTTGTACATCTTATTACCTACCTTTTTGCTATTTGACATTTTTCCATAGGACTTGTAGTTTTGTCGGAAATTAAGATGTACCGTATTTCACCCTTAAAAACCACCCCTACCTGCTTCCCGAAGTCAGATCGCCCGTAATTTTTATTTTTCCTTTAATGTCTGTCATATTATCTTAAATTTCCAATGGGTTTCATTCTACTATAATTTAATGTACGGTATTAAAAAAAATATCTACCCTGGGCTATCTGGTGAAACAGTGAAATGATAACAATGGGAATAGTTAGTCTAGGCACTTTTATGCCAATATTTAACATTTACTCCTTGCTACAGCAAAACGACACTACATCAAATTAAAATTGAGTTAAGAGTCGAGTCATGATAAATACTAAAAATAAATACTGCCGATCCAGCAATAATTCCGTAAGCATAAATGATTAAAATTGATCAAACTGCTGGTCCAACAGTAAATAATAAATAACATGTTCACCTAATATAAAGGAAATAGCGTTGTTCTAATGCATGTTATCCAAACTCACCATAACGCGTCTTTCTCCATTTTCTTCAAAATAGGTTACCTCTCGGAATATCAGAAAGTCAGGACGATTTTCAAAGGTTTCACGTAGGAATGCGGGCGTTAATTTGAGAGAAGCCAAGCAGTCCATTCGGGCCTGATGATAAAATTCAATCTCAGTGTAATCTGGCATCGCATTGCCCGCCGATCTATACCGATGTTCTAAAACATTACCCATATCAATGGATAATTATCCTACAGACATAATAAAAAAACAACATGGCAGAATGTCCAATGCCAAAGACCCCATGGATTTCGGACATTATTTGTATTGTTTCCGTATGCATTTTTGGCCATCAGCAAACTGGTATATACGTTCTCGATGTCAACCTACACGGGCTACAAGCTCTTAGGCGGAGATTCCACCAACGTCAATAGTGATATTAAATGTTTTTTGACCTGGTAGCTGACAGTTTTAGACTGTCTAAAAATGTCTGCTACCACGTCAAAAAACATTTAATATCACTATTGACGTTGGTGGAATCCCCGCCTAAAGTGATAATGGCCAAGCTGAGACAAGCTTACCATTGACGCAATGAAACAAGCGAAACCATGACTTAACCAAGAACAGATACGAGTCGAGAGATCGTATCAATTTTTATTTTATGTCATTCATTTTACGACGAAATTGTAGCAGTTGGCTTGGTGATAATTTCAATAATAATGAAGTAAGCTTTAAGATTAATAACTGTTATTGAACTATTGTAGCCTAAGATCATATGGCTGTAGATTAACAGCTGTGAAATCAAAAATTACTTATGCCGGGGCTGAATGCCCTACCCAAGACAAACAATAAACAATTAGAGCGAGGATTCTCCATAAGCTAATCATGGGTGCTATAATTTGGAAAAGACAACCCAATCACAATGCAGGTAATATACAAGTGATTTTCTCTGGCGTGCCCATTCCAAACTAGATTATTTTTAAAATATGCATAGCATACAAATTACGAGGAGTCTAACAAAAATTATTAGAATCCTATTTCTAGCACTTGTATACGGTACCCTATTCTGTATAAAAGTTGTTTATAAAGTACTGTCATGAGAAACATACAATAGGCAATTGTACTACATTACACGGGTGAAGCTGTGCTAACCTTTTAAAGCGTCTTGTCGCCCCCTGGTAAACCTGTGATGAATATCATTGCCCACAGAGCTACTGTAGTACAAGCAATCAGTTCTGTTTTTGAACGTCTGCCTAACTTCCCGAACGGCAGTGCATTCGTAGTTGTTGTAATGCGTCACCCTGCACGTAAGACCAGCAGGATCGCTATACGGGGAAAACAATTCTGCTATGCATTTCCGATATTTCACTGTTTTCTTGCAATCAACGTATCGCCGCGAATAATCTGAAAGGAAGCTTAGCTGCAACTTTATAGATACCAATGATGTATTACCAGTAGGCAGGGTCAGATTAACCTTCTCTCTCTCTCTCTCGCCAACGGCCTTAGCATGTTGATTCCATGAGAGCAGAGCATGTTTCAAACTGCGGCAACTTGGTAGTGTGCACAGCGTTGGCAGGGGAACCTGGTGGGACATGATAACTCGCTTAGGCAGTATAAGTCAAGTCTTGGTCACCTCCGATTTAATCGTGTGACTTTACTATGTTCCCCAAGTGGTTCGGAATCCACTATAATCAGGAGGTCCACCCTGTTAGTCAACTCCCCTTTCCCCGAGGTGAAAGAGTCTGCCCTTAGGGTGCCTCAAGTTAACAAACAGACTCACTCCCCCGCCAGGCTGACAGGGTTGCTTAAAGCAGAAATGCTGAAAGCAGGCGTTAGAAACAAACAAGATTAACCTTCTCTAGGCCCCTAGGCAATAAAATTGGTGAGCCCCCTCCCACCTCTATGGGCTCTATGTCTATAGTCTTACTAGGAAAGGTTACTAGGAAACATTGCGACTAAGAACTAATAATACAAAATACATCATATTTTAATGCATGAAAGGTTTACACGTATTAACGACAAGTTGTGGGCCCTCAGGCAGCTCTGGGCCCTTAGGCGTGACGTGGTAGCAGACATTTTTAGACTGTCTTTAATGTCTGCTACCACGTCAATCACGTCAATATCGCCATTACTATCACTATTTACATTTGACGTCGGTGTAATTGGCGCCATACAAAAATATAGCAGTAAGAGGTAAAGTCGTCATATCAGGACTCTTCTGCCGCTTCCGCACAGACTGCAACAACTGCTCGGCAATGCTGACGCTCATACCTCTCCTTATTCTGTACCTCAAGACAAAGTCATCTCACCTCTTGAGAACACTCTGAGGAGATTCTGAGTCTCATCTCTTGGGAACACTCTGAGTAGAGTCTGGAGTCTGGAGGTTACGGAGGCCCAGAAAGGCAAGACACATTTTTAATATTAAAAAAACTTGATTCAATGATGCTAAACATTGGGAGTGCATTCTGAAATCAACCACGAGTTGTTTTTCAAGTTGAAATTTCGCTATCCTGTTTATTCAGAACCTGTGGTGCTGTTGTATGCGAATACAAATAAAATTTAAATAGAATTGTACTAACCCGAATTTGGAACATCTAATACGTTTACCCAGCTGGCTGGCATGTCTAAATGTTTTTCTAACTTGATTATTTTCTGTGTTACTTCGGCAGTACCTTCCGGATTGGTTGCTTTTATATTATTCTGCTTACTGTTGATAGGCTCGCCAAGTAAAAGATGCTCCCAGTGTCGTAAATTATTCAGATCAAATTTCAAACACTGAAACACAACACAGTCTAATTTTTGCCTGCCTTAAAAACAACGGGTTGGGAGAAACTGTAACTTTTTTTCCTGCTGCCACTTCAAAATCCAAATCTTAAATTGCTCTTTTGTAAAATACTAAACACCACAGAGAACACGATGATGTCATTTTAATGGACATAGGATCCTATAGCCTATAGCATTTCCTCCAGATTGGGTCGCTTAACTCGCTTTAATGTACTGTACAGCACGCTACAATTTTGTTCAAGCTCACGTTAGCGGTCATATCACCTACGTGGGTGATTAGTGATTACGTTTTTCAGGGGCTCATAAAACAACACAGTGATGCTGTGAAGTAGATGGAAAATTTACTTGCCTTGCAAGAGATAAGTCGTTTGTTTCCTACGGAAACCCAATAATTCTTTTCGTTCCAAACAGAGTCCACTCCTAGAAATGCTTGATCATTCGTGGCATATGACATTCCCGAGGCAGGCTCCACAAAAAGGGCGCGTTCAACATCTTTTGAAGGCAAAATCAAGATCCAGGCATGTCTTCTATGGGCTTTAATTAAAATTACATACTGCAACATCTGGGCTAAAGTAAACCCAAATCTGTGCAGTCTTTGATTTGATAAATCAGCATGGTATGAAAATATACAAAATATGATGTTTAGGAACACTGGTCGCATAGGAAAGAAACAAGAGCCTAATTCATGCTCTTCTCGTTGAAATTAAAAGGTATGCCATGGGCAACTTCTCAAACGACCATCTTACAGATATTGTTGTGCAGTCGTACTATCGCTAAAATGAATGCTTACTAAATTGTAGAAGTTTCAGAAATGACAGGGGCTAGGTTACCGTTAGACCATATATCATCAGTACTAATTGACAAAAAATCTGTGAACTTACTTCGCAATGGATCGGCAGGTGGTTTCTCAAATTCCTTAATTGCTTCAAATTCAGCATGTGCTTGAGCCTTTTTTGCTGAGATTTCTTTCTCTTTGTCCCTGTTCTCCATATCAAGAAGAAATTGACTTCTCAGATCACGCGGGGGGTCCAGTGCATACTTTGACGGTTGAGAAACAATGGGTTCTTTCACAACCTATTAAAATTATGTTTAAAAAAAAATTGATGCATTAAAATTGAATATTCCAGGCAGAGATTTCAAATAGGCCTAAACGTCGGCAGTGTAATCGACAGAATAAGAGTCTAGTGAATCAAAATAGTTTGTAAACAAAGAACGACTATGAATGACCAACGTAATTAAATCCTCCCCAAATCAGCCACAAAGATATGAATGTGGTCAGATGAAAATATCATGTGAAATGTACGCTTTCGCAGTAAATTTTCATTTTCTCACATTTTATTTAATGTAATACTTAAGTTGTAACGTTTTGGTCTTTTCAATTAGCAGACGACTATTTCATAGATAGGTAGGCCTATAGCACCAGAGGAATTTCCTAGTTTTGGTGCGAGGTTTTTACCGTGCAACAGGAATTTAACGAATTATAAAATGCATGTAAAAATTATAACAGAAAAGAAAAGCCACTTATAATATGGTGTATGATTTTTTTAAATGCATTTTTCACGTTCGTATCTTAGTGGCAACGGAAGGAGAAATTAATTAATTTCACAAAATTGACTCGGCCATTATTTGTTTACAAAATATTTAGAAATCTCTGCCTTAACGACGTTTATCATAAATTAATTGTCTACCCCACCTCAGCGGTCCTCAAATTCTATGCCCACCCATCAGTTATATAGCGAGTCCATACCTTTTCCTCTGGCAGCAGGTATGGGCACTCAGAACGAGTGACGTCATTACAGCAAACTTCTCGGGAGGCAAATCCGGACACAACGAAAGCATTATACGATGCTCCGATGAGAAAAGAGGCGAGGAGAGTAGCCAGTTCAAAGCTGTGGCCACTTTGTCGAATAAGTACTTCTCCTGGAGATAGCAGGGCTTCTGGCTTTAACAATAAATTGATTTCAATTACAACCAAGAGTATACCTACTTCTATATACTAGTTTTTTGGAGATTCGACGGGGAAACCCAGATATTTTAGATCAATTTGGTTTGGATGTTACCCAAGGAGAGATTTTTTTTATCCCTGCGGTATTTCTCGCGGGGTGAAGGCTCAATTGGAATCCCACTCCCTCTCTTGGGACACCAACGCAAAGTCGAATTTCATCAATAAATACATTATCCGACTGATCCGAACGCCCTGTGATGGATAGTCGGGTCACAAAAAAACTATGCAAATTACTTTCATAACGCATCCTGTATGTACAAAAATGGCCAATCGGTGCTACTGACGTATCAATTTATCAAAATGTCGAGAAATATTTTATCTGATGCCTAAAATATTTTACTAGCTCTAAAATAAATATTTACTGTGAAATTCGACTTTGTACAAAACAGTGGCGTTGGTGTCCCAAGAGAGGAGGGGGCCACCTCTTAAGTAACGTATTCCTTCTTGTATTTTTCTTTGGTTTCTCATCGATGTCATAGAGTAGTTTCAATGACTGGCCTTACACTGCAATATGGTTAATATCCTTTGTCGCAATAGATTAAGAGATTAAGGGGCGTTCGATGTAAAGTAGTAAAGTGGCACATCAGGCTTTATACCATCACCACACGCTAGATGATATATGGTATTTCATTCCTGCCACTGTACCTTCCGTGACTAACGGGACTGTCTAAATTTTTTTAAAACATTAAATATGTAATCCAGGTCTACATGCACACGTTCATCAGCATTTAAAAAAATAGCCTATTAAATACAATAGCTTATTCATAACAAATTAAAAAGGAAAAATAGACAGATTCCAGTGTAGCCTGCTACAAAATATCTACACCCGCCAGGTACTACACTTTTACCTAGGCTATTTAAGAGCATTCAGGATTGGCTGATAACATAACGAAAGCATGTTGCGTATAGCTGCCGAATTGGTGGGGGATACAGGGAAAGGAAGATAGAGCTCAGTCACGGTAGAGCTGCGTTGGAAGGCCGGGAAAGGGGGGGGGGGTGGTGGTCCACCCAACCACCCCTTCTGTCCCAAGGCTCCTACACATCCGCGACCGTGCTGGACTCCAACAGGACCGTACGCAATGTTACATTTCACTTCATTCAAAGATAAAACAAATAACGCTACAGTAAACAATAGTCGTAAGACTAGTGTCTCTTACCAAAATATGAAAATAAAGTGCGACACTGACATCTGATGTTTCTATTGTTTATAAGAACGTGACGGTGAAACAATTTGTTTAAATACGGCTATAGCCCTTTCATATTCTGGTCGGAAAGTCATAAAAAAGTACGGCCTTTATCATTTACAGGTATGATTAATTAATTAAAAGAAAAACCTCCTTCCTTATTGAATTAGTAAATATTGTCAATTGTCCAGTCCGAATTGTATAGTTAGTACTGTATATCCCTTTACCATAAGGCGCAAATTCCATTGACCGGCTAGGGCTATTTCCAAAAACAGTGACGTGGTAGCAGACATTCAAGACTTAGGTTGCGTTTCCACCGATCTCGCATTGCAGAATGCAAATGACATTGACGGAAATTAGAATTTTTCTTTTTATAGAAATCTATTAAAATGTTTGTACTTAACATATCCCATGACGCCATTTTTTAATTTTAGTTTGCTTGTTTGTGATTTTACTGTATGATCATTGATCAATTTAAACTATGGCATAGAGGAAAATAAACATTTCCGTCAATTTCTGCAATGCGAGGTCGGTGGAAACGCCACCTAAGTCTTGAATGTCTGCTACCACGTCACCGTTTTTGGAAATAGCCCTAGCCGGTCAATGGAATGGGCACCTTACCCAATCTTCAACCCTACCCAAACCACGCAAAATGGCGACTTTAATTATTTCAGGTTTTGGTCGCAATAAATAATTATAAACCCGAAGAAAAGTTCTGATAGCGTAAAAGCCCTCGATTACTCATTTCCTGTAGCAATGGTGTGTGGTGTCACGTTCAGTTTTGTCTCTAGTAACTGATATTCCTTATCGTGCCATAAGACAGGTAAAGACATGAGCCTCCAGCTCCTAGCGATTGCCAGAACATGAAGCAGCAGCGCTTAAGCTGGTAATTGGTATCGCCTCCTATCGGCTGATTGTGGGTCAAATTATGGAGTATACGTAGTCTACGGTAGCATGGCCGTACCCAGGGGGGTGGTCCATGGGGTCTGGACCCCCCCCCCCCGAAATACATTTTTGCATGTAAACCTGTATAGTTTGAAGAATTTATCCATTAATTCATCAATAAATTACGTTTAAAAAAATGTTTGGACCCCCCCTCCCCCGAAATCAATACCTGGGCACGGCCTTGTACGGTAGTATACCTATTGCATATAAAGAACATGGCCAATGGTATGTAATATCGCAGAGCTTTAAAATTAAAAGTATTTGACTGTCTCCTTCATTAATTTACGCTATCATCCCGATGGGTAATTCATCAGCATCAGCATGAGCATATAAGTTAATGGTTTAATAAGAAATAGTAGGCCTATATATTAAATTTTTTGAATCAATCAGCAAATTAAACTACTAGGCTATTATTTTCAACCATAATAGTTGGAATTTTAAAGGAAACAAATATTTCTGAAAATTTGGCGGGGGGGGGGGGGAGGATGGGCCGGGGATTTTTTTTTGTTTTTGTTTAATATTGGAGTGAAATGGTAGGTTAAGCATTTTAGCCTTTAAGATGTATTTCAAGTAAGAAATTTTTTATATAGGGACAGAAACATATTCTTCAGGTTTACCTTCCTATAAACTCTAAAGGATCTGCGCTCTTACGTGAAAGTAGTCTCAGGAAATCTGTGCCATGTATAGCCAAAGTATAGAACATGTAAAATGCTGTAGAGCATGTAACTTTATGCTATTCTCATCATTCGTAGTATAATTTTTCGGTATATTTTAGTTTATGACAGTTATTGTATAACCAGCTTTAAAAGTAGGAAAAGCTTACTAAAGTACGATTTTATCTCGTGTAAAATTAAAATCCTTTGGTTTTAGGCTATAGGTCTTAGGCTAAAGCCCCCTTAGTCCACCCGTAGACCCGCCACTGCATAACATGATCAATGGGCCACTGACGGTTTTGCGCTTAAGTTGAGCTAGACCTAGATGCGTCACTGACGCGCAACCCGCGATCAAACGAAGGGTAGGCGACGGGTGGTCACCGCGCCACCCTCGCTGTCCCTCACACTGTCTCGGGCACCTTGCCTCCCCCCACGCACTGCGGTCTGCCCCCCCCCCCCAACCCTCAACCCATCTTCATCCTTCTACAGCCACGGCCTCTCAATATCCGCGAAAGATCGTATGTTGTATTTGTCGGCTATCGTTAGTGTTTCAAACCAAATGCTTCTTCTTGGGAAGCTCAAGGCTCATATACTGTGAATTGGGCCAATTCGGGTGCTAGCTCAATGGGAAAATAATAATAGTGCTTGGAATGAGGAAAAGGACAAATCTTGGTCAAATTTGACGGAGGCGAGGGGGAGGGGGAGGGGGTGGTAGAATGTAGAAATAATTACCTGAAACTATACCGCTGTTTGGGCAGCTCAGTGTGAAGGATGAGTAGGTAACTACAATTACACAAGAATGATTAATCTGAAACTCAAATATACAGTACATATAGCCTACGGCAGGCTAAAATTGCAGGAAAGAACTAATATTGTAATTAATATTGTATACAAATGTACCGTATTTTAGGGAGATTCCACTACCTATTGAGATGGCGAAGAGTGTTGAGTCTAAAACGACCCCCCGTTCAAAAATTTAGTATACTATATACAATATATTGTATATGTATGTATGTGTATATTGATTTTGAGGAGCACTGTAGTAGTAGTATGGTTGGACACAGTCCCAGGCCACGGTGTGGACCCATAGGACAGTGGACCTCCTGATTATAGTGGATTCCGAACCACTTGGGAAACACAGTGAAGTCACATGATTAGTTCAGAGGTGACCAGGACAAGTCCTACCATGTTTCCCTACCGGCGCTGTGCACACGACCAAGTTATCTCCAGCTTTGAACCTGCTCTGGTCCGCTGGATTCAACTTGGTATGGCTGCCGGCGAGAAACACTGTAACTTGCGTATATATAAATAAATAAATATTGACTTTTTTTGTCCTACTACTAAGCCAACCTAGCGAAGTTAGGGCTATAAAGCTCTCTCTTACACTCAACTAGGAAAACCCGGGACCGCCTGCTTTACATGCCCTCCCCGCATGAATCATATCAGATTTTGATTTAACTTGGCTAAACAATTTATCGAGTTCGTTAGCCAGCGCGGACCACCATTTTGTTTTAAGATGGCGGCCGACCCAAAACTTGAAAAATTCATACATCAGCTAATATTGGTCGTAAAGGGATTGGTTAACATGTGACTGAAAGCCCGTAGTTTACATCCCCTCCACATACGCCTGTGTCCATGAGTTTTAATTAGCCATTTTAAGCGTTGTACTGAATGAGAGAATCAATAGAGCAAAGTGCAATAGCATACTATCACGAAACATGTTAGGCTATGCATGTGTGTTTGTTTGGCTTATACATATACTCTATATTTAATCTCCTCAAAATGTAAAATTAATGCAAATTGATAGGCTCGGTTATAGTTAACTGATAATAATAGGCTAAACGGCAAATAAGATAAGGCTAAATATAAAAATACTACTACTAAATATTAAATACAAATAATAATAATAATTCCGCATTTTTTACATTTTCATCACTTTCTCCGCATCAAAGACGTTAGTAGCCTACCCACATCTTTCGAAATAAAAATTCATACGAAGAGAATAATTTCAATATGTAACTAATAAAAAATTAACAATTCACTTAATTCAAACTTATTGGCCGGATTTATATTTTATAGGAGTTCATTGTTAGGTTTTTAGATTTCCGCACCTAAATTTTACGAACTTTTACAAAATTTCAGTTCTCCCGAATGGGAACCCTAAACACAATAGCATAGGATTAAAATAAAATTTAAACAATCCGCGTTTACTAGGGTGATGAAGCCCATCATCATTGCCCAAATGTGGATGTGACCGTGGCTATACAGTTGCAAAGGTTCCAAAATTTCATTCAAAACATTAGATTGGCCCTGCTGTAATCGGTATAATATAATAGTAAAGGTTAGCGAAAATGGCTTAGTTGTGTTCCGTCTGTTTCCCAAAGTATTGGGACGCCAGGCTGTCGGGCCCAATCACATTTCGTGGTGCCATGGCCCCAACCCCCCGCCGACGCCTGCACCCAGTACCCCACACAAAGACTTAGTTGTGTACAATACTCGCGTCTTTCTCGTTTCTCCAAGCCAAAGCCAACGCAAAGCAAATGAGTCTGTACTCAGTAAGTCCAGTGTCCAGTCATATACCAAAATTAAAATTGATATTTAGCCCAGCAATGACAAACTTGGTGGCCCCGTCTTTTAAGAGTGACCCGCGACCGCGGGACAAAGGTAACATGTTTCTGTCACCCTCTTAAGAAGTGTAGCCGGGCGTGGGCGAAAACCGCGAGTTCCTAAATAAACGGGGACACCCTTGCATTGGGGCGCGAGTTTGGGAACCAAGTAAGGGTCCCACAGATAGCGAACTAGGAAATGTTAGAAGATGGGTCACGCAAGGGTTTTAAGGCAAGAGGCACAGGACTCGGGCCGTCAAGTTAACTTGTATGTCAACATGCATAAGGCAGCTGCCGCGGACCATCTCCACCACAGTTGCTTGGTAACGTGAACCGCGGCAGGCCCGGAGACAGGTCCAAGGTACCGACAGCTGCGCATCAGCCCCATTATCTTTCATAATTATACACTACGTCTCATCACGGCACATGGCAATGGCCAATACACAATACGCCTACTTACTTGGGACCTAAGTACAGAGCCAGAACAAGTAAAGTCATGTTTCCCGTGCGTAAGCATAGTAGATTTGACCAATTTCCCAAAAATAGGGGCACCAACGCCTAACCTACTCTGAAATCTTTAAATCTATTTATTTCATTGTATTGTATAATTGTAGTTATTTTAATGTTCCGGATCAGTTCAGCTGGTAGAGAAAGTGAAGTAAAGTAAAAATGTATTCCTCCAAAACATTACAGAATATACTATAATAGATCTAGACGATGAAATGGAAGGTCTAGTTTGGAGACTCGACATTAAGACCGTAGCTAGGATTTTACATTGGGGGGGGGGGGGCAGGTTCAGAAATTTGTTTGGATATTACATAGTAGTTTTTATTTTTCCTCCCAAAATCCGATGCTATCTAGTGTCATTTCATTTCGGGGGGGGGGGGAGGTTCGAACCCCCCTGGATAAAAGCGCTGCTGCCGAAGATGTTGCTAACTACAAACATCGCAAATAAAGCAGGGGTCTAGACGCTCTCTACATGTCCTCATGCGTTTTTTATTGCTTTTAATAAAATTCATAGTTTTCTTTGCTGGCAATTGCCGCCAATATAATTGTAACAACAATAGTAGACCTAGTTATGTTATGTTATTTTGAGCAGGCCTATGATATCATGAAAAACACCAAATTAAATTAAATTAAATCTTAGATTTTAAACGTAGGTTTGTGCGTCTGTCTACTGGGATTGTAAAATTCACCAAGACGGAGGGATTGAAGAATGGGCAAGGTAAGGCTATTAAGGCTGAACACAATACGAGTATCAGGGATAGACTGGTAGTTGAAAGGAGAAGGAAAGGGGTAACAGCAAAAGGACCAAGGCCGTAGCCAGAAATTTTTTCCGGGGGGGGGTCCATGAAGTGACCTCAATATGTTTAAAACCCTATTCTATCTAGTGTACGCTGAAAATATTTCAGGGGGTCCGGAGCCCCTGGACCCCCTCTGGCTACAGCCATGTAAAGGATCGACACATTTGGGCTCCCAAGCTGCCTCTAGAAATGGTGAGCCTTCACCTCATATGGCCTTGAAATATTGTCTAAAAAATCTCAGTCTGTCCCTATTCCCTTAAGAGGACATGCTACGAAGAAAATTAGCACCCCAAAAGTAGCAAGTTATTAAAGATTTGGACCATGTAAGTTGTAGAAGACTACTAATGCATCATATAATAGGAAATATTAAAAATTTGGTACCGTACCTTTGTTATTTCATAAAATAAAATTTCTAAAATTTCGGGTAATCTGGGATTTTTGGAAAAACTACAAAACCGAAAAGTAAGAATACTCTATTAGATGATGCTCAAAATAGTCTTCTACAACTTAAATGAGCCAAATTTTTAATAACT
This sequence comes from Psococerastis gibbosa, assembly GCA_963971405.1. Lineage (NCBI taxonomy): Eukaryota > Metazoa > Arthropoda > Insecta > Psocodea > Psocidae > Psococerastis > Psococerastis gibbosa. Next base: position 18,712,301 of record OZ020484.1, read on the forward strand.
TGTCGAGTTAATGAAATAAAAAAATGAAAAGTAGGTATTTAATTTTGGGGTGCCAATTTTCTACATATCATATCCTCTTAAGAGGACATGCTACGTAGAAAATGAGCACCCCAAAATTTGTTGTTTTTATGGACTTTTTATTTTTTATTTAATTAACAAAGCAAGTCATTAAAGATTTGGCTCGTGGAAGTTGTAGAAGACTACTTCGTGCATCATATAATCGAGTATTTTTACTTTTCGGTTTTGTAGTTCTTCCAAAAATCCCAGAATACGCATAATTTTAGTCCGTTCTGGTATTTATGAAAGAACTAAGGTACCAAAAATTTAATATTTCCTATTACATGCTGTATGAAGCAGTCTTCTACAACTTCCATGAGCCAAATTTTTAATGACTTGCTTTGTTAATTAAATAAAAAATAAAAAGTCAATAAAAACAACAAATTTTTGGGTGCTCATTTTCTCTTAAAGAATTCATGGGTAGCATTTGGGTTAATAGTATTTTTAGCAATTTGACAGTTTTATTTTTATTTTGGACGTATTTATTAATTTTATGTTTGCTTTAAATGACGAGGTCCATGGACTACATGACATTGAATACACATTTAAATTAATTTGATTTGAATGTTATTTCTATCGAGAGCTACCGATCATTTCAACAGTAGGCCTACATTCCAAATGCTCCTAATAAGTAGCTTTAAGTGGCTTTTCCAACCTAGAACTTTCCACATCCGCCTATTTGAATTTGGATTGCCTAGCTGGGTCGGGCCCATCAGTGAATGAACGGTAGGATGCAATGCGCGAAGACGAGCCTAGCCCCGGGCCTGTGTCACCCCGCCAAGACGTGTCCAGCGACCAGCGGCCCGCGAGGTGACCAGCCAGTATCGACGCAAACCGCGCTCAGTGCGGCACGTCCAAATATCTTCGGCACATTTCTCCACGTGAGGTTCATTCACCAAGTTTCTCACAAGTGCGCATACGTCCTCCGCCAAAAATTACCATCTACCGTTTAAATGGCTGGTATGTATTCACTGTATAGATGTCTATATATTCCCATAGCCTAATTTGATTTTCATTTGTGCATGAATTTACAATATTGGTAGAGTTGTCTGTAACCACTAACTGAACAGTATGGAGGTCTTGGCAGCAATACTTTGAAAATGACAATTTGGAAATAAACACTGGGTACCTACCCAATTTTGCGAAATCTCCCCCCTGGCAATCTCAAATAGTAGACAGTAATTCTCAATTAGCAAGACAAAAGAAATGATGTACCTAATTTGGAGCTTATTAGATTCTATCACGAACAACACGTAATAAAATTATGGCTACTCTATCATAGTTGTCGAATGTTAATTTGTAAAATAATGTAGTGTAGGCCGTAGGGGTACGGAATCTAACTTTCACCGGATGGTTGTAGCCTCGGGCCCAGTTGCTATACTTCCTCCTACACCCTATTTGAGCGTTAAAGAGAAGGCTTTATTTATAACAAAATGTATTTCTTTATTAATACCGTAGTAGACTATAGGCACAGGCGTCCGCCACTTTCTTTGTTGATGGGGTGAGGCGAAATATAGTTTTCATCGGAAAATTCCGATTTCACAGAGAAATACTGATTGAAATTATTCTGAGGGTTTCCACCGGGGGATTTTTTTTAAAAATATAGGTGCGAAATAGTGGTGGTTTACACATAGTGATACCAGTATAATTGGGTTTTTACGCATTTTAAAGAATTTAATACGCCGACGCAAAATAGTCGTGAGGCCAACCAAAGCGCAAAGAATTGCAAATTAAACGTTCAGGTTGTGTTAAGGGAAAACAAGAAAAAATAACCCCAAGTTGGGGGTTTACGCTTGACTATACTATATTATACATGACTTGACTATAACAAGAGGGTCCGGGGGAGATAAAAGGTGGGTGTAAAACTGGCTGCCCCCCCCCCCCCAGGTTTGGTCTTAGGCGGAAAGGAAATCAAAAAATGGGAATTTGACAGTAAAAACAAAAGGATACTTATTAATAAAACCGCAAACAGGGGGCACAGGAGAATTTTTTTGAAAATTAGGGGGGGGGGCGGTTACCAGTAGGGTAAGATGAGCATCCGCAGCGTAAACGATGACCCGGTAAAAAGTTGTGACTGAGATTAAGCTGGTAGGTTCGTTCATAAGCAAATTAGTCATAATGATGTTATTCAAAACATAACTTACAATGCTTACCCAAAAACGCGCCCAGAAGAAATGAGACAACTTTAAACTAACTAGATGCGGTACCTAACTAATTTTACTAATTGGCGCTCACACAATGACGGCAGACTAAAACAACAGGTAACAGCTTACTCTAATTCAGCAATAGTTAGATTATCTCGAAATTAATGGTTTAATTATGGCCTGATCAACTTGAATATACCTAATATGCATAAATAATAATTGTGTATTGACCAGAAATTTGACAAAAACATTTAAGAGAACCGGTCCGAGTTTACTCGAACATGCTTTCTAATTTATCAAAATTAGTAGATAGAGAAAATGAGTAATTTTATGGTAAATAATTTTCCTATGTTTAAATTTCTGATATCTCGGGGGGGGGGGGGGGGGGGGTTGTCCACCTGACGTCACTGGAGGTGAGGTAAATTCTAGATAGGTCAGACCAACACATTAACACACAGCAATACTGGCAGGGCACGCAATGCGTTTGAGCGTGAATTTTCTATCATTTTTTCAAAAAAAACATTTTTTTGTACAAAACTAAATACTTTTCTGAGAAAGAAACCTGTCCGATTTCGTTACTCAATTTAACACCTAAAACATACTTGAAGGTAGAAATCATCGATAGAAAGGTTTCGCAGAAAAATTATTTTTTAGTCATTTTTCATTAAAATTTAGTTATTTTTTTTACCCCAAGCAAACTATCAAGGGGCAAGCGACCCCCCGCATTTTATCAACATTAACAACAACTACAATATATGTGAATTTAAAAGAAATCGTTGGAGCCGTTTTGGGGAAATAATTTTTTTAGACGATTTTTTGAAGTTTTTTGAAAATAAAAACCCCCCAAATTGAGTTAGCCCAAAATAAAAATAATGGTCCCGAGGTATGATTTTTGTGAACCTACATGCCGAATTTCATCAAAATCGACCGAGTAGTTGGCCCGGAAATCGACGAACAAACAGACAGACAGACAGACAGACATTTCGTAAAAACCACTTTTTTGGGTTCCTGGGACCTTAAAACGTGTAAATCCGTTGAAATCTCGGAATCGAAAATTTCGACTGTCACACAGCTTTCCTTATACGACGTATAAATTGGAAAGCAAAAAAAGTCCTTATTTATTTATTATTTAAATTTATTATTGACCAGAAATTTGACAAATACATTTAAGTTAAAGTAAATAAATTTCCCACAGTTCATCATTGACGGCAATGAGCGTAAGCCCATATAGCCCAGCTGACATCATATTCTATTCTACCGACGACATATTAGCGACGATATAGCATTAACTGCTGATAGTGAAGAAGAACTGACCGAAGCACTGGCTACAATGAAGGCCGTACTAAGTAACTATAACATGAAGTTAAACGTAAGCAAAACCAAAATTATGGTAATCAACAAGGCGGGGGCTCAAGCAAAAGTAACTATCGACGGTGCTGCAATAAATAGGGTAAAATGCTTTTCATACCTAGGCAGCAAAATAACACAAGAAGGATAGTCATCCCAGGAAATATCCAGTCGAATACACTTAGCCAGACTAGCTTGTAACATAAAGTCAAAGATATTCGAATCTAACAACATATAAGGATATAAGGAAAAGACTTCTCAAAAGTCCAAACCCTAGTGTGAAGTGTGCTCTTGTACGGAAGTGAAACATTTACGAACATGACAAAAAAAAAACTGGAAGCATTTGAGTTGGGGTGCTACAGAAGAATCTTGAAAATCCCATGGAGAGACGCATAACCAACGAAGAAGTGCTCCATAGAATAAACGAAAAAAGAGCTATTATGGCCACCATCTCAACAAGAAGAGGCAAATGGATGGGGCATATTCTGAGACACGAAGGGCTCCTCAAGAACATCATTGAGGGTATGGTTGAAGGCATCAACTCAGGAGGACGACAGAGGAAGGAGTACCTAGAGGATGTCATGAAGCACCTAGGGTGCGACTCCTATAAAGGACTGAAAAGGACCGCACAAAGCAGACAAGAGTGGAGGAGAAAAATACAACATTCGCTGCAAACCAATTCCTAGATTGCAACTCAAGAAGAAGACCGACGACAGCATCACTCATTTTCAGAGTCAGTTACGTTTAGTTATACCAACACATAAACTTGGCAGGAATCAGGAATCATTGCAAGTTTTCGCGAGAGAGCAGAACTATCGGGGTACTGCTATTTTCGAAGTGGAACTATATAAACAAAAACAAAATATTGCGACCCAAATAATTTAATTTAAATCGAAAACATTCCTAAAACTTGCAGACGACCTACAATGCCACGGCAAACAATTGTGTCATTTTTAGTGACAAATCCTGGTAAGTAGGTCTACTTACTACTACTTAAAACCGTCAAATATGCTAACTGATAGCGGCGACTTTCAATCATAGCCATTTACGTATTTGATACGGTATTTGGCATGTTAAACCGTAAAATGTTAAATCGAGAATCCCATTCTCGGTCGCAATGGAAAACAATTGGAAATTAATTAGCACGGTACGAAAATTTAATAAACCCCTATTTTTTCATAATATACAGTATACTGTATGTATAAAGGGTTAATAGCATATTAAAAATTTAATGAATGTATCCGATTGACCTCTTCAGTCGCCTCACGTACTAGATCTAAGTCTAATAGGTACTTGTGGCAAGTTGTGACACGAATTAAGACAAGTATACAAGCACCAAGTACAAGTACCACTTTCCAACATCCATCGAAAATGTCGAGAAAGGTTTCAATTTCCATTTTATTATAATACTTTTATTTGGGGAGGGGGGAACCTGTGCCTTCTTCCTTTTCCTTAGCATGGCACAAGTATATACAGTAAATAGCAGGCAAACAATTACCTCGTCATATACTCATATGACCCTCTTCGGGGGCGACAATTATTTTTTTCGCCCTTAAGATTACTGATATTTTTGACAATGGAATGCCGTTAAGAAGATGTGGGAAACATCTGAAACGAATAGGCCAAAAAGTATTTGCAGGGCGAAAACTCGTCAGTCAGTGAGTCACTTAGCCGATAATAGTTATAAATAGTGTAGATCTGGAAAGACAACAAGGAAGCATTATTACCCGGGCAACCCCAAGTTGACTTAAGAACTGGTACGGGTGAGCCCCTACACACAGTCTTATTTATTATCTATTAGGATAGGTACTGTAATAGTTCCTTGTCCAAGGGTTAAATTTATGATGCTTCTAGTTTGTCTATCCCAAAGCACTGAATTGATCGATCGGACTATTGCATATAGCCAAGAATGGGCAGACCAATATAATACGATAGAACACAGTAATAGCGCCAGGGTATGCTACGCTATTTATTGGGTCATGAATTATCCATATTTTTTATTATTAAATACGAAAACTTTACATGGGAAATCACCTGTACGGTTTTGCTACTTTATTTAACACCTAAAGCAAACCTGAAGTTAGAAAGCATCGATATAGAAAAGTTCCACCGAAAAATTATTTTTCATGACAATTGATTTTTTTTTTTAATTTTTGTGCCTCCATTCCTCCATAACCAAACAATCAAGGGGCAAGCGACTTATTAGTTATTTTTTAAACATTATTAATGACTACAATATATGTGATTTAAAAGAAATTATTAGATTAGTTTTTGGAGGGTAACCCCCCCCCCCTCGCAAATTGAGTTAGCCCAGAAAAAATTTCTCGATTTACGATTTTTTTGTGAACCTACGTGCCTAATTTCATCCAAATCCACCATGTAGTTTACCCACAAATCGGCGATCAGACAGACGACAGACCGACATTTCGTAAATTTTTTTTTTGGTTTCCTGGTACCTCAAAATCACAGAATACTATAATATATAAGAACGCTGACTCAATGCTAATATTTCGTTGAAAACCCGTTCCAACTTTTAAAAAAAAAAAAAAAAAAAAAAAAAAAATCGTGTTGCTACACCTGATTTCTGTCTCCCAGCATTTGGCGCATTTTTGCTCAAAACGTGCAAATCTATTGAAATGTGGAAATGGAACACTTTGACCATCACAAAGCTTTCCTTATACTAACGTATAAATAGGAAATCAATAAATATTGCAGTCCTAAATCGATAGGGAGGTAAAACAATAACAGGAGCACGCTTTCGCTGATAACAGTGCACTTAAATACTGCTCGGTTTTCCTTGAGACCCAAGCCAATAAGTTTTAAAGGCGATTTACCACGACTATGCGACTTAGGCCCGGTATCACCATTGCTTGATAAGGATCCGTTAGGAATACTGGACAGTACCGGCATCTACCAACTCATGGTTGTGCCGAGCGACATTCCTCACCCAGACTTGATGATCTTACAATCTCGCACCCTTGGACGAACTCAGAGGGACACAATGTGAAACCTTAGGTCACAAAAAGGAGGCAAATCTAGTTACAATAAGCCGAAAAAGCTCCAATAAGGGCTGCCAAACCCGACCAGATTCGACCTAAGATACAAACTGCTTAATTTTGCTGTGGAGCAGGAGAATGACAAAAGAATTAATGGTTATGTAATAATTAGGGACTTTTGTTACAGAAAGTAGGCTTACGTCGGCTAGACGTGCCGTGAAAGCTATATCGGCACAGGAAAAAATAAAAGCTATAGATCGTGTGCACGAGGGTGAAAGCAAAGCATCCGTTGCGAGGGACATCGGCGTACCAGAATCCACACTTCGAGGATGGTGCAAAGGGGAGGAAAAACTGCGCAACGCCGTTGCCCAGTTGGACACACCATCCCCTCCTCCACCAAAGATGGCCAAATTCAACGACAACCCCATAGATTTCAGCAAAAAAACAAGAAAAAGAACCGACCGTGAGCCCCAAGACTTGTCCGTCCCAGTCAACGCGCACAGCCCTGGACACGATTCCGGCAAGGCAAAGACCCTACCTCAAGACGCGCTCATTTTCTGGCCACAACCAGGCCAAGCGACACAGCCAGTGTCTCCTATGGAGGGGCAAACAGCTGACCATTCACCCGGCTGGTTTTGGAAATGGTACAAAAGCCATGATTTTAAATCTCAGGTAAGGCACTTTAGGCATAAGAACCGGAACGAGTGAACCCGCAAATGCTGGAACTTGTGACAACAGAAAAAAATGCTTGGATTCTGTTTTACAACACAGATAGTTTTAACTACCCGGAGTTGATACACTGGTGTGCAAGACTAATTGCAGGACAGCTACACTAGGGCTAGTCAATACGACCGTTTGTTCCTTTTCCCTCATGTTGATCGATTTCAAAGTTGTACAGCTAGTATTAATTGTGGTTTGTATTCACAGACACTGCTGCAGCTGTCTGAAAACGAGACTCCCACCACGGCTTCAGAGGCAGTCTATCACGGCGAAAGGTTCCTCAGGTATCTTGAGCGAGGTGGCGACCCATGTGTCACAGCTGTCCAGGTCCTCCAAATCAGGTAAGTTACACTCCAGAACAGACACAATCACTATAGTCACCACCTAACGAAGCTATGGTCCTTCACGGGCAAAGGGGTAGCGTGCTGGTACTTGTGCGAGTCTCTACAGACACCATGCGATTGGAGACCTGCCGTAACTCAAATCAGGTTTTTCCTACTGAGACGACTGAAGACTTTATTTGGATATTTTCATTCAATGAGGTTCTGTAGGGACAGTTTTGGTCACTAGGTTCGCTGACGACAAACCTATATCCATATTATTCAAAATGGCCGCCGTTTGCATGTGAAAACTAAGCTCTTAGCATCTAATTAATTCTTTCAATGTTTTTTATAATATTTTTACTATGCCTGGACCTTATTTCCCTGCATATAATTTAATATATATATTCTCCATGATTTATAGAAAAATATCACTTTAAAATAATACGTAATTAAAAATAACTTTAAAATAGTATTGAGGCTTATGGAAAAATCAACGCTTTGATATCATTGCAACTGGTGCTGCCATCTACAAAATGAAGTCACAAATGAACCTCATTGCATGCATGGGACTATTTTTTTTTTTAACGTTTCTGGCCTTTTATTCTTAATTATGCAGCCCTGAAGTCAATTTTTAAAAAACTTTAACTCGCAGGCATGTACGCCCTTTTTTACAAACATATGCAGTCTTCCAGATCACCGTGTCCCCTGAGCAGTCCATGATATTGCGGCATTTATTTTAAAGACTTAACAGAGGTGCAAAAGAGCCGGTACGAGTGGGCCCGCACATGTTTTCCTATTTATTTATTACTACTGTCTACTGGTACTGTACTAGTTCCATGGTAAATAATTGTCCCATGACTAAATATCAGCTGTTTTCCTGTCTATAGATTTTCCCTATCATAAAGTGAATATTTGGGGACAATTTTTTCATTCCTGGGACTTCAAAACGTGTAAATCCGTTGAAATCCCACAGCTTTCCTTATACTAACGTAAAAATAGCAAATCAAAAAAGACTTCCCCGTATATCCACCATGCATCACCTACCAGTGCTGTACCCTCCCATGACAAACTCAAGTGTAACTTCAGTACAATACTACAACTGTCAAGCGTAACTTCAGTACAGTACTACAACTGTCAAGCGTAAGTACATGTACACATATGTATATAACGCACAGCCGTGTACCAATCTATAGAATGGAATTTGTTTTTTACAGTCACGCACTGAACAGTGTGAAAGAAAGTGCGAAGCACCCCCGTGAGGCGAGCAGCAGCGCCGACCATAGGAAATGAAAACGACGAACTGCCTCCACACGACGCAAAACTCAGTGTCTAAATGATACAATAGAACTGGATTGCACACTGACAACGGGAATGCGTCGGAATTCGGAAGGCACGTCATTGATCTTATGTGATTATTAACGGATCTCGCAACTAAAGTGTTCATAGTTTGTATATTGATTGTTAGAAGTACATCCTAAAAATTTATAAAGCGCACTGCGTTGCCGAGGTAGTAAAAAAAAAACAGTTTTATGTACTTTTTGGGTAAATGGAGGAATTGATAACGTTGTAATCGTTACATTGCCATCTTCCCAAATATGGAGGAATTTTGTATGGCGGATAAATATTCCAGGACCAAAAACCCGCTTTTCTCAAGAAAAAAAACACAAAAAAATGCCAGTACTTTTTTAATACCACGGCAGTTACAGTACGTAAAACTATTATTAATTATGGCTGTTTATGCAAATGTTTGAAGGTAACTTTTACGAGAAGGAATAGAGAAAATCCCATGAACCGCCAAGTGGATTAACTGGCAATTTCCTAGAGACACTTGATCATAGCCATAATGTCACCAACACAGGCATCTTCCAGTTAGAAGAGCCAGTGTAACTGTTGAAAAGGACCCTAAATAGGCACAACTTTGATTCATAACAGCCTTTTCGTACTATCACACTATACACCACAAGTACATAATGACCGATAAAGCGACATCCATTTAAATTTGAAATAATTGACTAATTTTCATTCATAGTCTTATTTCTATTCGCATTTAATCAGATAAAGTATATACCTTCCGTATATTTGCATGCAATATACGGAGCTACACGATTTACTTAACCTGCATTAAAGGAAGCAACGATATAATACATTAGTATCCACTTGTCAATATTCCGTCATTTGTGCATCAATAATAAGTCTCTACCAAATTATAACTTAATTTATAATAGATAAGTTAAGAAACTGCATAATAGTCTTCTCAAAACAAACATCTCATCTATTTTAGATTCACAAATAACGGAATATTGACAAGTGGAATAGCCGCCTTAGAGGTTATTACATATGAATGACCTTTCCTCTATTTTACGGCCATTATTGCCACCTAGGATGCCCTTGTTGCATACACACGTAGGAAGAAGACAAATTCACCCTGACCACAAAGGCCCTCGCGTCTGTCTTCAAACGTTCTGTTGTAAACCTCCAAGTAGTGAGAGGTCAAGTAATAATGTAAAAATGCACGGTTATAGAGTTGGGCAAGTTGGAACCAGCTCCCTCGCACAAGTGATTCCAGTCGAAGGAACGTAATATATACCGGCAGCTTTTACACTGGTTGACTTCACACTACTAGGAGGGGTTCACAACCGCACGGTCTTTCTCTAACAACGTTAGATGACTGGGTGCCTTTGTCTACAACATGCATAACATTTCATGGGTTGATTGAAAGCGAGTCTACCCCTCGCTTCTCCGCGTGCATGCAAGGCATCAAGGCAACAATGACCGTAAAATAGATGCACAGACTTAAGTGGGAGATGTAGAAGGAAAATACGAAAAAAGCTGTACCGTGACAAACATTACTTTTACATTACATACTTTTCATTATACGGCGCTTCTTTTAACTTTTGTACTTTCTATAACTTTGATTTTCTATTTAAATTACTGGTTAATAATAGCCATATTTAGTTTGAATTCTTGAAATATTTAGATTTAAGCTTATTTAGTTCCTATAGCTTCAATTGTTACCGTACCTTTTATAGTAGGGGAGCCCAAGCGGGGATTTCTGGACTTACTTGAGCGAGTCAGATGAAGGTATGATCAGTTAATTACATCCTAAAAAGGGTATATTTCACTAATCTGGCCATTTGAGTGGCATAAAGAAGGGGGAGGGCTACAAAGTTGTAAAAAAAAGTCATCTCGATATTCTCAAGAGTGGCTTTTTTTTATGGAACTAATTCAAGGATAACAAAAAATATATAAACTGACGATTTCCACAAGCTGCAGCCAGATCGAGTATATACCGGTATTTATTTAATCCCCTGGTAATAAAAATGTAAACAAGATAATTTTATAATGGAAAGTGTTATTCTAAATTTTTTTGTTTACAGTTATAATCCTAGGGTGTTTATTTAACCCCGGTATTATAATCGCCTCGATCAGGCTGCTGATATAACAAAAATTCGTCGATAAAGTTTATATTATATTCAGAACATGTAGAGTAATGGTACAGACTCCGACTTTCACCCGAAAGGTTGTTGGTTCGAGTCCCACACTTGCTACATTTTCTGGCCATGCTTCGGAGGGCATGTACTGCAGGCGGTTGGGGGCCTTCCTAGTTGAGTGTAAGGGAGGGCTTTATAGCCCTACCTCCGCTAGGTTGGCTTAGTAATATATCAAAAAAGTCAATATTTAAATTTCTCACTCCGTCCCCACGTGGATTTCTGTTGTTCTATTATTTACAGCGTATTTCCAACGTTTTGGCTAATTTTGTTATTTTTAATACAAATTATAATATGAATTAAAGTTTATAAATATTAACTATTTAATATTTTTAATATTTCCTGAGCTTTTCCATTAAGTTCAGTGATTTAAAAAATAGAGAAAAATCTTTTTTTCTTTTGATTCTCAGTTTAGGCAGATCCCTCCAGATAATCGTCAGACTATGAGACAGCACGTCCAGGACACAAAGCTATAATCCATGCATAGCAATATCTGATGCGCTGAGTATGTCCCCGCAAACAGTTTTACATTTTTAAGAATCTATAGCCGCTTGAATGAATGAATGCCCTAAAGAAAGAGACAAAGAAAAAACTTTCGGATGTAATAAAAAGGATTATCCACGAATGAAAAGGTATGTACATTATATAACTTTTTTTTGTTTGTGTATTATCTAAGCTCTGCTACCCAATAGGTCTCTATGAGTATGACGCTCGAGTAAATCCCCATTTAGCATCGTGAGTCTTGAGACTGCAACGCCGAACTATCGTCAAGATACATTGCTTACTTGAATAAATCGCCACTGAGTATCAACCACTTTGAATTTAGGCGATAAGAGATAGTTGAGGCAGTCGCGACAGGAATGGTTATTAATTATTTTTGGTTACCTGAATTCAAGCTATTTTTACAAGTGTGTTAATTAGACGGACTTATGTTCGAATAATGACAACGACGTTTAGTAACGAGGAAGTTAGATTATCAACTATTGCCATGGGACCTTGAGAAAGGTTTTCATTGTATGTGGTAATTGGGAAGTAGCAAGCGCTAAATAGGAATAATTGTCCATTAAAAAAAAATACAGCATTCTGGAAATCTATCTTGTAAAAATTTAATATTTTTAAAACTCTTCAATATGCGTTGAAAGCTTGATTCTATAATAGTGCAGTCGCAGTGAAGTATCTACAATTAAACAGTACTCCTAGGAATAAAATAGAATAAATGGTGGCTTAAAATAAGCTTTGTACGACCGATAGCGGTGAAACGTATGGGGAAATGTCAAAGGAAATGTTACCGAGCTTGCAAGGTTGCAACATAAAAAAATAAAATTGGAAAATGAAAAGCAAATGAACAACTCAACAGGCAGGGCTGACAACAGAAGTTCTGCTCACTAGACCAGCCCTTGGCGATCTTACTAGATTAATTTTCACTATGTTTGGCTTGTCCAGCTTCATTGCGATCACAACTGCATAATCGTTGATTGACTGAGCTGCGGATGCCCATCTGACCCGCCTAGTACTCCACAATATGGCAATGTAGGCGAATGTAGCCTACTATGTAGTATGGTAGGTAAAATTAAATGTTTCTAAAAATGTGAACTTACCAAAGCAGTTGGGTTCGAAAGAGGACGGTACTGGATATGGTCAGAAATGAAACTGGCACAACCCTGCCAATGCTGCAGTTCCGGGTATTTCAAACAGGTTGATCGTATGCTCGAGCAAACCATTTTCTGTAAAACCAAAACTTCAATTTAGCATTTAATATTAGCTCCAGTCTCACTAGCAATAACGCCCGGTACACACGGCCGATTCGAACGCCGGTGACTCACTGAGAAATTTGTCATTGTAGCAAATGGGTAGTCGGAAAACCAGAGTACAATTCATAAGATTTCTCACACTGGCGTTGAATTATGTTGCTATTAAATAATAGTTATTGCTGTAAGGTATGTTACATACTAACCTGAATTCCGCATTCATTGTTACAAACTAGAAGAATAGGTTTCCGCCTGGGAAACTGAGTATGGAACTGTTTCTGAAAATTATTTGAATACCACAGCAGAAGCTTTTCCTTCTTCGAGTTGCTGGTGTAGCTTTGAGGGAATTCGTTTCGGCTAAAACGAAAGTCACAAATTAAATCATATTGGGCCGAAATAACATTACAATACATTCACCATGAGAAACATACCTATTTGTATTTGGTGCTAAAAAAAAATAGCTTCTATGTAGAAAATCCGATAAGGAACCAAACTCATTTCACCATCCGCATTATTCTACACACACTGTAACTAGTATAAATCATCTGTTTCTAGAGGAGCTTTACAAAAAAAGTATAGCCCATTAAGAGTACCTATATGAAATGAAAAATCGTTTTTGATTAACCTCCAGCAGCAGTCCATCGGCCTGCAGTCATAGTAATAGTTATATTGAGTTATATGTAGGAGAAATGGCACAAAAATATGCTTTTGAATTTCTGGGGCCACTTGCCACGTCTCCTATGACCAATCATTGAAAAAATCGTCCCCAGGATTAAAAAAATATTTTTGGCGCACTGGAATGGCCCATCGTTTATATAGAACTGTAAGTCGCGGGAAGGGATCTCGTGGGTCACGGAAACTTGGGAATATGTATTGCAAGTTAGCAACGGCAATGTGAAAACAAAAGTCATCAACAAATATTACGATATGCCATGTTGCTATGAAACTCACAACGTACAATTTTGTGCACTGCACAATAACCTCGGCCGTGTATCGTTTGGAAATATATTTTTTGATTTGATTTTGATCAGCTGTTAAGTTTAAAAATTACTTCATTCACAATAAACAACGCCAAAAATAGCTATTGATACAATATTTGTTTTTTAGGGTTAGCATGAAAAAAAATTGATGCAATTAAACCCTCCCAGTTACATAAAGCATAGACTATTTAATTGTTAACCGTATTTATTTTACCTATGCCTTTATAATTTTTTTTCTAAAGTAGGCCTATTTATATATTAGATTGTAACGTTACCTACTTACTTTACTTGTAACTTTACTTGTAACGTTACAAGTTATGTGTCTAAACATTACTTGTCACATATTGGGACCAAAGTATACCTGTCAAAATCGATTTCAACATCATCCCAACACAATTTTATTAAACCCAATGCTTGAGTTATTTCTTGTAAATGAGCACGAGTGATTCCACCTTGATCTTGTTCAGTTTCTAATTGAGTTTTTAGTTCTTCGGAAACAGTGGACTCTTCAACTGACATTGATGAAAGAGATTTACGGATGGCCATAATTTCAGTTGGCACCCCATCAGGAAAAGGTTTACCAGACATTGCAAATTTTGATATGAACTTGTGAAAAAATAATAATCTTGTTTACATTTGTCATGGCAACACATGGATTTATTTTGGACAGAAACGAGCGTTGCTATGGTAATAGCTTTTTTGTTTCTACACTATAATCATTGATCTATATAATTATATAATTATAAGGCCCCCATTCCACATACGTACAACGTCAATGAAAATTATGAAATTGATGGTGGCAGCAGAATTTTTAGTATGTAAAAATGTCTGCTGCCACCATCAATTTCATAATTTTCATTGACGTTGTACGTATGTGGAATACCCCCCTAACACATTAGTATATTATAATCATGCAAAGGATTCCATTAAAAAAAAATTATTTTGACCTTTAATGAAACGGTACTGCATACATTTAGTCAATTCCTCTTACTGTAGTTAAATGATATATGATATAGTTGAAAAGAACAGAACAAAGTAATAGATTTAAATCTACGGTAACTTGCAAAAGAGTGCAATCAAAATGGTACAGGAAGAAGCCGTAGAAGTGTTAAGCTAGTATTTGCAGATTTTAGGACTAATCGGAGGATTGACGTTTAGAC
>OZ020484.1:22117663-22299937 GCA_963971405.1 Psococerastis gibbosa
GAAATCATGAAGGTGTTGAGTTTGCATAAGGTTTACCTTATTTCAATCCCTAATGGCTTCAGAGAGCTTGTTAAATATTGGTAATAAGTAGATTTTTATTTATTCTGTAAGTCGAGATGATCTGTGAGCCTGGCCTTATGTGTAACGATTGTCACTGGCACGTGCAGGTGCCATGTTGGGTATCTCAGAGACTCGGACCTTGTCTCGGTAAACGCAAATACGCCTTTTATAATTCAATAAAGGGCCTATTGCGGAGTGAGGGACCAAATGGTCTCGTTTACGCCATTGTTTCGTAGCATGGAAATCATGTATGCATTACAAGTCACAAAATTTGTGAGGTTAAGTCCAGCCAACTTCAGTTAGAGTCTTCCCACGAGGAACACTTAGGCGAAAGTCCCAGCAAAATAATTAAATATTGTGCCAGGTATGGTGCTTGCCTCAGGGCATGAATGAATTCTAGAATGCGGCATGAGACACTTTGGATACCAATACCCCGGACCAATGATGACTGCCTAGTTTTATTTTTCATCAATTGATCGCCTGGCCTATCGATTCATTTTGCGTGGCAATTCCTTAAACAGGTTGCCCGTTCGACAGTAACTCTTTGACTTGGTAGTTCTCTTTGCATTGGCTGCGTTTTTAAACAGCGTACTGAATTTATTTATTTACAGTTATGAACAGATGAACACAACTTGATGAACTACACGGCACTAATTTTATTACTCGTATCGAACGCCACAAAAGTAATTACAATCTATCCTTGTCATTCCATTAGTAATTGCTTAGTACGGTACAGTAATATACAGTTATGGCAAAAATAATTTTTTTCCTATTTTCTCCGGCACTATTTGAGATAGTGGCACCAAACTTGGGCATTTCCAAACTGTTGAAGTCGTGGTTTGTGACAGCTGAGTCGATGTTTTACCGAAATCAGCACAGTCACCCGGCCTCAACGCATTCAAAAACTTGTGGAATGGCCTGAAGGGCCGTTTATCTATTGAAAAAATTTCGAAACCTGCTGCAGTAGTTAAAAAAAGGGCTGCAAAACAAAGGGCAGACCACCAAATATTAGTTTAATTGAAGTGATATGCATTATAAAACTATAAATTGTAACATTTTTGACCGCGTTCTTATTAATTTTGCCATAACTGTATCCTTCAGATACTTCCCCCGAATTACACACAAAAAAAAATTATAGGCCTATTTACTAATACAATATTAAATTTAAATTTTATTTTCTGAGTTGTAAGATACCTATGCTATGAATGCTAAATGACCAATTACTTGCCACTTATTGTGTAGGCAACTTCAATTTTTTTAGTGGCTCTTATAAACTCGAAAGTTTGTAAGTAGTTACTACTTCTTGACCCCTGGTCACCAATGTGATTCTCAGGCACTACCGCGACATTCACCAGATTCTCGGCATTCACAAGCCACAGCTAAATACTGCTTCATTGAATGCCCCTGACACTCCACAAGATCATCTTCGCCGAGGTGCAGATTATCTTTTAATGATATGAATAATAATTTTAGAATGGGCCTGACTACGACCAGGGGACCTACTTTTGATTGAATTGGGCTTACATGTTATGTTGGGTCATTATTTTTCGCCAATGATTGGTTAGAGTGGAATTTGACCTTTCACACCCAATTTATTGTTTTCAGGCTATGTCAATGCTGGTGATACTCAGGAGTGATCTGTTGAAGCAATCTACTATATTATGCCCTCAGTATTTATCATCGTTAATAGACTTAATTAGCCTTCAAAAGTCAAAACAATAGAAGGCGTCAACCAACCTGGGCGCCCGAGAAAAGAATATCTGCAGCAAGTTGTGAATATACATATACAATACATACTGTATACATACGCGGACCTGATTTGAAGAAGAAGCCTTCAAATTGCACAGAAGTCGGGGAAGCATACAGTATTACTCTTTGTACTATTAAGATAATATAATAATACCATTTACTAGACTAATAAATGTATGCAAATGCAATCTATAATTTATTATTCATATACCTACTTTATCTTAATTTAAGAGCATCAAGTGCATCATGGTGTAAGCGCCATTTTTTATTTGCTGTAGAATCTAAGTCCTAGTCATTCATCATATTAGAGTCTTGAATGTAAACTCCTATGGTTATATATATATAGTTTAAATGTTTTTAGCACCTAGCCTAAACCACCTTAGCTCAAGGTTGCGCTGCCTGATTGATGTCCTTGATACTTCTTAGCGCTGCAGCATAATTTCCATGCCAGAAAAGATAGCATGAACCTGTATCTTATTAGTGAGATGTTTCTCCCAGCTAGGCAATCCCAGGACTAAAATAATATAATATAAGCTTAGTTCAGGGTTGATCTAAAAGAAAGTATTAAAGTTAAAGAACAATATAAAATAATGTAATGATGTACATGGCCTACACAGGCCTACAGTTGGCTAAAATTTAGTTATGCAACCTATGCTATTAATGCTCTCGTGTCTTAGGCTATTAAGCTGCCTTACTGCACTTCACAATTAAATTGGTTATGCATAGTCTAATAATGTTATTATTCGTGTCATAAGGCTGATCAAAAAATTTCAAATGTACAAAATATTGAAATAGTGTGGGTATAGTCTCTTCGGGATTACTAAGACTAGTTGAGTCTACCAAATATTGAAAAGGAAAACCTTCTAATATCTGAAATATACAAATTCTCCACCAAATAAATATATGACTAAGTCTTCTGTATTACTTCCGGCTACGCTTCTACAAGATAAAATTGTGACTTTCTGCGCTGTATAAGGATATTTAGGGATTTACTAAATTTCACATTTTTAAAATCAGCCGCCTTCAGCGGTCTATTGACACGAAAATCACAAAAATGGTGGTTCATGACGCGGCGCGCTTCACGACCAAAAAAATCAAGAAAGGTAAGTTCTCATATAGTTTTTTCATCTGTATCTTACTTTAATGTATTGTTTTTGTTGCTAGAGCTTATGTTAAGAGGTGTTTGCAGGTAAATTGGACTGGATTTTTTTGGAATTTATTCATAACTGGGTGATTTGCATTTCGTTGTATTAAAAAATTGCTGCTGCCACGTCATTTTTTAAATTATAGCGGGAAAATGTAAACATTGTAAACTTAAATTGAAAACTAAAAATCCCACAAATCAATCTATGCATATGGAAAGCGGGTATTCCACTATATCATGTTTTTATAATTTGATCAATTTTCTTATGATATATTTTATTTTAATGACGATTGAAATTTTCGACCATTCCATTATCATCATTTTTTAATGCCAATTTCTTTCGCGCCAAAATTCAAAATTATTTGATGTTTGTGCAGAATAAAATTTTAATTGTATATGTTATTTATGTAAATAATTAATAATAATTTAATGCCATTATTCTAACACACTAAAGAACGAATGTTGCAAAACACCCCTAATAAGAGACAGTTTAGCCTTTCTCCAAGATTACTTACTCTATTTTATTTTTTATTAATTTTATTTTCATCGCTACCACGTGAAAAATAGATATGTCAACTCTTTGATATGCGGTCATTTTTAATAGACACCGTTTAATAATGAAAACGTCATAGAGTACAACGCAAAAACATTTGAGGTTAAGCAAAAATAATAGTGGGAAATGGCAAACACTGATCTATTCTGATAGGCCTATCATCCCAGATTCTACTGATTCATCATGTCACTCCGGCCGTGAAAGCTTTTGTAATTATATTTGTTCTGTAGTTTACCCATTATACTATTCTGTTATATCCATTAATTATTGTACAGGATTAAATAATATAGTAATAAATTAATAATTCGGTAAATCGTTCATCCATCTTTATTTATTGTTTACGACCATACAACTCCAACTAATGGTTTTCCGGAATACGTGGTTCTAGAAAACCACAGACACCACAGTCCTCCCCCTTGTAGAAAAAAAAATAATTGCAAACCTCCTAGGCATAGTAATAGACAAAGGACAGGGGAGCTCTGCGGGTGCCACAGTACACTAGCAACATACCATAAGAGAAGAAAAAAAAAAAATCACTGCACTCGACAGGCCATGCACTCGTAACGCGCACTTTCATATATTCAAGCGCTGTGGAGCTCGGCGATTTCTGACAGGACGACGAGCCGCCACTGTTTCTGCAGCAGGCGAAGGTGCCTCCATCTGCATATTAGCCATCGAAGTTCGCCTTGGAGTGAGCGATTGCCTAGATGTACTCTGCTGCTCGCCAGAAGTAGAGCTTATAATAATGGAATCTCTCTGAGGAGTGAGCGGTGCTTGAATTACTGTAGTCAGCTGCTCGCCCGAAGTAGTATCCATAATACTTGAATCTCGCTGAGGAGTGGGCGGTGCTTGAATTGGAGTAGGACCAGGATTCGCGATAGGCTGCTTGTATGCTCTTTCTTCACGGAGAGGGATGTCCTGTCCCACCGGACGTATTTGACCTCCGTGTCGACGCCACAGCTCGTTTCCCACCTGCACCGTGTATTGTAATGCCCCATCCTTGCTGATGATGGTCCCAAAGACCCAACGCCGTAACGGCGTAGTGTAGTTACGTACCGCCACTTTTTCTCCAGGCTGGAAAACAGGATCTTGGAAAAGGGTGTCTCTCTGCTCTGAGATGGCCCGACCAATATTCGGGCGTAAGATAGTAAGAGGTGACGATATCTCTCGCCCCAAAAATAAACTTGCAGGACTGTGCCCTGTAAGCACGTGAGGAGCTCTGCGATATGCAAATAAAAATTCTTGTAAGTTGTCGTATAAATTGTTCTGATTCTGGAGACAGCGTAAAGCTTGTTTCATACTTCCAACATAACGTTCAGCCTGTCCATTGCTTGCTGGATAGTGTGGGGGCGACGTAAGATGCCGAATACCAAGTTTACGTAAAAATGCTTGGAACTCCGTTCCCACAAACGTCGACTGATTGTCCGAAACTAAGCAAATCGGGTGACCATATCGAGCAAACAATGTTCTTAAAACAGTAGTAGTAGTATTAGCTGTCATTGAAGACATCGGAAAAATCTCAGGCCATTTAGAATAAGAATCAACCACTATTAAAAAAATTTTGCCTGCATACGAAGCAAAATCTATATGTATTCTCTCCCACGGTTTTGCGGGGTACTCCCAGTAGTGCACCTTTGTAAGATTCCTTCTTATATGTCAAATGTGAAATTAAACTTTAATGTTCATTTCTGTACTCATACTCGTACATCTGCTATGTTCTTATTAAAATAAACTGCTTGTGATGCTTATGCTTGCTTAACTTAGGAAAGTTAGATTCGGGAACTTAGGGAAATGAAATAAACTACTTAGGGCTACTCTAGAAGGTAGCCGTTTTCTAACGGAAGACCGGTCCTGATAAGACACTGAAGCCCGGAGCCTGATTAGCCTGGGATTGGTGTTACGAAAATTAAACGGGCTAGCTCAGACGACACCCAAGCTAATCCCACTCCGGCTTCAAACTACTCAACACAACTAGGGAAACATGCAGCTACCGAGGTCAAGCTCCCGATGAATCTGACAGAAACCCAGATCGCGGGGCGCTATACTCTAGAGCCGCATCCTTCCTCATGCGGAGACTCAACTCAGGGAGCGTTAAGGTCAGAAAGAAACCTGGACAAAATCTGCGACAACAATCTCTCTCTTCTAATGCAACAAAATATACAGTGCAATAATAATTTTTAAATTGAAAAACAGCGCCAAACAGTAGCGGGTGCATTAAGCTAAAACCACGTCTTAGACGGGGCAATAGAAACCAATATGGCCGAAATAGTCAACAAGATTACCGAGCCAGAGGAGCTCTTATTTTTATTTTAAAATTAACCCAGCCGGGAAAACTTTTCCGCTTTTTCCAAAAGCAACAAAACAAAAATAATGTGAGAGTGACAAACGAAATTACTACGGTAAGTACAGTGAAAACAATACATTGACAACCTGGTGATCTAAGCACAGAGACGCTGCGTTTTTGCGCCAAAACAGAGACCTCTTTATTAAAATGTAATCAAAACACGAACCCGGGGCGCCAACCTACAATTTTGGAATGATTACTGCCAAACAAGGACCGGTAGACGTGCCCCTTTCCCGTAGGCAAGGATCGGGTCACACGCCTCAATTTTACGGTTCCAAAAGTGGCTGCAAACACCCAGCGTCCCTATTCTTAGACCACCATGTTGTAATTAGAACAAGAATGAACAGGCTCCCGAAGTTTGACAGCTCCAGGAGTGTCATCAGCTGATTATGACAAGACAGACAGCTCATCAAAATTACGTACGGACTAAATGATTTAGAAATGTAGGGGGTAGCAAAATTGCGCCCAGAACTTAGGAAAATTGACGAACTGGAAAATTATATAAAAGAAAAGAAGCTTACGGACCAGAGCTCACGGCAGGGTACTCGGCTTCCACTAGTAGGTGCAGGGCGCAGAGAGTGCATACTCCGCAGGGTGTAGTAGGCCCTAGGCAGGCCGTAGGTAGGTCGAAATATGCATGGCTCACTCCATCTCGCCTATCCGAAAACCAGGCGGCTACCGGAGCCTAGTTGGTCAGGCTCCGGGCTGTGGCTCCCCAGCGACCGGCTTTAGGCCCAGACAAGTTTTCCTACCCCATCATGGTGGCTGTTTTCAAGTGCACAAAAAATCAACCTCGACGCAACTCATCACCAAGAAAGTCAGAGAAATGAGCAAGTTTGAGACTTGCCAGCTCACTTCGTCCTTATCCGGTCATATTAGCCACTTTTAGGCACCTTTTAACTCCCAAGTTGACTTCATGTGGTTAACCTCACCCCCCAAAAAACCCAATATATTATTTTGACTCGCCCCCAATTGTGTTTAATCGTGGTTAATGCTCGATTTATTCCCCTTTCGACTCATTTCCGTTTCGAGTTTCAAAAGTATCCCCGCCACTCACTCCGCGCTGTTTTTTAAATCATTACATAGCCCCCCCCTATACAAAAAAAAATGCGAAACCCGCAGCAAACCCAAGACAGCATTTTTTTTTGTTAAATAACCGAACCCACAGAAAATTACAAGAAAGCAGGCTTTAAATTGTTAATCTCGTGACGACCAGCGTTAACCCCCTTTAATGTCTCCAGGATTACTTGATTGGTTCCAGCCAGCTGAGCTATCTTATATGGACCCTTATATTTCGGTTGGAGCGACCCTACAATTTGTTGGATCTTTGATGACTGTGGGAAGGCCTTGACCCAGACCAGCATCCCAGGTACGTATGGAGACTTCTTCCTCCTGAGGTTGTAGACGCGAGCTTGCGTCTCTTTGTGCTTGAGAACCACCTGAACAGCTTTGTTGTAAATTTTTTCTAGGTCCTCCTGTTTGTCCTGGAAATAGACGTGAGGCTCAATATCCTGCCCGTTTCCGTCTTGCAATGGCGAAGATGATGGGAAAAGAGGACGCAGTTCGTGGCCGTACAGTAGCTTCGCGGGGCTGAAACCTGTCGTGGAGTGCGGGACGGATCGTAAGGCCCTCTCAATTAGGGGTAAATACTTGTCCCATTCATTGTGTTTGCCCTTCATATAAATGGCCAACGCCGTTTTTATTGGTTTGTTCAGAACTTCGACGGCTCCGTTCTCCCATGGGGCGAATCTAGGGGTGACGTGATGTGCGATCGAATGCTGTTGGCACCACTGCTGGAAATCTGCGGATGTGAAGCACGAACCACCATCTGAAATTAGGATTTCTGGTGCTGAATGCGCCGGTAATACGTCACGCTCCAGGATTTGGATGCACGCTGCTGACGTAGCTGCTTTGATGGGACGAACGTATGCAAATTTCGTAAACTGGTCCACCAATACGAAGATGTACTTATGGCGATAAGGGTGGGTGGTGGGATATGGACCCAATAAGTCAACATTGACTGTGGCAAACGGTTTGGGCGTGGGTGGCTTGAGCTTCATCTCGCCCACAGGACCCTGCAAGTTCGGTTTGAAACGAGCGCATTGCTGGCACAGCTTGCAATACCGCTTGCAGTCCAACAAAACACCCGGCCAATACCATGCCTCCAGAATTCTGTGCGCGGTCTTTTTGGCTCCCATGTGGCCGGCCTCATCATGACAAGCTTTTAAAATACGCGCGCGCTCGTGGCCAGGTACCACCCTCCTAATTACTTCCCTTTTGGTGACCGGATCGGTAATCTGCTTAAACAGCTTACCATTCGCGATCTGAAAACTGGGGTAGCAATCCGGGTGGGCAGTAACCTTGCGTACGAGCTCCTCGTACCATGAGTCAACATGCGCCTTTGTTTCATCGATTTCAAGGCTTGCCATAATGGGGTCGTCGTCCTCCGCGTCCATCTCGTAAGGGTTGCGAGACAGCAGGTCACATAACCCGTTCTCCACCCCTGGCGTGAACTGAACGTGGAACATGAAGCTACTCAGCCTCACTACCCAGCGTTGCAGTAAAGAATTCCCCTCTCCCTTATTCAACTTTGAACCGCCACTTCCTCCCTTGGTGACAGCAAGAAGCCACGGAATGGGGCTGTGATCGGTGATCAGTTTATTGCGTTGATCCGGTGGACTTCCCAAAAGGTAGATCCGGAATTTTTCGAGTCCAAAAATGGCCGCTAAGCACTCGCGCATCACCGCACTATACCTCTGCTCCGATGGTTTGAGAGGCCTCGATGCGTAGCTAATGACCACAATGCTGTTGTTTTGGACTTGAGTACACACCGCAGAAATTCCTACGTTGGAAGCATCCGTCCGAATTTGAAAACCTAACTTAAAATCTGGCGTGCCCAACACTGGCCTCGAACACAAGACATCTTTGATTTGTTGGAAAGCCGCAACCCGTTCATCCGTCCACTGTAGAGAGGTGACTCCCTTCTTCAACAAATCGTTGATTGGCCGAGCCACTTCCCCGAGCTTTGGGATAAACCTCCGGAAAAAATTAATGCAACCCATAAATTGGCGAACTTGTTTTTGAGTACGAGGCTGGACTATACTGCGGATGGCTTCAATTTTATCCTCGTCCGGCGAGATGGTGTTATTCTCCAGCTTCACCCCAAGAAATTTGACCGACTGCTGGAAGTACCGGCATTTTTTCTTGTTGATAATGAGATTATTTTCTCGCAGGGCTGCAAACACGTCCCGTAACAGCTCCGCGTGTTCCTCTACGGTCTTTGTAGCTACCAAGCAGTCATCAAAATAAATGTAAAGACCGCGGTGCTTAAACTTGCCTAATATCGAATGTATGATTTCGCTAAACTTATCCGGTAGCACCGCAAGACCCAGGGGGCAGTATTTCCACTTATATTGAACTCCGGCGACGGTGATTGCTGTATAGTCCTGGGACTCTGGACTGATGGGGACCGAATAGTAAGCATCCCTCAAATCTATTACAGACAACACGAACGCGTCCTGGATGCTTTCAATTATCTGGTTAATATCCGGAGAGATGCTTGACGTCCTCCGTAGGCGCGCGTTGAGCTGACGATAATCTATGAGGAGCCTCTGCTTGTTCCGGGCATAGTTAATGTGGAGAAAGGCTGGTGAATTCCACTCCGATTCGCCCCGCTCCAAAATGCCCCTTGACTCTAGGTCCTTGCAGATTTGAGCCGCTCTTTTTTCGTTTTCCGGTGGGAGGCGAAATTGGCGGACGCGGACTGGTGGCAGACTCAAGTCCGGGTACAGCTTCAGTTGTCCAGCTGATGTCTTCCCCGTGCTCGACTTGAACGCTTCGTGCCAATATTGAATCAAGTCCACGGCCCTTGAGACCTGCTCTGGCGTCATGGGGTACGTAAAACTACCCGCCTCAATACGCACTTCGTCGTCGCCTGTTGCCAGCTGCAAATCCGCCTCACAAATCTCGACACCTGCCAACGTGAGCTCCGGGTATGTAACCAACCTAATTTCCTCTGGTAGGGTCTGTGGTGGTAGAGGTTGTAGCACCAACAATCGACCTGCCACGTCGATAGAGGCCTTTAATTTTAATAATAAATCAATGCCTATAAGGCACGGCTGCCGTAGGCCCTTGAGGAGGTAAAAGCGATGGTTTACCATACGGGAACCCACTTGAACCCGCAGCCAGGCGGTTCCCACAAGCTCTGCATGAGAAGAAGAATCTGCCAATTTGACACGGCCAGACGTAGGCGTCACCCGAAAACCACTTGTCACTAAAATGTCCCAATAAGGGGCTGATATTAAGGAAGAGTTGGCGCCCGTGTCGACCAACGTCGGAAAAAACGTTTCGCCTATTTTTATATGTAAAAAAAGTCGCTCCACAGGCCCTACACATGCCAGCTCGATATGCTCTGGCGCCGGAAAGGTATAGTCCTTGATATACTCAGTAAACTCGGGATGTAGGGGGTCCATTTCAAGGGGCCTGCGCAGTGGTCCGGACCCGTCAGGACTCACTGCTTGGCCTGGTCGTTTTTTAGTTCCATTAAGGCCTCAACCTTCAGCGTAAGGGCTGCTAAGGCGCGTTGTAAGGCCAACATGTCCGCCTTTGGATCGGTGTTGTCGCTGGATCCGCGTTGAGCGGACTTCCACCGTTTCGCCCTCTGACTTTGCGGGCACTCATGATGTTCATCGACACCCTTTTTCCCACAATAACGGCAAAAAACCCGGCGGGCGGCCCCACAATCTTTAAAAAAATGGTGTGGTGAATCACAATTAAAGCACAGATTCACTGCTGCTGCCTCTAATTTGCCGTCCGTATCGGCCACACTGACATACTGTAGTTTCGGCTGTCCCATATTCATTGTTGCTTCTATTTTTGCACAGGCTGCCTCGAGTTGCCGGAAACTGGAAACGTCCGCAAAAATCAGCTTCTCCCTGTACAGCGGCAACAGGTTGTTACGCACAAGGTTTACCATCGTCGCCTCGTCAAATTGGACGGTCACTTTCCTGAATCTACTCCTAATATTCGCCAAAAATTCGACCGATCGCTGCCCCGGTGTCATTTTCTCCGACAGAATTTCTTGCAGTCGCGCTGCGTCCCCCCGGACGACCGTAAAAGCCTCCAGGAACTCCCCGCGGGCTTGACTCCAACTCGTCAGATCCGGTAGGTGCACTTCGAACCATGTCTTGGCCGTCCCAGAGAGGAGATCTACCAAACAGGGATAGATCAACTCCATGGGAAGGCCAAACAAATGTGCCTGTCTCTCAAAATCTACAAGAAAATCCTCCGGGTCTCCCCTCCCAGAGAAAGCGATTTCTCGGGACCTACAAACGCCCAGAAACTTCACTAGGGTCCGCCTGTAGTCCCCTAAGTCCGCCGAATTGCCCGACGGGTCGGACGCGCTGTGGCGACCGGACGAGGGCCCCTGTTGTTGCCAGGGCGGCGGTTGCTGCGGCCCAGGCGGCATTTGTGGTGGCGGATGGTGGGTACTCCGATGCTGCTGTGGTGCATGCCAATCTTGCGGCAGTTGTTGGTGCGGCGGTTGCCTAACCGTCGCCCGAGGCGGCTGTTGAGTAGTCGGTTGCTGAGGTGGGACATTCCACTGTGGTAGTGGCTGTTGGGGCACTGTCGCCCGAGACGGCGGTTGGGGCACTGTCGCCCGAGGCGGCTGTTGGGCAGTCTGCTGCCGCAGTGGAGCATTCCACTCAGGTGGCATCGGCTGTGAAGGCTGTTGAGATGCAACCGTAGGGGGGTCGAAGGGTTGGGGTGGGGGTAAAGGCTGGGTGGGGGCCAATCCCCGTAATGACCAAGGTGAGCGGCCTTGGCTGGCAGCTTGCTCCGTCGTCTCTTGCATAGACAGCGAAGTATGGCCCTGCGCATAAGAAGTATGCACCCTCTGTTCCCGAACCCTTTTATGTACACTAAACAACGGCGAACGAAGGGTATCACTCCCCGGCTGCAAAGCCGCAAACTGCCGCTCACACTGTTTAAGCGCAGCCAACAGGGTGTTCAACCCTTCCTGCTCTACCTCAGGAACGGCAGAAAAGGTCGTTCGCAGCACTGCGGTGTTTGCAAACTCCGGCTGTAAATCCGCCCCAGGCACCCCTGCATAATCCAGCAGAGTCTGAGGTGGCTCTACTGTCGGTGCTGAAAGAGAAACGATGTGGTCGGCCGGATCTGTCAGTGGAAGGTTTTCAATCCCTGAGATGTGCAAGAGCACGTCGGGGTTGTCCCGGACCGCATCCCACACTTCTCTCCGCAGTGCCGTGAACGGCCCATTCATATCAAAGGCAAAATCAGGGCGCAATTGTTGCAACTCTGTTGCTAACTCAAGCAACGCGTCATAATTGATCTGTTGTAGAAAAGACCGAAACGTCTTCATATTGATACTGATAATAAAATCTCACTAAGGTAACAAATAACTTATTGTAATTAACACTAAATTAATTTCCTGTTTCCAGGTATATCCCAAAGATAAAATTATTCAAGAACTTGGACGCACTCAAATTACATACAATATTCCGGGCTTAATCACCAAACCGGGAAGCCAAAATTCTCTATCTCAAGAGGAGCCAAAACAACCAGTCGCAAGAAGAACGCGACTAACAATCATTGTGTAATACTTAATGCTAGAACATTATAATAATAGCAGTATGTATTATAAATTATACAACCACCTACCTACATGTTTATTACTTAAAAACCTGTAAATTACAGCCTGTGATAGAGCGTCGACATACAGAAACTATGTCTACTCCCACCACCGGCGGTAACCGTATGGGGAAAAAAAAGAAAGAAAAATGTTCAGGATAAAATCACAGCAGTAAGGAGCCATGTCGGTGACAGAACTCCACCGATGAGCACCCAATACAACAGCGAATCATCCGGGAAGGAACAGCGATGGAAGGACAAAACCCCCTTCCCGCGACACCTTTCCGGATAATTTGAAAGCCTGATGATGAACCTGTATACGAAACGTGGCTACCAAGTGGAAAAAACATTAGAGAGGAAAGTTGTCACAGAATATAGTCCAGGCACCTAAACGCGTAGGCGCCACTTGTAAAAATTCCTTCTTATATGTCAAATGTGAAATTAAACTTTAATGTTCATTTCTGTACTCATACTCGTACATCTGCTATGTTCTTATTAAAATAAACTGCTTGTGATGCTTATGCTTGCTTAACTTAGGAAAGTTAGATTCGGGAACTTAGGGAAATGAAATAAACTACTTAGGGCTACTCTAGAAGGTAGCCGTTTTCTAACGGAAGACCGGTCCTGATAAGACACTGAAGCCCGGAGCCTGATTAGCCTGGGATTGGTGTTACGAAAATTAAACGGGCTAGCTCAGACGACACCCAAGCTAATCCCACTCCGGCTTCAAACTACTCAACACAACTAGGGAAACATGCAGCTACCGAGGTCAAGCTCCCGATGAATCTGACAGAAACCCAGATCGCGGGGCGCTATACTCTAGAGCCGCATCCTTCCTCATGCGGAGACTCAACTCAGGGAGCGTTAAGGTCAGAAAGAAACCTGGACAAAATCTGCGACAACAATCTCTCTCTTCTAATGCAACAAAATATACAGTGCAATAATAATTTTTAAATTGAAAAACAGCGCCAAACAGTAGCGGGTGCATTAAGCTAAAACCACGTCTTAGACGGGGCAATAGAAACCAATATGGCCGAAATAGTCAACAAGATTACCGAGCCAGAGGAGCTCTTATTTTTATTTTAAAATTAACCGGAAAAAACCCAGCCGGGAAAACTTTTCCGCTTTTTCCAAAAGCAACAAAACAAAAATAATGTGAGAGTGACAAACGAAATTACTACGGTAAGTACAGTGAAAACAATACATTGACAACCTGGTGATCTAAGCACAGAGACGCTGCGTTTTGCGCCAAAACAGAGACCTCTTTATTAAAATGTAATCAAAACACGAACCCGGGGCGCCAACCTACAATTTTGGAATGATTACTGCCAAACAAGGACCGGTAGACGTGCCCCTTTCCCGTAGGCAAGGATCGGGTCACACGCCTCAATTTTACGGTTCCAAAAGTGGCTGCAAACACCCAGCGTCCCTATTCTTAGACCACCATGTTGTAATTAGAACAAGAATGAACAGGCTCCCGAAGTTTGACAGCTCCAGGAGTGTCATCAGCTGATTATGACAAGACAGACAGCTCATCAAAATTACGTACGGACTAAATGATTTAGAAATGTAGGGGGTAGCAAAATTGCGCCCAGAACTTAGGAAAATTGACGAACTGGAAAATTATATAAAAGAAAAGAAGCTTACGGACCAGAGCTCACGGCAGGGTACTCGGCTTCCACTAGTAGGTGCAGGGCGCAGAGAGTGCATACTCCGCAGGGTGTAGTAGGCCCTAGGCAGGCCGTAGGTAGGTCGAAATATGCATGGCTCACTCCATCTCGCCTATCCGAAAACCAGGCGGCTACCGGAGCCTAGTTGGTCAGGCTCCGGGCTGTGGCTCCCCAGCGACCGGCTTTAGGCCCAGACAAGTTTTCCTACCCCATCATGGTGGCTGTTTTCAAGTGCACAAAAAATCAACCTCGACGCAACTCATCACCAAGAAAGTCAGAGAAATGAGCAAGTTTGAGACTTGCCAGCTCACTTCGTCCTTATCCGGTCATATTAGCCACTTTTAGGCACCTTTTAACTCCCAAGTTGACTTCATGTGGTTAACCTCACCCCCCAAAAAACCCAATATATTATTTTGACTCGCCCCCAATTGTGTTTAATCGTGGTTAATGCTCGATTTATTCCCCTTTCGACTCATTTCCGTTTCGAGTTTCAAAAGTATCCCCGCCACTCACTCCGCGCTGTTTTTTAAATCATTACACCTTGGGGGTTTTTTGCTGCGTTTTGTATTCAGCGCAGTTGACACAATTGCGACACAAATTCTCTATGTCTTGGTCAATATTTTTCCAATACACGTATGAACGTGCTAACGCTTTCATTTTAACTACTCCCATATGACCCAAATGCAGTTCATGGAGTATTGTGCGTTGTAATTTTGCTGGTATAACCGCACGAATGCCTAGCAATATGCATCCTGCATGCAATGAATATTTGCCATCGTGAAATGACTCACCAGCACGTAGTTTTTCAAGAATAGGCATCAAGTCTGGATCTTCTCTGGTGGCCTTCGCCAGATCCACAGGCTTGATTGGCACAACCTGTAAATGATGGGTTTGGAATTCTTCAACATCATCCAGGTCAAACAAGGTCTCCGATGTAACAGGTAGGCGTGAAAGCATATCTGCATTGCCGTTATCATCACTCTTCCTGTATTTCACGTCGAACTGAAATTGTTGCAAGTACAGCGCGTAGTGTAGAAGTCGTGTAGCAGTAATAACTGGTAACTTCGCCTTAGGCCCAAAAATATGACACAAAGGCTTGTGATCTGAAACTAGACAGAATCGACGTCCCAACAGGTAACGGTAAAACTTGGAAACGCCCCATTTAATCGCCAGTGCTTCCTTACAGAGTTGGGCGTAGTTGCGTTCGCTGGGTGAAAGTATGCGAGAAGCAAACGCTATAGGCCTCTCTGAGCCATCACTGAAACGATGAGCGATCACCGCCCCAATTCCGACCGGGCTAGCATCCACAGACAAAATTACTGGAAGATCCGGCCTGTAGTGCACAAGAACCTTCTCTGAAACTATCTCCTTTTGTAAAGCTTTCAAGCTTTGGTCGCACTGTTTAGTCCATGTGAATTTTGTATCGTGCTTTGTTAACTCGTATAAAGGCTTGGCTATCGTAGCTAAATTTGGTATAAAACGTGCATAAAAAGTTACCATTCCCATGAATGATTTTACCTCTTTGGCATTTTGAGGTTTTGGAGCATTAAGTATAGCCTGTATTTTTTCATCAGTCTTATGCAGGCCGTCCTTTGACATTTTGTAACCCAGGTATTGGACGGAAGATTTCAGGAATTCACATTTACTGTAATTTAGTCGCTGTCCATTTTCTTTCAATCTAGAAAACACTAATGCAAGGCGACTAAGTAGCTGTTCAGCTGTATCTCCTTGAATCAACATATCGTCATAAAATACGTAAATTCCTTCGATGTCTCGTAGAACACCTTCAATATAACGTTGCCAAATGGCTGGCGCCGCATTGACCCCAAACATCAGACGTGTCGGTTGATAAAGTCCCTTGTGTGTATTTAAGGTTAGAATCTTACCGGTGTCTGGTGTAACAGGTAGCGACAAGTAAGCAGTACGACAGTCCAGTTTGGCAAAATATTTACCATGCCCCAAAGTAGACATCAAATCTTCAATATCTGGCATTGGATGTTGAGGAACCTCAATGAGCTGATTGCATGTAACGCTGTAGTCAGCACAAAGACGTATGGACCCGTCTCCCTTAAGTACAGGAACCACTGGAGTCGCAAAGTCCGACCTTTCGACAGGGCGTAAAATTCCTTCTGCAACTAAACGGTCAATCTCGGCCGAAATTTTTGGCTTCAAAGCAAATGGTACTGGTCGCGCCTTTAAGTACTTAGGACTAGCGCCAGTTTTTAACTGTAATTCAGCACAAAAATTCTTTGCGATACCTGTGCCACTGCTAAAAATTTCCTTGTTCTCCGCTAACAATTTCTGTAGCTTCGCTTCGGCAGACGGCGTAATTGTAGCGGTTGCATGAAAAACAGGTGAAATTTGCAGACTTTGACACCACTCACGTCCCATGAGTGGAGGCAGGTTACCTGGCACTACAAAAAGTCGCAAGTTAGCCGTCGAGGCTTTATAAGTCACAGGCACTGTAACAACTCCTTTAGGTGTGATTATCGTACCACCATAACCCCGGAACTGAGTCTTTGTAGGTTGCAACGGAGCATTCAACTGTAAGTCTTTGTATAAATGTTCATTTAAAATAGTATGAGCACTTCCAGTATCCAATTCTAACGATACTGTTTTATTCCCTACTTGCAGTGGAACCATGTAAGGTTTATAAAAGTCATTACTCACGGATGTCACGGAATACAATGTATAAATGGGTAATGAATCTTCCACCGCGTGAA
The DNA here is from genome assembly GCA_963971405.1 of Psococerastis gibbosa. Lineage (NCBI taxonomy): Eukaryota > Metazoa > Arthropoda > Insecta > Psocodea > Psocidae > Psococerastis > Psococerastis gibbosa. Next base: position 22,134,558 of record OZ020484.1, read on the forward strand.
CCGTTTTCTTTGAAAGGCAGACGGCTGCCACATGAGAGCCGCGTCCGCAATTTGTACATTTTAAGTTCTTTTTCTTGCAATCAGGAGCCTTGTGCGAGTCAACCATACCGCACCTGTAGCACACAATCTGTTTCCCCTTCGTAGTAGAGGTAGACTGCTTTGAAGTAGATTCCTTCTTGCCCTGAGTAACTTTATTCTTCTGAAAAGACTTGTTTTTTATTTTATTAACGGAACTAGAAGGTTGCACTAGCAATTCCCGTGTCCCTGACGACGCAGATTCAAGAGACACCGCCAGAGCATAAATCTTATCGAAATCAGCGTTATCTTCCTCAAGAACACGATTTAAAATGTGACGATCTCGTAAACCTGCCACAAAAACATCCCTGAGGACCTCTGATAACACGCTGGAAGCATACTTGCAAGGAACAGCTAAGTGGCGTAAAGATGCCGAATAAGCTGCCAATGATTCTCCCTCTTGCTGTCGGCGTTTATATAGTGTATGCCGAGAAGGTATGACTAAAGGTGTTGGTCGCAAATGACCTTGCAAAAGTTTAGTCACATCATCATACTGTGAGTTTGCAAGCGTTTTCGGATGTAGCAAATCCTTAGTAAGTCCATATAAATCAGTAGGCAAACTATGCATAAACAATTGCAGCATCGTGCTATCATCAGTAATGCTGTAAAGTTTAAAAGCTGCACTACATTTTTCAATGTGTAACGCAATGTCGTCACTTGCAATAAATTTATCAAGTTTTGGAAAACTCTTTCCCCCACCTGTAGCAGGTTGAGCAGGTGAACCTTGCCCTTGGGGTCTAGTTAAAGCCTTCAAAATATCCGACATCGTCTTCTGCATATTCAAATTGGCTTGCAAAACGTCTTTTAGATCTGTCATTGTGGCAAAGTAAAAGTACCACGTGCACTAGTAAGTAAGCAATAAGCAAAAACAATCGCGAAATAGTAAATATAGTAGGCTAATTACCGACTGCGCCACTGTTCTGTAGTTTACCCATTATACTATTCTGTTATATCCATTAATTATTGTACAGGATTAAATAATATAGTAATAAATTAATAATTCGGTAAATCGTTCATCCATCTTTATTTATTGTTTACGACCATACAACTCCAACTAATGGTTTTCCGGAATACGTGGTTCTAGAAAACCACAGACACCACAATATTATCTGAGCATGTTTTTATACAACTATTGGTAAAATAATATTATCACCCTGTATTTAAACTAAAGGTTAGTTTACTTGTTTCAAATATTCTAATACCTTCATTTTCTTCATGTTTAAGGAAAGAACAGAGCGACTGAGCAGGAGACGTCACGTTAACTCACAATACGTAAAAAAATGGACCTCTTCATAATATAGTAATAATGCACATCGTATAATCTATAAGCTACTGAGACACAATTTTCGAAATCGGCATAGTGCCACAAAAGATATCAACTGCAGCCATTGAGTAATTATTTAGAAATCACAGTCCACTATTCTGTTTTTTTTTTAGATTCTTCTGTTATTAAATCTTGGTCTATAGTTTCGGTTTTTTTTTTTTTTTTTTTTTTTTTTTTTTAACCGTGAGGTCCAGTTTGGGTGGATATGGGACTCTTTTCGAACCTGGAAAATAAAAAAAAATTAAATTATAGGCCGGGAACAATATTTTATTTTCAGAATTAAGAAACATTGCACCTTTGAATATGTAAGACAACTCCAGAACGCAATTAAAAAGTTCAGTTATTTACAGGAGAATTCATTTGAGATTCAGACAAAATTTGGCTTCAAAAATTATTTTTTGACTTAAATATCTCCAACACGGTTTACCCTTAAATGAGATTTAAAACGACAAAGAAAATCAGTTGCAGTACGAATTTCTTTTTCCTGAACTCACATTACTATATGCGCATATCTTTTATGTTTGTTAATATCTCATCAAACCGTTTCAGTGATAAATGCCATATCTACCGAATATGGGCCGCCTTGCATGATATTTTTTTAGTTTTTAAGAAGCTAAGCAAGTTAGAAGAATGATGAGGAAGTGTTCAAACGTACAAAAGTTCTTGTGGCTTATTCATCCAATGCTAAAAGAAGTAACTGCAGTCTGCAAGTCAAGATTGTGTTAAATCGTTTGTGGTTTACATTTGGACATCTGACAACTTCATTAGTGGTTATCCCTCAGCGTATATTCCTGAAACATTCAGAATTGAAATTAACATGTACATAGTCTCCTTATTAACTATGTTAAAGGTACTCAGCCAAAACCGGTCGTGAATTTTATGATAATAACCTAAAACTGACTGTGGCGGTACCACTCGCCTTCGATGGTTTTATGAATTAGTGGACTGTATATGATTAATCGTGTGAGGAACCTTACCTTATTTGGTCCGCGGCGTCTCGACAGTTGAAGTAGTTGCACATGTGTAAATGTATAAGTGTAAGTGTAAGCACTGTATGACTGTAAGGTGTGTGTCTCACCGCCGCGTACTAAAGGGACACTGAAGAGCCTGAGGACTGGGGTTGGGAGAGGAACCTGTTGAATACCCCAGCCCAGGCAGGGGCGGATTAGGGGGTGAAACCATTACACTGACATTGAAACATTGAAATTAAATCTGGGCTCAGATAATTGGACCAGCGGGTTGTAAGCTTTGCCCCGCCAAAAAGGTTACACTCTGATTGGCTTGCATTCCAGCTCTTCTATTATTCGTGACCACGGTGTTAAGGTGTAAAGGGAGTAGTTAAACAAAACGCGTATTTGAAAGAAAGAAAGAAAGAAAATTGTCTTTATTTTCCATATGAGCGAATTTTGGGCCTTTCGGCCCACTCTTACAATTAACCCATAATGTTAACTTAACTAAACTAAAAGCGACCATTTCCACACCATTTATACAACATACATACTCATAAAATAATTGTGACACGCCCTCTTAAACTTATTTAAACATTTTACATTTCTGATTGGATCCGGTAGGGAGTTTCAAAGCCTCACCACCTGCACCGAAAAGGAAGAAGGCCTAGGATGTATGGATTGGAAATGGTAACTTATTTTTTTCTCTTGTATTCCGTGCATGGAAAGAGGATAATGGACGGAAAAGGGGTGTAAGGTAGGGAGGTGTATGCGTCTCAAGCACGGCACATACTGCAAAGTACGGAGGATATGCGCATTTCTTCTTTCGTTAAATTTGATTTGAATCATATCCTATTAAACAACTGGCTATACTCGTAACAAACACTATTTTCTTGTTAATATATAGTAGGGCCGAGCCACTACACAGTTAAGTACATACAGTAGCTTAAAATAATAATGATTCATGCATGTTTTAAGATACGAATAATAAGGAAGCGTCCAAATGTACAAAAAGTACTTGTGTCTTGCTTACTTAGTTTGGCGCGTCCAGCCCGGGGAACTTTTGGCCTCTGCCACTGCACCACGCCACCTCGGACGATCATCCGCCGCTAGCAGTTTTGGGTGCGGGTGGCGTGCACATCTACGAGCACTTGGGCCCTCCATCTTAGTCTTGGCCTACCGGGACGCCTAGGGTGGTTGAAGGTGTCCTCGAAAACCAGCTTTGGCGTCCTCACCGCTTGCATACGGTGTACATGACCCAGCCATTGGATTCGACGCCCTTTTAGTTCTAAAATTATATTCGGGTTTATAGTCGAATAGGGCATGTATTTCGGCATTGTGTTTAATCCTCCAGACGCCGTTCTCCCATCTACCACCGAAGATAATATGAAGCATTTTATTCTCGAAGACTCTTAATCTTTGGGCGTCCCATATGGATAGTATCCAGGCCTCACATCCGTACATTAGAACAGGCCGAATTAGGATCTTGTACACGCGAACCTTTGTCGTTCTAGACAGGAGTCGAGATATTTGGACATCCCCGGGCAATTCATTAGTGGTTATCTCTCAGTGCATATTCCTAAAACAATTGAGAAGTTAAATTAATATTCATAATACTCTCCTTACTAACTTTGTAAAATGTACTGTCAATTATGGTACACATTAAAATTCTTAGTAAATTTTAATGTAATAAAATTTGCGAAATGCGATGGCGTGAGCCGAAACCTGTCGTGTATTTTATGATTATAACGTAAAACTACCATTGAAATTTAATCTGGTCCCAAATTGGAGCGAACAGAATCCATGTGGACGAGATGATTGCCCGACCAAAAAGGTTACGTTCTGACCTGCTCATATTCTAGCTCTTATTTGTCGTGACCAAGGTTCTCACTTTTCAGCAAGAGTAGGTAATGTGAACACCATATTGACATGGCAGAGTATTGAGCTTGAGTGCTGGAAGTGTTTGGATCGAATCCTTGATCTCCTGCACTTTTCCTTCCAGTGTGACACCTCGTCATATATTTTAATTAAAAATGCTACACTAAATGAATAAAATATATTCTTGACTTTTTTCGTTCTATTACTAAGTCAAGATAGCTGAGTTGGGGCTACAAAGCCCTCACTTACAATCAAGAAGGAACACTCGGGACCGCCTGCTTTACATGTCCTCCGAAGCATGGCCAGAAAATGTAGCAAGTGTTGAACAGCGCAATTACTACCATCCGGTCCTCTTTGCTCCCTCCTAAGTCAGCCAATTAAAGTTGTATTTTGGTGAAATTTTAATATTTTGTGCATAAAATGTTAAACTTTGTGAATCATTCATTTATTTACAACAAGTAAACACCCGATAAATTTATTAATATTACAAATATTGTAACAGAACATATGGCGAGACTATGTATAAGAGAATTGACATTCAAAACAATTAGAACAATTAAAACGCAGCCCTCCGCGTTATCACAGGGGCGGTAAAGTCAACCCCAATTGCAGCAATGGAGATACACTCAGACATCGAACCTTTGAACATAAGAAGAGACAAGTCGCTAATGAAGACCTGGGAGAGGATGAAGCGCACCAGACCTACTCTCTGGAATTTCTATAAGCCAGCATCGGATCGTCTAGTCACTCAAAAAGGGCCGGTTTGCAGAGCGAAAGAGTTAGCCACAAAATACAGTATCAACATTGGAGAGCCAGCTGAAATGCCAGTAAGCCATAAGTCCTATCAATGGCTCCCAACAAAATGCCTGAAACTATACGACCACGATATAACTAAAAAACAGTCGCTCCCGGACCATCTTAGAAAAGCAGCATATGAGACAGTGCACCGGTGCTATCCAGAGAGAGAATGGCTTCACATCTACACAGATGGCTCATGCATACCGGGCGACGGAAGAACTGGAGCTGGTTACTACAGCCGCCTCTTCGAGGGTTACAGCGCAGTAGGATCCCCACTAAGCAACTTCGACGGAGAGATAGCCGCCGTTGAAAACGCAGCCCAGAAGTTACTGCAGTTCCCAGATTGCAGAAAGGCAGTACTGCTAGTTGACTCACAAGCAGCTATCATAGCACTCACAAAAAACAGCTACACAGAGTGTACTTCCACATTAAAATGCAGGCAGCTACTGAGCCAACTCATAGAGCAAGGTCGGGAGTTGGTGATGCAGTGGATTCCGAGTCACGTCGACATACTTGGAAATGAAAAGGCGGACTTCTTGGCAAAGATGGGCACAAAACTACCTCAGCCCAGCAAAGCAACACCCCTCACGGCTGTGAAAAACCTCATAGACATATCAGTAACCAGGACAGACTGCGACTAGCCTCAAGTGGAAAACAATGGAGCACACTGTTAAACAAACCCGTAAAGAAGAACCTACCACGGCCCACTTCAGTAGCAGTCTTCAGAACAATAACCGGGCACGATCTTTTGGCATCCCACCTCCACCGAATTGGAATATTGAGGTCCCCCGACTGCGTCCTGTGCGGGAGTACCCCTATGGCCGCCAGCCACCTCAAGGACTGCCCGATGCTTGATGATGAAAGAAATGATCGACTTACCGGAGATGAATACACGGCACATCTATACTGGTCAGCGCGGCGCCTGATGGCAGAAATGCCAAGGGTGGGCGTTGGCTAGTAAGTAAGTAATTAGAACGAATCCATAAAGTTAAAGCTGGCCATTGACTAGGGCTCCAAACGGACTCGCGCCAAGCCAAATGGCGCGTCTTGTTCCATTTGGCGTTAGCGCCATTTAGAGGGGTCATTCACGACTACGCTGAACCAGTTGCTCTAAATCTTTCACATTGTACAGTGTGACGATATGGAAGAAGTCGTGAATGACCCCTCTAAATGGCGCTAACGCCAAATGGAACAGGACGCGTCATTTGGCTTGGCGCGATTCCGTGGAGCCCTCGTGAATGGCCAGCTTAACGCTGAGCCACTGCACAGTTAAGTACACACAGTAGTTACTAATAATAATTCATACATTATGCGTATATCTTTGATTTTTGTTAATATATTATCAAACCGTTTCAGTGATAATTGCCATATCCACCGAATATTTCATGAATTATAGTTTTTTTTTCGTTGTTTTTAAGAAAGTAAGCATGTCAAAAGATACGATTGAAAAGGAAGCGTCCAAACGTACAAAAAGTTCTTAGTGTCTTACCCGTCCAATGCTAAAACTGCTAAAAGAAATAGGCTAACTTACTGCAGTCTGCATGTGTAGTATTAAATCTTATGAAGTTTCTATTTCGACATCTCCGGACAATTGGTTATCCCTCAGTGCATATTCCTGAAACAATTGAAAAGTTAAATTAATATACATAATAGTCTCCTTATGTGTAACTGCAAACGAAGAACCAGTAGAATCCGGGCTGATGGGCCGTGGTCGAAATGAAAGTGAACTTCCAAACGTTTCGAGTGAATCTTGCTACGGAGCCACCGAGGTACAACATTCGAAGTCTACGCAGCGCCACTGAAGATGCACCGCAGATGTGGTAGTGTGCTTGTGCGAGTATCTATACGGTACACACACACACACACCTTGCGGTCGGAGACGTGTCGTAACTAGAGACGCAAGCACATATTAGGTGACTTAGTGAGGCGATTGAAGAGGTTAATCGGATACATTCATTAAATTGTTGGCATGCAATTTAACCTTTTTTGAACAAAAAAAATAGGAAAGGAAAGCTGTGTGACGGCAGTTCTTCGACTAATAAGTTGTCTTGTGGGACTGCGAGTCTTCCTTCGCTTTATTCCACAACTGCTAGCAGTATTGCGTTCTCCATAACACCACAGATAGAAATGTATTTGATGTCCTCAGAATGTATCACTTCACCGACATATTTGTTCATGACATCAACAACACATCACACATGGCTCTTCAATGCCTTACTATTGTAGAAATATGCAGTGAGAAGAGTATTAACAGCATTTTTACGTGTCAATAAAATTAATGTATTAAACAAAAGTTCGACTCCTGGTTCAAGGACTTACACAAGATTGTTCAATGTCGCCATATCTACAAAAATGATAGCAATTTATTAATTAATAGGAGACAAGTAACAAAATATGAAAGTGGACAAGCGGGTTCTAAGCTCTGCCCGCCCCAAAAGGATACGTTCTAATTGGTTTACATTCAGCTCTTTCATTTGCCGTGACCAAGGTGTTTAGCAGAAGTACGTAATGTGAACGCCATATTGGTTGGCAGAGTATTGAGTTTGAGTGCTGGAAGTGTTTGGACCGAATCCTTGATCTCCTGCATTTTTCCTTCAACTGTGACTGATTGTCATGGATTTTACTATATTATGCATACTCTCCATAAATAAAGTGCGGTCACGTAGTAGTTGTAGTGTTTGGAGAAATAGCAAGAATGCTAATAAAAAACAACCACTTTCACTATTAAGTCATCCACTTATCGAGTAAACCACTTCGCACATCCTCTTGTAAATGTTTTTTAAATTTCAACAAGGATGAAGCCAATTTGATATCCCTTCGAAGAGAATTATATTTGGATGGACCGTCTTGGAATATGCTCTTCCTTAAAAATTCCGACGTCTGCATCACCAACACACCGTCGCCAACATTTCTAGTAGAATAAGTGTGAATTTCACCAAATGTAGTTATTCTTGAGCGTAGGTACTCGGGTAGCAACTGGTTCATAATTTTAAAAATGAAAACCATCGTATCAATAAATACTTGTTCACGTACGGTAAACATTGCAAGTTCTCGAAGCATCCAATCAACAGACGTCCGATACAATGGAACATTTAATATATTTCTAAGCCCCACATTAATTGCCACTTACCCGTAAGGAAAAGCATAGGATGCCATAAAAATTGTCTACACTCGAGGCCGACAAAAACAAGCGATTCTAAATAGTTTCAAGGCGAAGAAATTTCTAAACCCAATCAAAATGTCCTATTTTGTAAAAATTGAAATAAATCTTGCTTCCTGTCAAAGACCAATGTTTTACAACTGTCTAATTAAGCATCCAACTCACGTTTAAATAAGATACCAATTAATGACTGTTTTATCTTAACACATGAACATTCGTCTTCCTCGAGCAGCAGAATTGTAGAAACTCCTTTCATCTAATTATTTAAATTCTCAAATAACAAAACGTCCTCGGATTTAATCGCTTCATCGACATTTTACATCATAAAATCAACAACACATGGCTCTTCAACGCCTTACTATCGTAGAGATCTGCAATAAGGAGTATTTACAGCGTTTTTACCCGTCAGTAAGTTTATTCCATGCATGAAGGAACAGCTCGACTCCTGGATCAAGGACTTATCCAAGCTGGTTAAATGTCACCATATCTAAAAAAAACATATGACAATTAATAGGAGTCACAAGTAAAGAAAGAAATAAGTGTAAACCAATGTTTTAAAATGCATTCAGTACAACATCATAAAGCTTCATAAGCTAAACTATTACCTCCAGTAATAATAGCCAGTCAGGCTGGACAAGGGTAGCATAGAAAGCCAACAATAATACCCAAATATTATATTGAGAGCCTTACAACTGAAAAGTTGCAATGAAGTACAGTAGTTTAACATGTAAGCTATTCAAATAGCACGTAATTGAATCATTTCTAGAAAACAACTAGCTGTACGCTACACACGTGAGCAAAGATGATGAAGTAATTAGTATAGTGGGCTTCTGCCCTTATCTCCAAAGTATCTGAGCTTGTAGGTAATGCTCTATGGTCTGAGACGAAGACAAAAAAAATTTCCCAATCTGTACGTGTGCGTGTGTTGTAGGAAATTAGTAATGCAATGCACTAATAAGTTTTTCAGATTTTCACTGCTCATTCCATTTCACAATCGTTCACTCTTTAGTTCATCTTGAAGCCGTTTCCTGAATGTAGTCACTGATGGTGCATGTTTAAATACCACCTTCTTGTGAAGATGGAAGGGCGAAGTGGCGCCAGAACAGATAGGGGACCTACTTTGAGCCGAGATAAGGAATAAAAACCGTCTTTTCTTGCAGGGCACCCTTTTATCTGGGGGTGGGAAACTGGTCCCGAAGGTGGAGGAACTCAATCTCAATGAAGAGTGAACGACATAATTTCATAGTTATCATGGCATGTAATGGTACAATCTTGACTACGATTGCCATGATCATTACCTATTATTAGTTATTTTTCTATGATCATTACCCATCTTCGATAAAAGATGCATTCGAAGAAGGGCTTCCGGCTCATGAGCAAAACTATTTTCTTGCTAACATATAAACAACCAAAAATAATTAGAATAAAACCGATAAATTAGGGCCGAGCCATGCCCCATTACACTGTTAAGTAGAACCTATCTAATAATAGTGATAGTCTGCTAATTCAATAATAAGGGATTAAAATATAGAATTGGCTCGGCAATTGTATAAAAAACTACATACTTACCAATTTAGTTTATTCATTAATAGAACATAAAAGCTGAAAAAATATCACATCTGATATTTCAACAAACAAAACACGCCATCATACTTCCTTCCATCGATGACGTAACATAATGTGATGACGTCGACCACAATGTAACCCTTTCGTCCGCAGTCCGCAAATCCGCAGTTTAGTGTCGCTCTGAGTAGCAGAAATAGAAAAGTCTCCTACCACGTGTTGTTGTTATTGATTTATTATTTTATTTATTTATTTAAATTTAATATTTATCAGTATCACTGACTTTGTGAATGTCACTTCCCAAATGCCAGAATTCTGCTCTCAGATGTACATGCGCGGTTAAATTTGTTAAATGAGTATAATTAAAGTGTTTAGTTAACTTCTAAAAGAAATTTTGTAACATCATATAATATAGTTATTGTGTCTTCTCCTTGACTTCTCACAACTGATTATAAAAATGAGCAAACCCAAAATCAGCTTTGGAAAAATTCAATTTCCAGCAAAGATTGAAGACCCTCCAGCAGCAACTGCAGGATTTGGAACCTTTGGAAATTCAAAGATTGTTGACCATGCACCTGAAGAAGATCTAATTAATAAGGACATATCAAAAGTAATGGGATTCTCTGACTTTAAAAGTAGGAAGGCAAAACAGTTTGACGTTCAGGAAATGTTTCAGCAAGTTGTACAGACAGTGCAGACTCAAAAGGCAAATCAACCATCGGTCTTAGAGGATCAGAATTTAAGTGAAACATTCAAACCATCTACATCTTCTCTTTCAGCTTCGATTAAACGTGGTAGTGATGATGATTCTAGTGAAGACGACGAGGAATCTGGTAGTTTAAATATGTTGGATAAGATTCCAGCATCTCATGAAGTTACCATGAACCACGGCGGCAAAGCAGTAGTGGCTCTAGCTGCTGACCCATCTGGGGCACGTTTGCTGTCTGGATCAATAGACTATCAAATATCGTTTTGGGATTTTTCTGGAATGGATTCAAATATGAAAAGTTTTCGCACTATTTCTCCCTGCGACAACCATCCCATCAAGGGCATCCAATATTCGAGTACTGGTGAACACATATTGATTGTTTCTGGCATGTCACAAGCTAAAATTTTAGATAGGGATGGTTTTGAAGTTATGGAATGCGTCAAAGGAGACATGTACTTGTCAGATATGGCCAGAACAAAGGGACACACTTCATCTCTAACCTCAGGTTCCTGGCATCCTAAAGTTCGACAGGAATTTGTCACAGCTTCTACAGACGGCACTTTGCGGTTATGGGAGGTTGGAGAACCATTGTCACATAAGAGCATAATCAAGGTAAAAGCAAAGAATGGATTGAAAGTGTCTCCAACTACTTGCTGCTACAACAGGGACGGAAACTTAGTAGGTTGCGGTGCCAGTGACGGTTCGTTACAAATGTGGGACACTCGGCGTCTTTTTGTAAATCCCTGTTTGACACTCAGGGACGCACATAGAAATGGAGAAACTATCTCGTCGATGATGTTTTCATACCTGGGAAATTGGCTTGCAACGCGTAGCAATGACGAAACACTTAAGTTGTGGGACACTCGTAGTTTTAAAAAGCCAGTCTGGAGTGTCAGTGACTTATTTTCTAGATATGACCAAACATCTTGTGTTTTTAGTCCGGACAATACAATGGTTGTTACTGGTCATTCTCTGGAAAAAGACCAAAGTCAAGGACACTTGTTCTTTTACGATATTAACACAAGTAACCGTGTTTACGCAATCGACGTTACAGATTCCCACATTATTTCTACAGTCTGGCACCCAAAATTGAACCAAATATTTGTGGGGTGTGGCAATGGCGTCGTAAAGGCTTATTATGACGCCCATAAAAGTTTAAGAGGTGCAACATTATGTGTCTTCAAGACGAAGCGAAAACTTAAACAAATCGAAGTTGTTTCAGCTCAGCAAATTATTGCTCCTCATGTTCTTCCTATGTTCCGCCAAGAAAAACAGAAAACAACCAAGAAGAGACTAGATAAAGACCGCTTGGATCCAGTCAAATCTCGGCGACCAGATCTCCCAATATCACAAGGTTCGGGTGGGCGAGTGGCGTCATCGGGAGGAACACTGAGTTCATATGTCATCAGAAATCTTGGTTTAAGCAAACGTGTGGAAGACGATCAAGATCCACGTGAGGCCATTTTGAAGTTTGCTAAAGATGCGGCTGAAAACCCCTACTGGGTCACTCCAGCATATGCACAATCCCAACCTAAGCCAATATTTCAAGAGAATAAGGAAGGAAGTGACGATGAGAAAGAGGGACCAGCGCCCAAACAAATGAAACAACTGTAAATAATTTTTATATTATTTTTTATAATGTACCTGCTGCCCAATAAATAATTGTTTTTTGTATAGGTTCGATCTCTTTAAAATAGCTAAAATTACTACCTCTCATCATATCGTGGGCAGCTTTTGTTTGTGTTCAATGACTACTTGCAGCTTTTAAGTCAGTATTATTCCGTTTTGAGGGGACTAGCGAACCAGACACACAATGAGACGCAAAATTGAAAGGCATGGATTATAACTGATAAGGTACTGTGTTTCCCTGAATTAATTAACGTCACTGTCCCGAATAAACAATATAACTACAATTTAAAATTTTGCATGCATCTGCAAATCATTTTTGTTCTGCTTAGTACGTACTGTACCTAGTAGATAGAAATAAAAATGGTTTGTAGATGCACACAGAATTCTGTTGTTATATCGTTTATTAGAGACTGTAGCCCAGCTTACTGAAATCCAACTTAAAATAGATACCTACTATACTCAAGGCTCAGAAATTACAAACAAATCAGAAAAAATAAGTCAATAAAAATGAAAAGCCCCCAGCCGGCTTGTACCAAATTAATGAGGTGAATTACATTTAAGAATCCAAAATGGACTACTATTCAACTATGGCAGGGTACCTCGTAGGGTCGTAATTAATTTTTAATACAATTTCCAATCCAAAATTCTTACAACCTGGTGTTGTACTTGAGTTAGGACTGGGCTCCTCTTGAATGGTGGTTAGTGTATCTATGTGATGATATTCTGTGGTGTAGACTTGTACAAGTAGCTACAAGCAAGTTATACCAATTAAGACCTTATTGTATGCATATTGTAATAATTGGCGCGCGTAGACAGAATCATACAAAATAATTTTGAGAATGTTTCAGGCTTAATATTCCTCTGAATATTATTGCTTATGCAAGCTAAAATCTTTTTGGAGGCGTGCATCATGTGCCTGTATATTCGGTTGTTTATGTAATGTGTACCTACTACCTATTGAATACTTCTGTTTATCTAGGCGAATTGGGCTACATCAGTATTTTGCAGTCAGATTTCACAGGAAATATCGAGTTTCGCTCAGCTATCTATCACTGATACCTACATTAGTGGAAAGAATAATTTTTTCCTTTGCAATTTCATACATATTGTAGTTTGTAGCTCCGTCACACACTAACAGATTGGTTATAAGGTTAAGTAAATCACTCCTATAGACACTCCAGGCTATGGCTATCCGTTTCTTTCTACTAATCAACAGAACTATGGCCAATCGGAGTTACCGTATTGTTAAGCTGCCATAAGTTGAGCCGTACGTCACGGCCGAAAAATCACGGTAAGCTGACTGCATTATATGCTTGCAAGTTTTACGCAAACAGTCATCTTACAAATAATTTCTAAATACGATGCCAACTTTTGGATACAGGCCTATCACTTAATTTAAGATTTGCAAGATGACTGTTGATTGCGTAACACGTGCACAGTATGCCTCACTCAATCGGCATTAATTCTGCTGAGAGGTGTGGCTCAGCTCAGTTCCACTATAGTGACGGTCAAATGTACGGTATACTAAAGCCTACCCCCTACGGTGTATCAAAATGTAGAGGAACACTTCCGTATTCTACTGCGGTGCATAGGCAGCAAAAATAAAAAATAAAATAGACTAAGCTTCCCACAGTTCTTTTAACATTTTATTTCAAACGTTTCCAAATGCACACCATATTGTTATTGGTGACAGCTACGAGAGTTTTACTTTTGTAGCTCAAAATTATTTTGTTTATGACAATGTCATATACATCCAAGTTGAGTTTTCTCTTGCGAGTAATGTAATCATCTTGTAGGTTTGGCCATTCGAAAATTGTCGTTGGTTGAATCATCTCACCTCCCTTTTCCAACTTTCCCTGGATTACATCCTCAATGTCATACATCCATATTGCACCCTTGTCGTCGCCGCATGCAAGTAATTTGGAACCTAAACAAAAAATAATGTGAACTAAATGTTTCGGAATGAAAATTAGAGAAAGGAAGCCATGGAAAAATCGACCGAAACGGGATTCGAATCAATATTGAATTGTCCATAAAGCGTTGCATCGCTTAGAATTAGCTCACCGCTATGGAAGGCTAAACATTAGCAGATACAAATGTATCGGGATAAACCTGCATTGAGTGCACATACTCGCCACTAGAGCATCTAAGTTAGGGAAACTCAGGCTGCGACGGATATGGTGGTCAGCACAATACCCCGGCAAGGTGGAGCCTCAGGTTCGAATCCCGTTTTCGTTTTCCATGTCTTCCTGTCTCAAAATTCCTCTGCCTGTTGCACAAGCTTCCTACAAAGTTAAATAGGTACGCTGTATATACCTCTAATTGTTGTTCAGCGACTTCGGTGGCAAGGCGGTAGCATGCTTGTACTTGTGCGAGGCTCTACACACCTTGCGGTCAGAGACGTGTCGTAACTCGACACAGCTACCTACCAGGTGACTTAGTGAGACGATTGAAGAGGTTAATCAGATACATTCATTAAATTGTTTATACGCGATTTAACTTTTTCAAAATAAATAAAAATAAAATAATAAATTCATTGTAACATACAATATCGGTGTGAAACGATTTGCCACCCCAAACACTGTAGTGCATATTTAGCGTAGACGTGCTCGATACTAAAAAGGTGAGCATTTAGTGCGAAATGCATGCAATAGTTGTAAACATGACAAACGTTGTATGCTACGAAGCACAGAGAAACATGGCTTACCCTTGTCATATCCCAAGTACATGAAATAATTATCTGTATCACTCCACTCAAGTTGATACAGCGGGGAAATTCGGATGGTTCTATTCGTGTCAGCAACTCCTTCCTCCCCCAATACCTCCTCTATGTTCCAAATATAAATAGCTCCATGTAACGCACATTTGGATGCAATCAGTCCATTTTCCAGCACTTCAGCTGTGTCTACCAACGATGGTGATTCTGTCAATGCAAGAGGTCGTCCCCGGAATTGTAATAAAGTAGCGTAGTCCCTGCAAAACGGAAAATATTAGATTCCCATTGAAGGCGTCAAAAAAGAACTAGCAATAGCAGAATATTTTCATGTTAGGAAACAGTATTGTCAAGTTTTCACCATGCTTTTTAGATAGCCCATTAATGTTGATATCACATCCTGTATGACCCATTAACTACCCACACAAATTCACTTACTTAACATGGCCTTTTGCAATTTTCTTCGGACTACCCTTCCAGCAATAAATTCCATCATCGCTAGTGCCTAGAAGAATTTCTTTAGGCTGATAATAAATAAGTAGAAATACTTCGCATGAAACCTGGAACTTGCTCAGAATTTGAACTTCGGTGGCATAATTCGGAGCATCTGGACTGCCAATATCCGCAATGATCACTTTTCCATCAGAACAAGAACCTAAAATATAATATGTTACAACATGAATTGGGCAAAAGATATTAAGTATCCCAATTGCAGCATGAACCCTTGAATTTTTAGTAGTAAAAATAAAATGTTCCTCAAACATCAAAAATATTATAATCACAACCAATAGTCACTAGAGCGTATTTTTTAAAATTTTATTTTTATTATTATTATTATTATCATAGTAACAAATAATAAGAAAGGGAAGATTGCACTTACAATATAGGATGTTTCCTTGACTGGGGTGAAAGAGCAGGGATGTGATTCCGCATTTAACATTCATGACACTTTTTTCGAAGCGCTCTTCTAGAAAGCAGAAGCCTTCGTCGTATACAATAAAATTGATTGTCTGCACTGAACCTCCTGCAGCAAGAATGTTGTGTCCATTAATTGTCGTCCAAGCCAGTGCCAAAAAATTTTCTCTGTAATAATTTTTTTTTTTAAATTAAACAGACAAGCCATGTGGATGGGACACCTAATCAGACATGAACGACTCCTTAACACCATCGAGGGCACCAATGTCAGGGGCTGAAAAGGAGCAAGATATGAGATGCGGATACTACATGGAACTCAAGACAACAGAGATGAATGGAGGAGAAGATTTGCTACAAGCCAATATGAAGAATCATTCCGGACGACTACGGCCTAACATCCCGGATTCTACTGATTCTTAATGTAACTCTGGCCGTGAAAGTCTTTGTCATTATACAAGCCAATAGATACATACTGTATAGTGCGACTAAAGACGAAGAATTGAACAGAACAAATGTTCAGCTATTTTTAAATAAACGAATAAAGCGGTAGATAAGACAGCGTCTCACTAAAAAAATCTGCATCAAAATTCATATTTATCGTCATTACATATGCAACTGGCGATCTTTAAGCAGTCGACAAGTTACTATATTGTGTAATGAACCTTAGTTATGAATCTCAGTTAATGAACAAATAGTTTACAGACCTGTTGTTAGATGAATAGTATTTCTTGTTTGTTTGTCCTGTTTCAACGTCAATAAAGCAAACACTATTGCCACCACAGGTTGCAACTACCTTGGGTTGTTTATTTGGTTTCGTGGGTTCAAAAGCACATTGCCATACCTGCAAAAAGGTTTATATTATGGACCTATGCCCAAAATAGTGACCAGCCCTACATAATGTGAAAAGTTGGATGTGTGGAAACACTAAATTAAATTGATGTGTGGTAAAACATGTCGCCGACCCTCGCTTTCGTGTGTTTACATATACTGTATGTACATATGGAGCGCATATTGGAGGAATAAAGGGCATCAGAAAGTGAGTGAATTGAGGGGGGCAACAGCAGACCTGTACTTCTCATTTATTGGAGTAGGCCTACTTCAAGGTAAATTCAAATTTGTACAAAAACTAGTACCGAGGGTGTCCGATTTGCTATTAATGGATCTATGGTAGATAGGTTCGGTTCTAAAGGATTATTTTTCGTCCTCCGTACAATGCACATTCCCTCCAACCCGTTTGAATACCTACTCATAAAATTAATTGTGTCACCACAGTGATTGGATTGGAAGCCGAACTTTTTGGTCGACGTTGAGTTGATGGTGGTCGCGGATAGTCTAGGTACCGAAATTACAATATTGCTTTCTAATTAGTTATTTCAGTCAAAGCGTTACCTGTGTTTGAACATCAGCAGCATCTTTTCTTTGCTTTGAGTGACAACGTAGAAAATACTTCGGTGTGAAATCAGCGGCCACACTTTTCTTTGCCGATGGGGGGCGCAAACTCTTGTTGCTCTCCATTGTAAATACAATGCAAAAGTACTTTTATAATACTAACAAACCGATAATCTCTCTTTTACTCTGCTCCATGTACTGAAATACAAATAGCACTATGTTTACATTGTCATTAGACTGTAGGTTAAGTAATTAAGCTACCCCGGGGTACAAAAAGTTGGACGAAAATGCCTATAAAGTTGAAGCGTAACGTCCAAGCAAGCAACATAAGCAAGGTAGTTTTATTATATTTAGCATACCTCTGACATGTTCCATCCATAAATATCTCAAGCAATAAGTACATATGAAAAATGAAAAAAAATTGACATAAAATGGGCTGTAAGTTGGGTTTCCCATAAGCTAATTAATAGATACATAAGTAACATAACCAAATTTTGTTATTTCATTATGGCTAGCTTGACTAATTTACCTGCAAATATGAAAATCTATAAATCAAATATCAATTACAAATTATTATTTATGATACAATTTAAATACTTGTTTTACTGAGATATCCTTGAGACTGGAGCTAATACTAATATTAAAATTAAATAATTAATGAACACATAAGTGCAAAAGCAAAACACAAAATGGAATGGGCGAATGGGAGTTAGGCGCCCATTCCATTAAGGACAATTTAAGGTGCCCATTCCATTGACCGGCTAGGGCTATTTCCAAAACGGTGACGTGGTAGCAGACACTCAAGACTTAGGTGGCGTTTCCACCGACCTCGCATTGCAGAATTGACGGAAATGTTTATTTTTCTCTAAGCCATAGTTAAAATTGATCAATGATCATACAATAAAATCACAAACAAACTAAAATTAAAAAATGGCTTCATGGGATATGTTAATTACAAACATTTTAATAGATTTCTATAAAAAGAAAAACAAACATTTCCGTCAATGTCACTTGCAATCGGCAATGCGAGGTCGGTGGAGACGCTACCTAAGTCTTGAGTGTCTGCTACCACGTCACCGTTTTGGAAATAGCCCTAGCCGGCAAAACGGTGACGTGGTAGCAGACATTCAAGACTTTCACTTCCACCGATCTCGCATTGTAGAATGCAAATGACATTGACGATGCCAATCGAAATTAAGCATGCGACTTCTAGTGGAATATTGGTTGTACTACTCAGGGTTGCCGTTTTGCGTGAAAAATCACGAAATGCGTGTATTTTCAGAGCTTGCGTGATGTGCGTGTAAAGTGCGTGTATTTTAGACAAAATTGATTTTATAATTAAATAAAAATATTGAAATTTAAACCAATAAAATAATAAAAAAATTAAAACCCAGGAAAAATGAAAACTTAAAAAAAAATGCGCGAAAAATGCTGTTTACCTTACCTGATCTAGGACCACAGACCACAAGTGACAAGACCCAAACACATTGATATGCAGTGTATATATATATGAGCTATGGTGCCCATTCCACATACGTACAACGTCAATGAAAATTATGAAATTGATGGTGGCAGCAGACATTTTTACATACTAAAAATTCTGCTGCCACCATCAATTTCATAATTTTCATTGACGTTGTACGTATGTGGAATGGGGGCCTAAACTAAGGCGCCCATTCCACATATGCCCGTAAGATTAAAGATATAAAGATTACCATTCCAGCCGTAGTTGGCCCTTATGAAAGTGTTCATGCAAGTCTACAACAAACAAGTAACCAAGTAGTAATAAAAAGTGGTAACTTCGATCCTGTGATTTCACGAAAAAAAATCACAAAGACCTGAAATACGGCATCCTATATATAAGCATAGGGATGCCAGTCTGCTTATTTCGATTGGCAGGCTATGGATTTTACTGTATAATCATTGATCAATTTTAACCATACCATTGACCGGCTAGGGCTATTTCCAAAAACGGTGACGTGGTAGCAGACATTCAAGACTTAGGTGGCGTCTCCACGGACCTCGCATTGCAGAATTGACGGAAATGTTTATTTTCACTGAACTATATAGGCCTATATATACACTTGAAATAACCAGGAGCGCTAGGGCTGTCGGCAACGGACAAAACCTGATATCTTGGATATTATTATGGCAGAAGCGTTCCATGCCACATACACTTACGTGTAAATTTGATGTATTTCAATAATTTTTTTAATACGATTACTTTTTCTGCTTTTGTAATGTTTTTTTATTTATTATAGAACAATATTCTATGGTCACACACCGGCATTTATGAAGATTTATTAATATTTGGCTATGATTATGTTACTAAGAAAAATTGTGTCAAGCAGCAATTTAACAAAAGATAGTCAAACTATTTAGTCCAATCTAACCATGTTCGTCTATTTAATTGCATTGGGACTAAATTTGAAGTGTTGAACTTCCTAAATTTAGGCTCCTACCTATACCAGGAGTAGATCCAGCCCATTGGGGGGGGGGGGAGGGGTAATTTGGCTCAAAATATAATAAACATATGTAGTATCCTTTACATTATAACGTAGTAAGTTAGGCAACTTACAACAGGCTAGCTTATAAGATTTTGGGGGCAGCTCCCCCCTTCATCTGTCCTTGACCTCACTTCAACTAGAATAAGCAGAATATAAAAAGAATAAGTAGTCACTCTGGCTAGACCCCATGGACGGATACAGGGAGGCAGGTTCCCACCCCCCTGGATCCACCCCATAGACGGTGACAGGGGGCGGATATCCCCCCCCCAAAAAAAAAAAATTCAGTAAATCTATTTTATAAGTTAATTTTTATAACGCTCTGATTTAATCGATACTACATAGGTTTTTCCTATTTTGATTGACCCACAGCTACCCCCCCCCCATGAGCTGGATCCGTCCCTGATCCACCCACACCTGCATTCGAAAAATTTCATTTGTATTAGGCCTACATACCGGTAGTGGTTTTTATGTTTCCTCCCAAAATCCGATTCTATCTAGTGTCAAGCCATTTCATTTCGGGACAGGGACGGTTTCAGAAAACGTTTTCGGGGGGGGGGGGGCGGTGGCCCAAATAATATCGCGTTTCCCTTACTTGAGTATTAATTTCTCTTAATTTCCTTCAAAAGTCCATTCAAACTAGAATAATGCTATTTCTCTCGGGGGCGGGGGGGGGGGGGGCGTCCGCCCCCAAGGAACCCCCTTGGCTACGGCCTTGAGGACAATTGAAAGTGTGCAATTTGTTAACATAATGATTAAGAAAACTGAAATAAACCCATAAATGTTGCCTCAATTAATGGCCAAACCATGGGAACAC
The DNA here is from genome assembly GCA_963971405.1 of Psococerastis gibbosa. Taxonomy (NCBI): domain Eukaryota; kingdom Metazoa; phylum Arthropoda; class Insecta; order Psocodea; family Psocidae; genus Psococerastis; species Psococerastis gibbosa. Next base: position 22,154,979 of record OZ020484.1, read on the forward strand.
TTACTAGTGGAAAGTAATATTTCCCCCGGCTTCTCGACACATCTTGAACCTATTAGTGCATTTATAAGCAGAGCAAAATATGACCATTATGTCAAACCAAAGAAAAACTCAATAAATGGGTAAATAGATTAAATAACAAGCAATGAAATATGTCTAAATCGCATTGAACGCAATGGAGTCAACCACTTCTTGCCATAAATCTTGCCTTTCTGACTGTGTAAACCTAAGAAAGGCACAAGCAGAATTGCAGCTCAACATAAAGCAAAGCAAGCAAAACGCCTTTAATGACTTCATCAGCAAGATCGACTTTAGAAAAGATGGTCTGAGAGCCCATCGTTATATATCGAAACTGAACAATGACAGCTCTAGTACAGAACTGAATCCTGTTACATATGGTCAGAAAACGCTTACAGATACCAAAACGATAGCAAACGCAATGTGTTCCCACTTTGCAAAAATCAGTAACATTCAAACCAGTAAAGAAATTACAAAAAGGATGAACAAAACCAGAATCAGCACCTGTCCATCAAAAAGTGAAAACAAACTATTCAATGATCCATTTACCATGTCCGAGCTAAATTTTGCTATCAGAAAAGTACAAAACCGAAAAGCTGCAGGACCGGATAAAATATTTCCCGAGTTCCTAACTAATCTAGGACCTAAAGGCAAAGAGACCTTAAAGGCAAAGAGACCCTTTTGGACATGATCAACCTGTCGTGGGACGTGCACGTACCAGCTCAGTGGAGGAAAGGAGAGATTACACCATTGCTGAAGAAAGGAAAATCGTCCGACCGGATTGACAGCTACAGACCTATCACATTGAGCACCTCCTGTTGTAAGCTAGCTGAAAGGATGATTGTGGCTCGACTAGAACAGTTCCTGGAATCGAACAACTATATTGACGAAAGACAATCTGGTTTTCGAAGAAACAGGGGAACTATGGACCAAGTTGTAACTTTTGCACAACACGTCAAGGACGGGTACCATAGACAAATGTCGACAATAGCCGCTATGGTCGACCTAAAAGCAGCCTACGACAAATTGTGGAAGTCCAAACTTCGGTACAAGTTGTCTGCACAGTATGGAGTCGCTGGAAAACTGCAGAGGTGGATCAAGTCTTTCTTGTGCCAGCGTCAAATCAGGGTGCGTTTCAAAGATGCCACGTCTAAGTATCGTATTCAGCGTGAAGGTCTACCACAGGGAGCTGTTGTCAGCTGCTTACTCTTTAATGTGATGGTGAATGACCTTATTACAACAATTACAGCTGAACACGGAGTAAACGCCCTTTTGTATGCTGATGATATCCTTGTATGGGCTACTAGCAAAAATAAAGAAGCACTGGAAGCATGTTTGAACTCAGCTCTTAAGCGCCTTGAATCGTGGGCAGATGAAAACGCTATGACCATAAGCACAGAAAAGTCCTTTTTCCAGATGTTTACTCTCTCAACGAAGCCCTACCGTGCTACTATCTCATACAAAGGAACTAACCTACAGGAAAACTCCATTTCCACATATTTGGGGATCAAACTCGATTGCAAAATGACTTGGGCACCACAAATCGACGCTGCAGCTGAAAAGGGAAGCAGGAGATGTCGCCTTCTTAAAAGACTCACTGGCTCCAAGTGGGGTGCAAATCAAGACGTACTAAGCACAGCCTATAAAACCTATGTCAGGCCAGCCATGGAGTACGGCAGCGAAGTGATAGTGATGGGAAGCGCAAGTCAATTGGAGAAACTAAATAAAGTTCAGAACAACGCACTCCGTATTATTACAGGCTCTGCAAAAATGTGCAACATTGAAGATATGGGAACGTATGAAGCGGGCCAGGTCAACTTTCTGGAAAGCATATAACCCTGCCCGGGAGTGACTGCGTACTCACATGGCTCCTATTGCAAAGACTCTCGAGCTGGCAGAAAAGTATGGGATCAACTTGGGTGAAGCTGAAACTGCCAACAATAATTTAGAGTTCTTTAATAACCTACCTGCTGCAAACTTGACCTTAGAAGATCACAACCTACCCAAATCCGCATCCTTGGATATAGCCCTGCGTAAATCGGCCCTACAAACAATCCATAGCCGATATCCGGCTGCTGACTGGCTTCATGTCTACACGGACGGATCATCTATGCCCGGGTCAGGAAACACAGGTGCTGGGTATTTCAGTCCCTTATTTGAAGGGCACGCTGCTGTAGGAGCCCCCCTAAGCTGCTATGATGGAGAGGTTGCAGCCGTTACGATAGCAGTGGAGAGGTTAAAAGAAGCGAAGAGTCACAAAAAAGCAGTTATCTTTGTCGACTCCCATGCTGCTATCCTCGCCCTCTCCAGCAATAACGAAACTAACTGTCCTCGCACCATCCGATGTAGGCGACTACTCGACGAAATGGCTGCTGTTGGCTGGACAATTGCGCTTCAGTGGATTCCGAGTCACATAGGTGTGGCTGGAAATGAGAATGCAGACCACCTAGCTAAACTTGGCGCATCACTACAGCAGGTTAAAGTGAAAACTACACTCTCCTCTGCGAGATCACTAATAATAAACTGCACATGTGCTAATCAAGTAAAAACTCGTCATGCCACAGCTGCACAGGGCAAGAAGTGGGAGAGGCTAGTAAAGGACGGGCCAATCAACCGAAACCTCCCCCGCCACGTGTTTGTTGCCTCCTTCAGAGCCCTCACTGGACACGACTACCTACCTTCACACCTACATAGGATAGGCGTATTCGACTCGTCCTCATGCCCCCTGTGTGGACACCCCTCAATGGTGGCCGATCATCTCTTTGGATGCCCGGGGCTTGCAGACGCTCGAGACTCGTCGGTGAACACAGGAGAATATCTCCTCGCTGATCTATACTGGCTTGCGCGACACCGAATGACAGAGATGCCAAGAGTGGGCATTGGATAATAATAATAACTTCTTGCCATAATAACTCTTTTTGTCATGTGACCAAAAGTGAAGACATTTGTTCAGCGTGGGCAAGGTGCCGTGGTAGCAATCCATGTATAGTATAGCAATGTTTACAAATAACTAATATAGATCGTCATCAGCCATGGAGCTAACAAAACTACGGAGCCACCATGTCGTATTTCGGCTGTGCTGCAAGACTGAAGCCATGACCACGCCTACTTATAGGTGCATTTTGGCGGGAAATTCAAATTTAATAGTTTTATTATAAGTTTTCTTTATAGTTTTCTTTTTGTCTCATGTATAATTATATTTATTATTTACATTTATTATATATATTGTTTAAAATTTAAATTAAAAGTACTGAAAGATCTGCATTAAAAAAATTTATTTTTATCTAAAAGTAGGGAAAACTTTGCTTAAAATATTGTTTAAAGTTCTGCATAAAATTATTGCTGGTTAGTTGGCATGATTTTCCGTTCTAAATAATCTTTAAATAATCAAATAAAAAATAAAATGTTAACATGGTATCAAATGGCAAAAGGCTCAATCTGGTCCTATACTACGGAAATAGCCGAAGTCAAGCGACTTCAACCCGAATGTTTACGATGAGTCTACAGTTTTACTATGTCTATGTCATCAGCCATAGTAAATTTCACGGAAAATAAGAAATGATGTTGGCAGAACTGTTTGACAAGGCCAGTTTCTGATTGGCTAACATAAGCACGCACTTCCATGCGTCGCAATTGTAGTGCACTGTTCTTCTTATGGTGCACAACCACTAGGGGTTGGTTTGCAGCAGCATGCTCCGGATCCTCCATTCCGTTCTGTCCTCGGCCCGCCTCTTTAGGTCCCTGTACGTCGTGCAGTTGAAATCTCTGAGCAGCTGGTCCAAGTACTCAGCACGCGGGCGGCCTATCGCGACATAACCATAGCTTACTAGTAAGACTTCTAAATTTACCTATCCTTAGCTTATCAGATAAGGTTTCTTTTTTTTTTGCTGCTTGTCCCTCTATTCCCGCTCTTTTTCAAATGTATGGGTCAAAATAACGGGGTAATCAGTTTTGGAACTTCCTATAACAAACGCATGGGGCAATTATTAAAAAACCACAGGGAGCAACTTGCTATCTGGGACAACAAAACAATAGCAATCCATTGTGAAATGATATTTTGGACGGAATTGAAATGTAATGTTCTTAAATAAATAAAATTTAAACTTACCTACTCTCATACGGTGCGTGTAAGCGCATGACAGTTTAATTTTATTTCTGCATTTGAATTGCGGGTAAAATATCATTTTGTAATGAATTAACATTCTTTTTGTCGTCCCAGGTAGGAAGTTGCTGCTTGTGGTTTTCTTATAAATGACACCATGGGTTTTTTACGGGAAATTTACAAGCAGTTTACCGCGTTAAAGCATGATTAAAAAGTATGGCAGGCTGAAAGAAACGGTAAAGACTGATTGTAACAATGTAAAACTACTAATCCACTGATTCAGATGACATGTCATTACAGTAACTTAGTACATTTAATTCAATTGCCAAATCTACTCTGACAGGCCTAATGAACTTTAAGGTTATGATATCTCATTTTCTTTCTTGTCTATCTCATTTTTAAGCGTTTTAAGGGACTCGCTAGAATGATAGTCCACCAGCCTTCATTCTGATTCAGCTTAGGCAATAAGTATAAGTGAATCTATTTACTGCGGTAACATGCCATCAATCTGAGTAGAACATATCGAAGTGGTTTTTATTTATCAACCGACAATTCACATGTTACCTAACATTTAGGCGCCCATTCCACATACGTACAACGTCAATGAAAATTATGAAATTGAAGGACATTTCAATTTCTCATTGATGGGGGCCATTCCATATGTTTTTTCAAAAATTGACAATTTTCAATGGAAGCGTATCCGCCAAATTTTTGAAATTTGTTTCTTGAAATTGTATTTGTTTTCTTCGTCGCCTTATTATTTAAACATTATTATAATTTTTATACAGAAATGCTTTCTTTTTAGAGAAATCAATTAAAATATTTGTACTTGTCATATCCCATGACGCCATTTTTTAATTTGAGATTGTTTGTGATTTTTACTCTATGATCAATTGATCAATTTTAACAATGGCATAGAGTAAAATTGAAATGTCCTTCAATTTCATAATTTTCATTGACGATGTACGTATGTGGAATGGGCGCCTTATTATTTACGCTATTGTATTGAAAATCGGGGCAATATAGACTTTCTATTCTATTCTATGTGCACTTAAGAGTGTACAGCCCGTAGGAAATTGGCAACCCGAAATTTATTCCTTTTTATTTTTTATTTAATTAACTAAGCATGTTATTAAAGATTTGGCTCATCAAAGTTGTAGAAGACTACTTCATGCATCATATTAGAAGATATTTTTAATTTTCGAAAGTGTAGTTTTTTCATAAACATGCAGATATTTTATAAACAATAACTTTTCACGTAAAAGCGATTTTATAAAAAAACTACAATTTCGAAAACTAAAAATACCTTGTTATATGATGCATGAAGTAGTCTTCTACAACTTTGATGAGCCAAATCTTTAATAACATGCTTAGTTAATTAAATAAAAAATTAAAAGTAATAAATTTCGGGTTGCCTTTCCTACGGGCTGTACACTCTTAAGCCTATTGTGCCCCTCACCTGAACATAATGGGATATAAAATTCATGGGAGACAGATTTAGAAAAAAATGGGGTTTGACACTTTTTTTATTACAATTAGAAGAAAATTATGATGTTTCCATTGCTGTTGTGGTTTCTTCCGTGTATTTTCCTTTATCTTTACCAAGGGCTGCGAGCCTGCCCTTTGCCCTGCGTTCAATGATACGCTTCCGATCCTTGTCCATCTTAAGTTTTACTACAACGACCTGTAAAGGAACAAAAACACTCATGACGTTCCCCTTCAGTTCCATTACTTTAAAAGAAGGTTTAAAAATTACGATTTTTACTGCCCTTCATACAATTGAAAATGGGTGTTGAGACCGACAATTTTTCACACATTTAAAAACACAAAATTGTGTATTAAAATTTTGAGGGACTGAGAAGCATTTCCCAGACATCCACTACTACTCATGAGTTTAGTGCGCCAAACACTGCTAGGCATGGCTTTTGAAGTTTGAGCACACGTTATGACATATTAATGACTTAGTAATATAACAAAAGTGAATATTTAATATTAAATTTATAAGGCAACTTCAGTCAACGTATGGACTTGAAAACTATTTCTTTGGAACTGTAATTGTAACTAACCCGGATTCAAACAACAAATGAAATTTGTACCTTTGAGGGGTGAATTCCAACGTAAACGGTTGCTCCGCTAGCCTTTTCTCTCTGGATCCTTTCAATATAAATCACAAACTTTTTCCTGTAGCACTGGATAATTTTTCCAACTTGCTGACCTTTATAGTGGCCACGTACTACCTGTAATTTAAATTTTTCATTACTTATGGTGTACCCTTGTCATTGATAGTAGAAGTTCCCAGAAGGCAGCAATCAGTACGTAAATAATATCGCCATGACCCAAAGCAAGAGCATTAAGCCCCCATTTGGCTCAATCTGGGAATGAATTACAATTTCATCACTATACCACGTCACAGAACGTAAAATTTCCATATAGGTCATACTCCTGAAAACGTGAATTTTATGCCCGGAAATTTTTCTATCCTTCAGGTTCATATATATATCTTAGATAATTATGGACGTTGGGAAGGTTGTAAATTTACAGCTTGCATCGTTCTACCAACTTTTAATCCTAAATTTTAACGGTTATCCGCATTTTGAGGGAAAATATTTTTAAAAGGTTTAGGAGTGTACAGCCCTTAGGAAAGTTGCAGCCCAAATTTACTAATTTTTATTAATTATTTAATTAACTAAGCATGTTATTGAAGATTTGGCTCATCAATGTTGTAGAAGACTACTTCATGCATCATATAATAAGGTATTTTTAGTTTTCGAAATTGTAGTTTTTTTTATAAGATCGCTAATACGCGAAAAGTTATTGTTAATAAAATATTAGCATGTTTCTGAAAAAATTACAATCTCGAAAATTAAAAATATCTTATAATATGATGCATGAAGTAGTCTTCTACAACTTTGATGAGCCAAATCTTTAATATCATGCTTAGTTAATTAAATAAAAGATAAAAAGTATTAAATTTCGGGCTAACAATTTCCTACGGGCTGTACACTCTTAACTTCACTTTTATAGTGAAAGGTATGATTAGAAGTAGACCAAGTTTAAAAGCCAGCTCATTGCCGGACTTACTAAAAAACTTACTAAACTTATTCCTGGGGTTAAAAATAAAAACAAATTTAAATGGCATTAGCCATTGTAACATTATGTTTTTTTAAACATATTTTTTGACACTTGAGCCGAAACCGTGATATTACGTACCGTATAACTTAACCAAGTAATTTATTCACAATGAGTGACTTTTTTTTACGGCCACTTGGCTAAGCCAATAGCAGGCTGAGGAACAGCACAAACTTAGTCACTCCTAATTCGTTACTACATCGTCCAACTCCCTTGTAAGGCATTGCAGGACCGATGATACCCCTAGTTCAAGAGCCATCGCCATATCCCTTACTTCCGCGACCGAGTATCCCAAACCTTGACGAATGGCAACTATGAGTCTATCCCTCGCGGCTAGATCCATGCGTGGGCAGTCCCGTAAAATGTGTTCCACCGGTTGGGCACACTGATCCTGATCGCAAGAGGCAGAGTCCACAATTGACATTCGCTGCAGGTGGCACTTCGTCCTGATATCAGGCGTGAAGCTGTCACCACACCTCGTGACAACTTTAGAGACTCAAACCATGCCACTCTGGGGAGAATTGAGTGACAGTACCGCCCCCTCCCATCGTAGTCCCACATCTGCTGCCACCAATCGCGGCATCGGCCATTGACACCGCTATGGCAGTCCCTAATATCAATAAAGTCGTAGGTCGGGCCCGCTGAATTAATGTATGGTTTGGCCCATCTATCGGTCTCTTCGTAGCCCGGGACACCTACGTGAGCAGGCACCCAGTACAATCGGATTTTGAACCCATCCGCCGCTAAATCCCTTAGCTGGGCTCTGATGTCATTAACCAATATGAGTGACAGCTAGTTTTACTAAGTTCCTAAGGATACTATTATGTTTATAAAATGATCTTGCTCACAATTTTAATCACAGCCCCCAGGTTAAGATGAAAGTAATGGTAAAGGTTCAGTTTAGCTACCCTTCACAAAATCACAAAATTTGGTTCAATATCGTTGATTTAGCTATAAAGAAACCCATTTCCGAAAGAATTAAAAGTCGGAAAAGTATAGTTTTTGAGTTACAGCCGAATTTAGTTCGAATTTTTGCATGGGCAGGTTTAGGGACAAATTGCTCATACAATTTTTTATGGAAGGAACATTGTCAGAGGCATGTAAATAAGACAACCCTTGCTTAAAATATGAATTCCCTTGTAAATGGGATGTTTTCCTTCCATTTTAAAAGCATTTTCATTCGACTTCAGATACAGCGGGGTAGCTAAACTGAACCTTTACCAAAATAATGGCCCCAGTAGGCCTGTACAAGTTGAAGCGCGTCTCACGAAAAAAAATCAAATCAACTTGTATATCTCGTGGAACTTGGCAAAACTTTACAACAAATTACTTACTTGAACTTCATCATCTTTGCGAACAGGCATAGATTTGACATTGTACTTCTGCCGTAGCTCTTTGGACAGAGGAGATGACATAAGACGACGTCTTATATGTGATGGGGCAGTGAAATGCCTCTTTCTGTTCTTCCTCCTAGAAGAGCTAACATTCTTATTGAACTTCATTCCCTAAAACAACAACACGTTCAGTAACCACTTCGAAAAACAAACCAAAATTAACTTTGTAATTTTAAACGAGATGCAAATCAAGAAGGAGGAAGTTAATAAATTTACCACACGATTGCGGAAAATACAAGGATTTAAGTAAATTCAGTGGATAAAAATTGTCAAAACTGTAAAAGAATGCTAACCTGGCAAATGGCAATGTTTTGTCTTTGCAAGGATACCAACTTGTAAAACGTAAATTCAAAAAACAGTGGTTCCAAGGGAAAAATGACGCAAAACTGCCAAGTGCCCAATGGAAATAATGGAATGGAGCATGTCATCCCTGGGTGGAGACCATTATCAATTTGCCTGCTAGTGTAGCCTACGTAAGAGAAGTACGCAATTTTGCACAAACTAAGTACAGAGTTTTTGACCGGGTCCAGGTATCCTTTCTGCTATGCTGCAATGTGTAAGATTTCGATATTTTTGCGTTGGTACTTATCTCTGATAGTTGGCTTATGATTAACGGGTGCCTCGTTAGGCATCTTCTGGCTCCCGCCGCTCCAGTTAATGTATATTGTATTTCTATGGGAATGGGGCATGCTTTGGTGTTTGTAAACAAAAGCAATGTTAATTTTTATTTTATTTTTTACTATTTTATAAAGCGGATTTTCGTAGAATTGTTTGGTGCAGTATGATGACAATTCTTTGCAATAACAGGAATATGTTGATGATCTCATTTCGTATTTCGTTCAAGCTTTTAATTTTTATACTTGTTTAAAGTTTTGGGACTAATGACCTTTGGCCCCAGCATTTCCTATATTATTGAGTATGCTAATAATATTTCCTTGATAAGGCTGTGAATGACGTGAATGTGCTTGTGTGATAGCTAGCTAATCATTAATAAAGAGCCTCTTGTGGTGCGAGCAATGACTCTCATGCATTATAACTTGGGGTTTCTTCGCAGGGTAAGTAGATAAGATACTTAATACATATTTTATGGGTAGACATTCACTTTGTTCAAAGCTCTTTGCGCCAAATAGTTTTTATTACTTGGTAAACCTAAACTCATTGATGAGATCATTATTTGTTGTAAATACGTCCTATAGACTACTGACATTTTCGATCATACCTAAATTTTGAAAGCATATTCGGAGGGGCTCTTGGCAATGTCGTTTTGTTTGGATCTCTAGGGTCACTACGACAAAGACCGTAGACTGTAGATCATATCCCAGAATATCATACCATATAATACTGTATATATGAATTATACCAACAGAGGGAAAATTGTTCACAGCTTTTGCTGGCTAAGAGTTTCTTCCTAATGGATGTACCGAACGAATTATAAAGCAGACCACTTTCTATATGCATAGTTCCCCTTCTTACCACAAAACACTACAAAATATACCTTGCACGAATCCAAAACTCTTTACTATTTTCTCAGGGACACATTGAATATCATTGTTCTTTTATTCCATTTTAGAATTTTAGGTATAATTTTTTAATATTAGCCTACTTATAGTATAAATTAAAAAAATTAAACCGGTCTCTCTCGTACCAAACTCTTAACGTTACCTAACTTTTACTTCTTACAGGTGCGGTTCCTTCATAATGGATCCAGGCAACGTATCAGCAGATTCTCTTCCCAGGCTACCATTGAAAGAGTGCTACCATTAACCTCGTTAACTGACGATGAGATGTCCATCAGAGATGTTGGTAATTAAATTGCGTTAAGATTAAATTTCGTTATTACAAAAGTGGTCCTGTGTTGAATTAAGCTCTTATAATCTATTATAACGCTCCAGGTCTACATGGCTACTGTGTAATAAGTTCCGACGCTGTAAATTAATTTAAATGGGATTTTGAAACAATTCATACCTACAGGTATGTATTAAAAGAGTAGACACTGAAAGTTAATCTAGTAATCGTTCTTTATGAGGGGAATTTTTATTGTATTATCCACAATAAATGAGCTACTTTACTTGAGCAACTTCATGCAACGATTTTATGAAAATTTCATTATCCTTATTTGATTTGTTTACATTATGCGATCTATTTTTAATAGTCTGTTAGCGTCTGTCTGCGTATCAATTATATATGTATATATATATATATGTATATATATATATATATATATATATATTACATTTAATATTTAAATATTAATTAATTAAGCCTAAATCTAATTTCAGTTTCAAGATTTGCAAAAGAACGGGTTGGGCCTCTTGTAAGAGAAATGGAATCCAAAAGTAAAATTGACCCCACACTGGTCAAGGAACTATTTTCTAATGGAGTAAGTAATACCGTGTTTAGTTGCACTTTTTTTTATTTCAATGCCGGATATTTTAATTTCCATGATCTTCTGATTCTGGGATAAGTTTAGTGCCTAGTGACCCAGTGTACTAGTCTCTTGTTTTGGCGTGTGAGAGTCATTTGCCGCGCATCAGGGGTTTTCAATTTAGCCATATTTTCAATATTCTTTTACAGCTTTAGCGTGAGATTTTAAGCTTGAGATTTTCGTTAGTCATTCCTTATGAATTTTATTTCTTGACTTGATCAAACCAAAATGTTTTTTAGGTTACATTTGACTTACTTAAGGATAAGTTTCATTACGGCAACGACAATAAAATAGAATAGATTGCGCCTGACCATCAGCTAAATTTTGCCGATAGTGGCGAAACGTGACCAAGTTTGTAGGGTTCGAACCAATGATGTAAAGTAGAGTAGATGGCGCCATACCATAAGCTAAGAAAAGCCCATAGCGGTGAAACGGTAGGGGAAATGTCGAAATAAATGGCAAAGGAGACGTCACCAAAGATGTAGAATAGATGGCTCCACACCATAAACTAAGTATTGCCAATAGCGGTGGAACTTAAGGGAAAATGGCAAAGACAAAAGGGACTGATATGGTTGCAACATAAAAAAAAGAAAATCGGGAAATAACAATCAAAATATAAAAGACAATGGATAACTTTCCTGTAAAATTACCCACTGAGATTGGTGGATCAATTCCAAATTCTTCTACTCATGCCAATTAATATCACAAATTAAATGACCTTGGCCCAAAACTGCGGAAATCGCTGATTATCATAGGGCTGAGCTGCCATTTATTTATTATTATTTATTATTATATTATTATTATTATTATTAATTTTCCATTCGTTTGGCTTATGGTTAGAACATCCCAAAGATCTGTCACAAGGTACTGCTGAATCGTTGATTGATTGGGCCGCACCCTACCCGCCTGGACGTGACCGAGCTGGTAGGTTTCCAAGATAAAAAAGAAAATTTCGGCAAATGCAGAAGAAATGAAATCGAAAAGGAAGGTTTGCCAATGGATCCGGTTCAGCAAGTTTCTACGCACTTGAGTCGCATTTTAAATAGCGTGATTTTGACTGTGATTAGCTTAAGACGAGAACCTCCAAGCTCAATATCGTTCACCACTTTTCATTACTTACGCTGCGGACGTTCATCTTACCCGCCTGGTTCCAACATGAAAAAAGGAAATAGACAAAAAGGCAAATGAGCAAACCAGCTGGCAAGGGTGAAAACAGAAAAAGGCACAGTAAGTTTTGCGCACTTGACCTTGGGTCCCTTGCAATCTTAATAGCTTTGTTCTGACTGTATTTAGCTTATGATGAGAATCTCCAAGCTTAATCTCGATCACAATTTTTTGCCGCTGCAGGTGGATGCCCACCTTACCCGCCTGTTTTACGGTCAGTTGCTACTAGTAAAGCAATTTAAATCCCCAAGAACCCCAGTTTGGCTCAATAATTAGCTACCAAATACACCTAAGCAATTAAGGCAGTGTATGTTAGAGCCTTGCTGTTTCGCACAGGGTAAAGTGTCTCCTTTTGAAAAGGTTGTAACACTTCGTACAATCAGGGAAACGGCAAGTTATTAAGAGTGTACAGCCCGTAGGAAAGTGGCAGCCCGAAATTTAATACTTTTTATTTTTTATTTAATTAACTAAGCATGTTATTAAAGATTTGGCTCATCAAATGTAGAAGACTACTTCACGCATCATATATGTAATAAGGTATTTTTAGTTTTCGAAATTGTAGTTTTTTTTATAAACATGCAAATATTTGAAAAGTTTTTGTTTGTAAAATATATGTTTCTTAAAAAACTACAATTTCGAAAATTAAAAATATCTTACAATTTGATGCATGAAGTAGTCTTCTACAACTTTGATGGGCCAAATCTTTAATAACATGCTTAGTTAATTTAACAAAAAATAAAAAGTATTAAATTTCGGGCTGCCATTTTCCTACGGGCTGTACACTCATAAGTAAGTAAATTATGTAAATAAAATAATAAAACATATTGTAATCGAAAGAAACGTCGTTGATTGATATGAGATTATTATTACCGTATATCAGCTTTTTCAGAGTTAGTTGTGACCTTAGTTTAAAGATTGCTTGGTCAGTGGGGGCCTCGAACTACCAGTAGATAGCTATTAAAGGGAATGAAAAAATATATTTGGTTGCTGCCATGCATAACAGCTGAAATGGGAAAACTTTGATAATAACAGCTTTCTGCACTTTTAGCAATGTCCGTTTGTGCCACCCCCCCCCCCCCCTCCTTATTGCGAGCTACAATGTCCGAGAGACATTTTCATTTTTCGGAGCTTTTAGTAGAAACTGTTACACGGAACCTACCAATAGAAAGGCTTGGATATTCGGAAATATTAGTCTGCGCCTCCTTGGATATGCAAGCTGCTTAGTTCATATTTTATTGACACCCAATCACAAAGAGCTGGTCGTGGCACGTCAGAGCAACAGCTAGAAAACTTACATATGAAAGCTCGAGAAAAAAGTGGGTAACCCATCCAATAGACGGCAAAATACCCATAGAAATATGGAACGGCATGCTTCTGCACCTTAACAGGCCATGATTACTTCCAAGCTCACTTAGACAGAATACGCATGGCAGACAACGAACTTTGACGACTCTGCCAGATAGCGAGGATGGATAAAGTAAGTACATTTCATAGGCTGCTAATTCAGCAAAAAGTATCTTTAAATGGTTTTATCGGTTTCAGCTGATGGGAATAGAAGTTCCCGAAAAGTATGGTGGCTCTGGAAATTCTGCCATGTCGACTATTCTTACGATTGAAGAGTTGGCAAAAGTAGAGCCGGCAATGTCACTCATATGCGCTATACACAATGGTCTGGTCGACAACTTCATAATGAATTTTGGATCTGAGGAACAGAAAGAGAAATATTTACCTTTGCTATCAGAGCAGTGGGTGAGTTAAAACAATTTCAAACAGTTCAGTTAGATCTAGGTCTAGTCAGGTAACAAGAAAATTGTTCCATTGATAATAAGTTTTACCTACCCTGAAATACTCTGGGCTATATATACAATACTAGTAACAATATAGCCAATGTTAGTTGGGGCTAATCCTGGAATGGAAGAGATACTTAAAATAAATTCATGGAGCTGCTCAATAGTAATTTTAAACCTAAAGTTATAAGCCTACTGTATATTAAATAAATAAATAAATAAGGACTTTTTATTGTTTCTATTACTAAGCCAACCTAGCGGAGTTAGGGCTATAAAGCCCTCTCTTACACTGAACTAGAAAGGCCCGGGACCGCCTGCTTTACATGCCCTCCGATGCATGGTCAGAAAATGTAGCCAATGTGGGACTCCAACCAACAACCTTTCGGGTGAAAGTCACAGTCCGTACCACTACGCTACATGTCTTGGCGTACTAGTACTTGAACGTAGGTACTCGTGTTAGCTGCATTCTTCTTCTTAGAATGCCTCCTCTATTCATGATTGGCGATCATCATAGCTATTGTAAACACGTAGATTCGGACTCCCCAAAAGGAAAGGCAAGTATGTAGAGTACAGAGGGAACGCTAATGCAGTGGTTCCCCGTTGCCTTCCGCATGCTTTAATCGTTACCGCTTCATTGCGATCCTCCGCCTTCGGCCAGTTTCCCAAGCCCAGGATAAAAGAGTGCCCTAGTAGTGGTTGCTTATTTAGTGGTGGCAACTATTCGACCCGTCACATAGTCATCCTCGGGCTACTGTGGATTTTTCTAGACAAGCCTGCACCACCAGACTTGCCACTATACCCTCCGATTATGCCGTTGCTCGGTTGGCTAGCTGGGAACCATATCTGGGGGCTTTTTCGTTATGCCCCCTCTCAATCCTGCCTAGTTGCATATCTCTTCATAATTTGTACCGGTAGTCCTAGGGTCGAATCTAATTTTGCCTATCATCACTTAGACTGATTCTGTCGGATTGGGGTGTACAATTTTGGTTTTTACTGTGAGTCAAAAATGTGGACTGTAGGCCTATACAAAATCCACTTATGAATAAATTTCTGTTACTGTGTAAATATTGTTTTGAAGTTTTGGTAGCTGGTATCTGAGAGAACTAACAATCGGATTGTCTTTATTACTGAAACTGTAGCCTTTTATAGTCGAAAGTCCAATTTATATATTGGAAACATTTCTCCCTGTAGTGCAATTCTTGTGAACAATCAACTACATTATTATTGTGATTCACTTTACTAAAATACTGTCTTTGCATTGAAGGTGGGCAGCTTCTGTCTGAGTGAATCAACGTCCGGCAGCGACGCATTTGCTATGAAAACGACCGCAAAAGCAGACGGTGACGATTTCCTTTTAAATGGCTCTAAGCTATGGATATCCAGCTCCGATATAGCCGATGTTTTCGTTGTCTTTGCCAATGCTGATCCTTCAAGAGGTTACCGAGGGATCACTACATTCATTCTCGAGCGGACTATGCCAGGTGTATCCATTGGACCTCCTGAGGACAAGTTAGGACTTCGCTGCTCGGGGACATGTCCAGTCCACCTCGACAATGTTCGAGTAAGTAGTTATTAGATGAGATACTGCATACTAAGTAAACCCAGTTGGTAGGGGACTGGACCATAAACATAGGCGAGGTCGGAGCTCTTATACAAAAAGAAATATTTTCCGTTAGTCCCAACTCTTATAATCACAGATAGGAAGGGGAAAATTACCGTTGCCGAATATATTTTGGACAAAAGACGCAGTGGTTTAAAGTCGCTTCTTCCAATTCATTATTTAAATGTTTGAAAACCCCTAGCCTATATTGTATAGGCTATAAAATACCAGCACTGGTGAAAATCTTACGTCTGGTGTAGTCCAATGACCCAAAATTTCTTAATGCAAAGTTATTAGTTATCGTCGCTGATACTGCAAAATGTAGGCAAAGTTACATAATGTACTATAATATACTGTTTGAGTGAAAATCGTGGCAGCATGTTCTACCCTGAATTTATGGACAATACACGCTCAAAAAAGAACGTTGTCTGGTTTAGATACCAAAGACTGCTGTCCTGGGAGAGTTGTACAAAGGTTACCAATATGCTGCTGGCTTTCTCAACCAAAGCCGCATTGGCGTCGGTGCGCAGATGTTGGGCATCAGTGAAGGATGTTTCGACATTGCTGTCCAGTATACATTGCAGCGGAACCAGTTCAAACAACCAATATTTGATTTCCAGGTAAGTATTGCCGATTAGATACTCCTCAAATGAAGACTTGCAGCTGAGTCAGCGCCTAGAAACCAAATCCTGTGTAGAAGAGATCATAATGTTCTCATTAATGATGAAGCAGTAGAATCCGAGCTGATGGGCTGACGTCTTCACGTAGACTTCTAAGATAGTATCTTGAGCCAACTTCTGTGTTGCTACTGAGCCTCTGAGTTGCAATCTTAGAAGTACCGTAGAAGTAGTGCGTAGTAACACTGAAGATGTCTACGACAGATTTGAAAGTACGCTCTCGGCCCATTATTTCGGATTCTACTGCGTCATCATCTGGCTCCGGCCTTGAAAACCTCTGTAATTACAGTATACCGTATTTGTTATCTATGTATTTATCTCTACGGAATGTTATTCAAAACGTGGTTTTGTCATTTTTTCAGGGATTGCAACATGAAATAGCAAAAATTAGTGCTAAAATTGATGCGGCGCGTCTATTGGTTTATAATGCTACGAGGATGATAGAAGCTGGTTTGCCTATTGCGAAAGAAGCTGCCGTCGCCAAATATTTTGTTTCGGGTTGGTGACTTCTAAAAATCTTTTTCAGAGGGATGTACAAGTTAGGCTCATCACAACGGCAACAGCGTAGTACATTTCGGGACAAACCACACGAGTCATGCGCGATTTGTGTTATCACTGAAGAAAAAAAGAGCAAAATTTCACCATTAGGTCTGAGACTTTTCCGTTGATCACCTAATTTATTTTCAACGCACATAAGCTATCCTGGTATTGACGTACGTTATTCTGCTGGTATGGGTGAAATAGGTTTCTGCGCACTGATTCCGCGTTTGAGGCACCAAGTTGGAAACAGTCAGTTACCCTAATGACGGCCTCTCCGACGGGCATTTAGGTAGGGAAGTGAATTTTTAGCTGGCATGTTTTTGCGTTTAATCCAGCCTATTGTTATTCTCCACTTATTTGGCGCATCCATACGCGACAATCTTCTAAGTCACTTACAGATCTAATTAATTAATTACACTTTTTCAGAGTTGGCTCAAGAAGTAACCAGGAAAAGTATTGACTGGATGGGCGGTGTTGGATTTACAAAAGGCTTTTTACCAGAAAAATTTTTCAGAGACTGTAAAGTTGGAACTATCTACGAAGGAACTAGTCTCATTCAACTCAACACCATCGCGAAATTGATAAAAAAGGCATACTCCGCGTGATTTTTAAGTTTTATATTCTTTCGAAGATACGGTTGTGGTATCTACCGTACTCCGCATTCCTTATGAAGGACTCATGAGAAATAACATGTGCATTGCTTTTTACTCTTGACAATGTCAACATTGAACATTCCAACGTTTTGGGCAAGCGAAAATCATGACGGCAGAAGATATATCTTTTGGACGATTCAATTTACCTTCCGATCAGTATCACAAACTAAAACAAATTAGGGCCCTGGAGTGCCAAGACTGGCCCATTACCAGACCATTACATTGGTGAAGCTTTGACTCCAAAGCTAAATCAGACTGAGCTATTTCCTGTGTTATTGCAGTCATCTTTTCTTATCTATTTTAAATGCAAAGAACATTTAAAAACTCGATCGCAGGAACACATTTATGAACAATTTCATCGGAAAATTAAAAATTATAAGTTTTTGTAAAATTTCACTGGTGTATTTTGTACGTAACGCTTTTTATTTTAACTACGTTAACACTTAGGAACTTACCAAATGTTCTTCAGGCGAAAACCGTTCAACCTTCCCGTACCAAACCTGGCACAATTCACGAATGACTTTATTCCTAGGGAATTTTAATGATGCACACAACCATGATGACGAACTGCGTAAAAAACTAAAAAATACCTAAATTGTGGAGGCAAGGGCCTATCTCTCTGTTATGTCACCTGTTTAAGGCCATAGAACGGATTATCATTCATAGAATAAATATTTATGTGACCATTGTCACTTTCACTTGATCACTTGATAAAAAGCTCATCCCGCAACAAGCTGGTTCTCGCGAGAGGAAGTCATGCTGTGGTCAAGCTCTTAATCTGACACAATTTATTGAAAACTACTTCGGAGTACTTAGGTGAAATAACCGGAAATTCTTTCGTCTACCTCACAGCCGCGAATGACGCAATAGTCTACAACCTGACCAGATTTGACCCTTACCAACACCCTTGGATGTTTCCTCCTCATTCTGAATCAAAAGAGAAGCTGGTCTGCTGGTGGAGGTATGGGTGGTCTATACTAAATGGTGGAGATGTCGGAAGAACAGTCTGCCGCAGGGATGTGTACTGGCTCTCATACTGTTCAATATGTAAACCAATGATTAGCCCGGTTCGTAGTTCATCAAGCACTTTCTCTACGCAGATGACACTGCCATTGCCATAGAATTAATATTTACTGGCCATTGCAGCACAAGCAAGCACATTTCAGGAGGTAGAACACAGGCTACTCAGTACGCTGACAGCCTACTACCACAAAAACCGAGGTGTGTGCCTTCCATCTCCGTAGCAGGGACACCGACAGAAAGCTGAAAGGTAAGTGGGGAGGCTGGAGGCGTGAATATCACCCAAACATACCCCAACATATACCTGTGTGTGACCATTGATCGGACTCATTCAAGCACTGCGGCCACCATTATAAAACTAGAAGTCTCATCGGGTAACAGTGACATCATTACAGTAAGACCAATCCCGGGATTCCTGAAGCACACGTCACTCCATCTCATATATGGTCAACAACCGATTGGCCAGAAACAGCTTTCTCAACCCGACAAAACCTCGAAAAGCGTAGCACCACTTACTGCCTGTCAACTATTTCACCCTAAGTCGGCCCCTCAGAATGAGGAGTTAATGCCACCCCTGAACCGGCAGTTAGATGGGGCTTCCTGCCGGAGACAGGACTTGTGGGTATGCTACTCACGACGCGGGCCATGTATCCCAAGATGACTACTATATGCACAGCTGCTTACCAATTTGAAGCCAGGTTGCTACCTACTGGACTACAAATTATCGTGACGTGGACACGCTAAGTAATGATAATAAGTAGGTATTATTTTTTAAAAAAAGCTTTCAAGTTTTATTAGTTCAACCTGAAACTGCAAACGGTTTCCATACAGTACAAAGTACACACCAAGGGAAAAAATTAGAAGCTGCTTGAGCTGAGCATGATTATCCCTTAACATGGCAAAAGAAAATCCAGTAGTAACAGATCTTTCCTAGAGATACACCTCCGAGAAATGTAGTTAAAAGTAAAACGAAACTCTACTGCCGCCGTAGGAGAATGCAGATGATTTCGGTAACTTTAGCAAGTAGGAATGATGAAGTTAGCGCATGCGGTAATGATTTCTTTCGTTGACGTTGCCAAGGTCACCCTCAAACTCCAACTCAATTGTAAAGTCCAAATCACGCTGATTCCTTGCATTTGGTCTCATAGAAAATACACCATTCACCTCTTCCTTCTTCTTAACCGTGATGTAATTGTTGAGGTAAAAGACAGTTTGCTTCCAATGAGTGTACGCGGCTTCTGGAGCAGTGCTAAAACCTGTGCGCTTGTGGCACTTGGTGAACTCAATGGTAAAATACGTCACTAATGCCTGAATATAATCGTCTCTGCGGACTTCAAGCCTGAACGGGGCGCTGAAGTTAAGATCCTCCTTTGTCACTGTATAAAGGTCAACCTGAAAGACAATAGAAATGTATTTATAACACAGTATTATAAATGGAGTATGCATTAAAAACTATTGCATAAGCATAATATATTATAATGTAAATATGCTTCCTTTAATTTTGTAGTCGGTTTTAAAACCTCAAATGACTCACTTAACAATGGGACACCAATCTTTATTATTTTTTAAAAATGAAATCCAATTTCAAAGGAAATATGAATATTGTAGAGCTAAAAAAAATTTATCATTGCATAGCTTAGAAGAAACCTGACATCCTCAGTGTCAGTTATTAATAAGAATATTTACAAATCTAGTTTCAAAGCTGTCCTATTAGTGTTTGTGACAGCATTACATCAACATTTAAAGTAATGAGTAATATTTTTCATTATTTCATGTGAAATTTCTTTTGGCAGACCGTCTCTGAATTATAAATTTGACTTGTATTATTTTAATTTAAAAAAAAAATCCCATTGGACTGGTGTGCGTACCTCACATTTACAAAAATCTAACGAGATATGACTTCTACTTATGGTCCTTTCTGTGTTTTTATATTTCTATTTACCATAGAAATTCCACGCACCTCTTTAAGCATGCTGGAATTAGTTACAACTTGCTTCGGCTCAACAACGTCAACGAGTGGCTCGCTAATAGCGACTTTCCGGATCGGTGACATGTCAAATCCATAGACATTGTCCCACCAGTTGATTTTCTCGTCCTTGTAAGCTCTGTCTTCTATAGCCGAAACATACAAAGTCGCCTTGTCGGGGAATAAAAGCCCACCAGGGCGGAGCCAGTTGTCTCTCGCAAAAAGCACTGTGTCGAGCATACTCTCGTAAAAGAGACAGTAACCCATCCATTCAGAAATGATAATGTCAACTTTTTCAATACCATCGGGCAATGTTACCTCTTCAACCTATAAAACACAAATTTTACATTTAAGTTGTAAATAGCCTTTTATGGCCCGTTGAGCTTTGCTCAATATCGACGATTTTACGAACATTATTGGTATTATTTACAAGCTAATTTAGACATACGATTTCGATAAACATCTCATAGGCTGCAATCAATGGTCAAGCTGGGGATTGTTTCAGCTGGACCCATACAATCACACTCAATCCACTAATACTATTATTGTTTTATATTGTAGTACTACCTTTCCCTTCACGATGGTTATGATGTGATCCAACTTATTGATCCTAATGATTTCTTCCGCATATTCTACTATGTTGGAACACTCAATGCCAATGACTCGAGCAGCACCAGCTTTAGCAGCGAACATGGACAAAATTCCCGTTCCACAGCCCACGTCTAAAACTGTCTTTCCCTAAAAGAGAACAGCACACATTGCTATTTAATGAGAATATTTATTAGTCTATCAAAACTTCTTGACGAAGTTGATGTTTTCTAAATGGACAACTTGTATATACACTGTACATATACATACATATATAAACAATATGTGACCAAATGCACTCTTCTGGTTGAGTAGTCAATATAATTACAAAGGCTTTCACGGTCGGAGTTACGTGACGAAGCAGTAGAATCCGGGATGACAAGCCGTGGTCATTCTGAAAGCGTACTTCCAAACGTTTCGTCGACATCTTCAGTGGATCAGCGTAGACTATTAAGATGTTGACGAATGGTTGGAAGTACACTTTCAGAACGACCACGGCTTGTGTGTAAACTATTAAAATCAAACAAATTTGCACAATTTCCACAAAAAATAAATATATTGTGAAAAGTTAAAAATCAGTTACAGCTGTTTCGGTGTTACACCATCATCAGAGTCTGATGATGGTGTAACACCGAAACAGCTGTAACTGATTTTTTTTTTAACTTTTAACAATATATATGTTTTTTGTGGAAATTGTGCAAATTTGTTTGGTTTTAATAGTTTACACATAATGTTTCATTTCCACGAAGTCACGAGAGAAACCCAATATTGGGCCATGGCTTGTCATCCCGGATTCTACTGCTTTGTCATGATTTTTCAATCCCCAAAAATACGCTCATAGTTAACTAATGGCAAGAGACTTATCCAGGGATGGAACCAGTCCAGCCCTTCAAAAATTGTCCTATATTTTCCCATGGGTCCACTCCGCACATAGGGAATCCCATTGTGTAAGGGGACAAAATGACTAACTAAATCTACATCACAGCGCAAGGCTGTCCCCAATCCCCATAAAAAACAAAATAGCCACGATTCACAGGGAGGCGGTACTGTCTGAACAAGCATTAAAATGCAACTGTAGCACTGTATTTCTTCCCATGCATGACTGTAATTCATGAAATCAAAAAGTGTTTCATTAATTTCTTTTTGTCCCAGTATAATGAAATTGTACTTGAAATTTTGGAAGAATTTTCAATGACTTAATTACCTGAAACAGATGCTTGTTGTGGTACATTGAGTTCTTGTAAGTCATGGTTCTGATTTCATCTTTCAGCATTTCCTCGTGGATACCGAAGTGAGCATAAGAATCAAAGTAATAATCCTTCGAAGTCATTTCTTCCAAGTTGACCTTCTCGGCCCCATTAACAGCATTAACATGGTTACTGCCTTCGATCATAGCTACTTCTGTGTCCATTTTCTGTGGGTACAAAATAAGTCTTCAAACTTTATCATATTACATCTGTAATTTTTCCGAAACATGCATTATTGTCAAGTCCAAGGCTAATTGTAGCGCGAGGAGGCAGGGTGCCACACTATTTAAGTTAACAATATTGAATTTCTACATCAATCTATTCTTTAGAATTATGAAATGCATAAGAATTCACATAACTGTTACAAATTCAAGATTAATTTATAGTGATAAAAGTTACCTCAGCACAAGGAAGAATCTTGCGCACACCGGTCTCAGTGTTCAAGATTTCCGCCATTTTCAATATTTTTTATGCGCCTATCGCTTAGCTTGTCGCAAAAACTCAAATGGACAGCTTACGTATAGGAAAAATCCTTGCCCAAAATTATATATAATATATTATATTAAAAGTTCTTTGCCCAAAACCAATCAAATCGTAGGTCTAATCGGTGCGCCACCAACCAGAGCAAGACCCGCCGTTTTGGATTGATATAAGAAAGTAGTCCCTTTGTCCATATCATTGCCTCATGACTCATGACGTTAGGTTCGAACTCTTTCTGTTTAAAAATACATGTCACAACGAGACATAATAACCTAACATATAGTTAACTGACATATGTTGCTTTATATAATATATAATATATATATATATAACATAAAAAAGTATCGGAGTTTGTTGGACATTCAAAATAAGAATACAAAAAATGTCGCAACCCTATAAAGCGTTTTAAAATGACAGGCGACATTTGTTAACCAGCGACAAGCGTCGACGATTTCTGGAGAGTGGAGAGAACTGAGAAGAGCTGCTAGTGTCCTAAATTTTTTTGAATTTAGTTTATTAAAACAAATCTGTTTCTAATGCATTTAATGTGTGCTACTGGTTTCATATTAATTTTGGATATTTACTGACTTAAAACATGAATATTCTGGTAAGAACTGTTTAACATCAACTGTTTTTTGTTATTAATCTTTGGATGGTGGACTATTTCTATATTTTCATCACGGATTTTATCTCCAAGGAACTAGCCTCTTATTAATGAATGATTGCGTTATGTTTTAGCCTTGTACAGAAGATGAATTTCATTTTGGGACATTATGTGTCTTTTATTCCCACATACAAAGTGATTTTTTTATATTACGGTCCACAGCTCAGCCTTATGTTAGCCCTCGAGGAATCAGCTTGTTTTGTTTGTTGCGAAGAATTTGTCACAAGCGTGTATCCTATAATTTACGACATTTAAACCGTTTCGACCTTGGCCACACTGCCACAGTTTGATAAAATGTGAGGTTGCCATGAGTTTTGTTTTTAAGGCGCAGTCATGGTTCCCCTGGGTGGTGTTCACCTTGCTCAGCAGGGCAATTGGTTGAAAAGATTTGCTGAATGATGAGGCCAACGCAGTCCAATGCAGCCAGTTATGTCTGCTTCGTCGGTTACTCCTTGAAGGTAATAACGCGCAGAAAAAATGTATTCGACGCGGAATGCCGTGGTGTTTGCGTGAAGTACATTATAAATTTACTAAAATATTTGCGCTGGTCTTATGATAAAAAAATTACGAAACAGTGTCGCAGTACAATATTACATTAAAGCTTTTACCTATAAGGTTCACATCCAGTGTATATTGTGTAGGAACGTTCCTGCAGTGAACATTAATAAGGCATTTGGTTGCAATATTTAAGCCCAGTCTTTTGCTTATTGAGGCATATGGTTTTGTTTTAGGGTGACGAGCCGCCATATTTGACAGTTGGCACTGAAGTAAGTGCAAAATACAAGGGAGCATTTTGCGAGGCTAAAGTGCATAAAGTTGATCGCGTGGTGAAATGCAAAATAGCTTTCAAACTTGGATTTGGCTCACATACTGTGTTAGACAATCAGGTCAAGGGTATTTTACGTGTAGGTGCTAGCGTTGAAGCCAGACATCCCGACAAAAAAGAGTTTGTTGAGGGCACTATTACAAAAATACAAGATTGCAGTCAATATACAGTGGGTACGTGCATTTACTGTTTTCACATGATTGAGTTAGGAATGTTTTATAATTTATGTGTCACAACGAAAGCTGCATGCTTACCTTGTAGTATGCAGAATAAATCAGATGGCTTCAAGTAAGTCACCGTAGCTCAATCGGTAGACTTGTAAATCAACAACTGTTTGTGCAAGAGGATGCTAATTTGAGTGTTGTTTTTTTTGCAACTATGAATTTTCAAAATGATCAATGGCTAATCCTACAAATTTCCAGTCCTTGTTTTTTGCGTTTTTGTGGCTATAACATATTAAATATATATTTAATTTAAGTTCATATTAATGTTTATAAATTTAGAAGTACTTGTAAGTGTTGGCCTAAATTCCTCTAATTTTCAGTCTTTGACGATGGGGACATCACAACACTTCGAAGAACTGCTCTCTGCTTAAAAAGTGGCCGCCATTTTGCTGAAAGCGAGACTCTTGATCAACTACCGTTGACCCATCCCGAACATTTTGGAAATCCTGTGGTTAGCGGTCGTCGTGGGACTCGTCGGAAGGGCGGGTAGTTATTCGTTTACCATTTTTACCGTAGTACTTAACCCTTTTGAAATGAGAACCGAGAAAACAATTAAATGCAGTTTTAGCATTCTAATGCCATCAGTGGACTTTATGAATGCTTTGAAATTATTAGCAAAGGAAGAGACACCCCATTGAATGCGCTATGACAATGACATAGACAATTTTTAAAGGGCATTCATAACTTTGTAATTTAAATCAACCTTCATTTTCTTAAACAGGAAGAATACATGTAAGCCGGCTCTTTCTTGTTTTCTATGTTTCTGACACATTAAATTTCTGATAGATAGTGCAGTCTTCCCCATGCATAGGAATGGGATAACACGGGATAAATGGGTAATGGGATAAAACGGAGGTCTGTATTACCCGCAGGACGCACGGTGGGAGGAAGTGGCCCTTAATTGGTGACTTTTCATTTTAGGGATGAAAGCAGTGGGGACGAAGAAAGTCCAAAAAAAAGCAAACGACCAGCAGAGAGAGAGACTGAAATTGGAAAAATAGTGTGCGTGGAGCTTGGAGATAAAAAGAAAGTTAAAGACAACTGGTTTCCAGGATTGGTAGTGGCGCCGAATGCACAGGATGCAGTTCGTATTCGCGTCACTGAAGAATATTTAGTACGGTCCTTCAAAGATGGCCGATAGTAAGAATAGCTTTTTATATAATCTTTACCTTACAGTGAAAATGGAACCTTCCAAATAAACACAACCTCTGCATTACAATTTTCTTTGCAGTTTATGTAAATTCATATATTTTTTCAGCGGTTTACTTCTATGTATTATTTGAAGTTATTTGCGATAGTCTAATGGAGTCCTATCCATAACATCTCCCTTGAGCACAGACTTTCAATAGCTTTCACTTTGTTTTATTTTTCAGTTACACTGTTCCAAGAAAGGAAGCTACTGAATTTACTCGTGAAATTGGGCGAAGGGTGGATGGCAACACATTAAAAACTGGTAAGCATTAACATGCTTGCATATCGTTTAATTTTTTGTTTTTTAATTCCAATTATTTTATAGGAAAGAAGAACTGCCATTAGAATAGCAATCCCCACTTTACCTCGAGTATTTCTCAGTATGAATGTCTTATCATTTTTTATTTTTCGCATAAAAATACTGGGTGGTTTCTTTAAATGCGAGGAATTTACTTACGTCAATGGCCTATCATTTGGATGTAGATTGTCAGCTAAACCTGTTGCTGTTCGGTAGGCTTGCGTATGGCATTTGAATTTACAACAAACTTTAGTTGATACCCAAATGATAAAATAATTAATTAATGAGTATCGTAAATAAATACCGCACTTCCTTCTCCCCGAATCTAGTTCGTTACAATTCCAAGAAACAACGCAATAAACTTGTATTTCCATGCGAAAAAAAGAGTGATAGAATGTGCTTCTCTAATTAGTTAAGCATGGGCGCCATTTTTGGGATTAGACCCCTATCAGACCTGGACCTGTGGAGTAGTGGTACAGACTCCGACTTTCACCCGAAGTTTGTTGGTTCGAGTCCTATACTAGCTACATTTTCTGGCAATGCTTCGGAGGGCATGTAAAGCTGGCGGTCCCGGGTCACCCTAGTTGAGTGTAAGGGAGGGCTTTATAGCCCTAACTCCCCTAGGTTGGCTTAGTAATAGAACAAGATTTATTTATTTATTTATCAGAGGAGGGAATTTTGCAGCATTGTTTTTTTTTTTTTTTTGACAGTTCTCTTTTATTACTAGGGAAATGATTTGCTCAAGTTGCTTTCCAAGGTTTCCTTATACAATATTAAATTCAAATAAGCAATAAATCACTGCAACTAAAAGTCTTATTATTATATTTTGTTTTCATTTATTTCTGGGATAAAAAAGAGCTTGTGCCCACATGCTAGAAGATAGTGGAACTTCTAAATTATTAAATATTGAATGAGATATTATTATCATTATATTATACTATTATATTCATACCTACAGCAATTACCATTTAATACTTATAACACAAATACCACATGGCAATGGCTCGTGCGCGGTTTGACGTGTTGGTTACCTATCTAAACAAATAAAAACATAAAATGCGTCTAGTATCAAATGTTAAAATGCTAAAATAAAAACAAAAACACAATGTAGACAAGGACTATTAAATCGGAGGTGGGGGGGGGGGGGGGTTCGTAGGGTAATTAAAACTTATAAGAGAGCATGCAGTAAGTGGTTAATCAATTCTTAACTTCTGTTCGCAACCATTTGTCTATTTTTTTTTAATATTGGTAAATTTTTTAAATCAATTTATAGGGGAAGTTT
The DNA here is from genome assembly GCA_963971405.1 of Psococerastis gibbosa. NCBI lineage: Eukaryota > Metazoa > Arthropoda > Insecta > Psocodea > Psocidae > Psococerastis > Psococerastis gibbosa. The sequence goes on from OZ020484.1 coordinate 22,182,251, forward strand.
GTTGTAAAAATGTAATCCAGTGAATTCTGTTTGTCTATGTATTAGGGTAGTTTTAGGTCTGATCTGTATTAGTGGTTGTGTTTGTATGTATCGAGTGGTATGGGGTTATATCCATATCAGGTTTTGTCCACAGCCGGCGGTTCTGGCTGTACTTGTACCTCCCAATATTTTATGTTACTCACCTTTTGCGTCACACAAAAAGGATAGCAATCCACCTTTCAAGAGCCCACCATAAGAAGTTTCGTTTGAAATAGGCTAAAAATTAATAATAAAATAATCACTGTACATACTGTAACTGAATTTGCATTGTTGTGTTGTAGCTGTAGAAAAAGCACTCACATTCTTGGATAAGGATGAGTTACCGCCCCATTGGGACCGTGATCTGCTGTTCGGGTTATTGGATACTGACGGCTCAGACTCGGATGGGGCAATGGAGTCCGATGTAAGTATGCTTTTTGTTTAGTCACATATTTTGGAGATTCTATCAATGTGAACATAACATAACTAGTCGCTTCCCCCATGATAGGTTACTGTCTAACTCCAAGTATGTTTTTAGTCCAAAATAGAGCAACGAAAAACCAAATCGGTTTCTTTCCCAAGGAAGGCTTAGGTATTGAAAAGAAAATGCTTTTTTTTTTTTTTTTTTTTTTTTTTAAAGAAATCATGGATTATCCATGCACCAATGCAAAACATACCATGCCATTACTCTTGTGAATTATTAAATTGGTTTGACCCTTCTAGACTGTGCATTTGTCACACCGATTAATCCAGTGCTTTAGGACAGATAAAAACGAGCCAGCCGAAATTTAACCCTTTCCTATTATATGCCATGTATGTACTCATTTATCTATATCTGTACCTATAAAAACTGATAAATAGGAAAGCATCACCCGTGCGTTCCATTTAATCTGTATTTGGCATTCCAGAGCTCAGATGATGAACCTCGAGAAGAGAAGGATCACTTCGTTGCTCAGCTTTACAAATTTATGGACGACCGTGGGACTCCTATCAACAATTGTCCATCGGTTTCCGGTCAAGACTTAGACCTGTACAAGCTTTTCAAAGTAGTCAATAATTTAAATGGATACAACCGTGTCAGCAACCAAAATCAGTGGAAAATTGTTTCTTCCAAACTGGGCCTTGGTGTATCACCGAATATTGTTACGCAAGTATGTTCTGGGATTATGTTAAATTGATATTTTATTATTATCCTTATAATTTGCAGAGGCGGACGCAGCGACCGGCACTGCGGGCAATTGCCCCCCCCCCTTTGGGCAGCAGTTATATTCTTTGTCTCTAAATTCTAAGTGTTACTGCACTCAAAATGCGCAAAACCTCACTATTTCGGCCCGATTTTTCTAAAATTTCCCCCCGGGGGGGACCCCCCGTGCCGCCATACTCCATAATAATGGCTCGGTAAAGAAGTCTGACGCCAGTGTTATGTAGTATGGTGGAACCCCAATGTTCCAATACATAGCGTGCCTCCACTATTCATAAAAAAAAAACATTTCTAAGCGTGGTGATGTAAGAGTGGACCAAACTAAACTTATGGCATTAGAAAGATTGTCCGTTGCTTGAGGAGCTCTGAAAATAAGGGTCTATATTTTAAACGTTGTACTCTCATCTATTGTATATTTTATTAATTACGTATTAAATGTTTTCAGGTTAAGCATGCATATAAAAAGTTTTTGCATAGCTTTGAAGATTTCTATAGAAAGTTGGGTTGTACTATGGTCAATCATCCGCGCAGCAGTCGACCGCGGGTAAAAGGTGGGCGGCCTCTTATTCGCGACAGAGACAGAGCAACTCCGGTCCATGTAAAGGCAAGTTATCATTTTATTATTTCCAAAAGACTCTGCAACTTGATGGGGTTAACAAGTTAATATTAGTGTATCAGATGGTAGAGTTATGCCGTTATGGTTAAGGTTAAACCTCAGTTGACCATTCTGTTATATTGATCATCCCACGAAAATACACGTGTTTATGTTAGACAATAGTGCATAGTTTTAAAAAAATGTATCTGAAAGGAGAGGTGGCTTAAGTAGCTGCCCGGGGTAAACAGAAATTATTCTTGTCTGACGATGACTCAACAAATAAATAAATCTTAACAGTATTTCCTTTAGTTGGGTATAATTGATTTCAATAACCGAATCATTATTGTAGCCGTCGGGCAAGACGAGATTCATGATTTTAAATTAAAAAATAATTCTGGGCTCATTAAACGTCGATTTCCATGTATTATATGGTCACCATTAGCTGATGTCCCAGGGCGTAGGCCCTGGGTAATAAAGCCTACAATGAATCGGCAAATGAAATTCCTTAGCGTTGACAACAGCCGTGAACTGCCACTCCGTTTTTACCTAAGTTCTCTATGCTATAAGGCCGGTTTTGTTTTGTACAGACTGATCCTAGCTCCACGCATAAGCGTGAGGAAGAAAACCTCGAAGGATTCACTGCTAATACACCCGTAGTTAAGAAAATAGTGGGGAAGGAGGAAGTGACGAGAGGTCGGGGAAAACCAGAGGAGGTAAAAGAGGACCCACCAAAGGATCGTCCAATGTCCAGTTTGCGGAAGAAGTTCCCAACACTCAAGGCATCTCCGCGCACTAAGGAAGTTGCCCCTCCAGCGCCGCCGCCCATGCCGACCCCTCTTAAGCGGTTACCCAGCAAACGGACCAAACGACCATTGCGGGAACACTCTGTAGATGACGGGCGGACATCGGGAGATGAAACTGTTCGATTAATTAAAGCGCCAGAAGAACAGGTTAGTAAATTTATAATTTCTTTTTATACAAATTATTTTCTCTGAAATCAATTGAACTATTAAGAAATAAAGAAAGGAAATTGTCTTTAAATCCAATTTGCAGCCGCTCTCTCTTTCCTTCTCAATCTTCTCCTTGGGAATTACCCTCTAAGTCACCACAAGTAGTTTAACTTCAGGGAGCCTACCCATCAGTAGTCTAAAAGACATGTAACTAGCGCTCTGATTGGCTAATAATGACGCACAATTATGACGGTAGGCCATAGGTACACTTGTACACACACTTGTATTACCTAGCTCTCAAGAGTGAATCAATATTATGTAATTGAGGACAGGTCAGCCCAACACCTTGAGAAGCTAGGTTATGGTTTAATTCGTTGGAATTGGACGTATTATTATCATCTTATGACATCTCCTGTTAGAAATCTTCGCCATCCTATTTAAAGATAGATCCAGTCCATTCCTGTGTCTTATTTCCCATTAACCTTCTCCTTCAACGCTACAACTCGGGGCGAGTGTTGGCCTCTCGCGCCGCCTCTCTCCAAACATCCCGGTCCTTGGTCTTCCTCTGTTTATCCATTCGCTTTACGTGTCGGAACCATTTCAGTGTACTTCTTTCTGTCCTCTCCTCCAATGGTTCTTCCTCCCCGAACTCTTCTCTCTACGTCATTTCTATTCCTATCCCTATTTTGTGTTATTGATCCGATCTAAAAGGGTTTAACCTGCCTACAAATGTAATTTAAATGGCTCGCTTCTTTCTATTGCTTCCCCTAGGTTATAATCTTGTTTGGGTTGGCTTCTATCAATCATAACCGTCTTAGATTTACTGGTTTTTAGGTGTAGTTTCTGAATTCTGAATTTCCTACATCACCAGGGCTAACGAATTGATCCATACAATCTGGTGAATAATTATTGACGTACTTATGTCTAGATTCCTTCCGCTTGAATTTTACCAGTACTAACAAACTACAAAGCCAGCTGAAGATTATAAGATAATGAATCTGGGTCTCATTATTGGGCAATTTCTTGAATCAAATACTAAAACTGAATATTTGCGAATCAATCTATTTAAAATACGGTATTTATTATTTTTAGCAGAGAAGCACAACACGATCAAGAAGTAGTAAGGAAGAACTAAAATTACCAACAAAAAAAGAGGCTGCAGATGTGCCTCGAAGCAGTAAGGTCTCGATTAAGACTAGTGATTCGGAGAGTGCCAAAAAGAGTAAATCTTCAGTTGATGAGATTAAAAAAGGTAAAGAGGTGGAAAAAAGAGCCCGGCGTGGTGGAAGTGAAGACAGTGCAAGTGCCGCGCCGTCGCCTTCCATTTCGACTTCAGTCGCTGCTGCTGCTGCTGCTGCTCTAGCTGCGGCTACGGCAAAGAAAAATAGGAAAAGGAGAAATACAGACGTTACAACAGATGAACCCGTCAATCGACCTTGCATCCCGAAGTCAAGAACTGTATTGGTGGGAGATATTCTCAAAGTATACTATGGAGCAGAGCCCAATGCTATTTATGAAGCTAAGGTAAGCAACTTTGGCCGCAGGTTGCTATTGTTCTGAAATTATGAAGTTTCCCTCAGAATTGTGAGTCATGCCCCTCCGTGAATAACTCACGAACTTAATTTGTGATTTGATCAGTAATTGTGTTTTATTAGGCCCGGTACACACAGGTGATTCTCGCAGTCACGATTTGCCGTCGTCTTTTCTGCTGTAGCCTTAGTGCTAGCAGATTTCTCGTCGATTCCTTATAGACTTCGGAAACTGACCTGAAGCCGCCGCACACCATATCATAGATATCTTCTCAAGTAGACTGTGTGTTTGTACCAACCATTCACCAAGCCCTATCCTTACATTTGAAAAGACGTCGGCAATTCGGGACTGCGTGAATCGGTGATTTTACAGATTCTTATTGAAATTCCACCTTTGTACTAAAACCTCAGATGCATATTAAGTTCCATTTACTTTGCTTAGGTTATAGATATAGAAGTGGATGACTCGGGGGAACAGGCATTCCTAGTCCATTATGCTGGTTGGAATTCACGCTACGATGAATGGGTCAAGCGTAGCAAAATTGCAGAGAATCTCAGCCGGACTGTCCGCAAAAATAACAACTCGCCAGCAAGGGTTCGTATTTGTAAAACTGTGCTTCTCCCTTGAATTTAATAAAGGAATTTATTAAGCTATCCTAGCTATCATACTAAAACTACACAATAAAAGAACCGCGACAATTATTGTGCATTTGTTTCATGTCCCAATACACGTTTAATTACCTGCTTATCAGTTAGTATAGGTAACAGGGGTGAATAGTGTTGCAGTGTTGTGCAACGCCGCAAATTTTTTCCTGTGCAAGTGAAATAATGTTATGCTTACTATCTATAAAAAAAAACATATTTAAAACTGAAATTGAAGTGTTAGCGTGGAACGCGGCGTGTGATTTGTTTATTGTATTTTGGAAAAAGAAATGAACACTATCAATTCGTTAGCAAACCCTTTTTCTACCCTCCCCCTTGAACGTAAGCTAGAGGTTAAGAAATTAGGACGACCTTTGTAGTTATAACTTGTATACTGTATAAAAGCGTGGAAGGAACCTACTGAATCACTTACTGTCCCGATGCAACACCCATTGAGAAAGACCACGAGCCGCCAATGATAGGTACCCTAACGTAATAATTCCATGGTAATTGGTAATTGTCCTGTTGTTAAATATCGGCTGCCTATGGATTTCCCCTATCCTACAGAACTGGATTGATCGTCGGGACAATTGCATAGTATAGAATGGGCAGGCCAATGGCATGGTATGCAATGCATTGGGACTCGGATTCTCCATAATCTTCAAAAAATATTTGTTTATAAACCAAATTCCCAGCTTTGCAAAGCATACTCTTTTGTTTTGTTGATCTATTTCGCACCTAAAACATACCTGAAGTTAGAAAGCATCGATAGAATGGTTCCTCAGAAATGATATTTTGTTGCCATTTTTCATGTTAATTCAGCCTTTGTGTTTATACGCACTGAACCAAACTAAAAACGGGGAATGCGGCTTAGTGAGTTTTTTCCTTAATAAGTACTACAATGTATGTGAATTGGAAAGAAATCATAGAAATCGTAGGAGCTATTTTCGAGAAAACCGGGTTTAAGTAGTTTTTTTGGTTGTTTTTGGGGAATAAAACGCTCCAAAATGAAGTTAGCAAAAAAATTAAAAACTGACCCCTGGACAATATTTTTGTTAACCTACATGCCGCTTTTCATTAAATTATATCGAGTGACAGTCCGACACAGACATTTCGTAAAAACGTTGAAAATTTGGAATATCACAAAGCTTTCCTTATACTAAGATATGAATAAGAAATCAATAAGAAGTTAAACTATTGTGTCCGAGGTGTCAGATTTTAAACTCAATGCCGTAATTAATAATAAATAACCATTTATTTGCAAGCAGACCTGAAAGCCCAACAAAATAAAACATACAATGAGGACGACATATAGCTATTTCTATTTCACCAAAGATCGGGACCTAATTGCTTCGATGAAATACTTGATTTCAGCCCAAGTATGTTAGTGTGCACGTGCTTGCTTTCCCGGTGTTGACAGAGACTCAGAACTACGCGGCATAGCCTATGCCCGTAAGCAACGATACTTTAATTATGATTAATATTTATAGAGCGTGAAAGCGCAAGCTGTGAAGAAGAAAATGGCTTCAGGAAATGGAAGTAAGGCGGAGTCTGCCCGCTCCACCACACCTTCGTCCATTACGTCCTCTTCGAGCCGCACTAAGTCTCCTGCCACGCCAATTTCGCTTAGTCGTCGCAGCAAACGCCATGAAACGCCTATGACTACGGGACTTGCGCCCAGTCGCCGCCCTCGCCGCTTGTCTGGACATACGGGTAAATTAATAGGCTATCCTGGTATTAGCCAATACAATGATAGTAGATATCAGCGATGTTTAAGCGAAGGGACAATGTGTTAGTATAAGATGTAGTGGATTTATACGTACAGTACGTCTTTCTTAACTGCACTGAGCAGGGGCTTCGACAGTGGTTCCTGTAGATGGCAATGTCTTCGACTTACTATGATAAATGACGTTCTTTGTCCCTTGTCTTATTTTACGACCATTTTCCATTTCCTGCGTAATTTCTCCGGAACTCACATTAAGAAGTTATGGAAGTTTTTGTAATTTCGTTATCTCGCTCATAATGTTCCATCCAAAAAACCAAAATAACGTTATTTTGTGAACGAATAATTCTCAACATTGCAATGCTTTTTGTACAGTTTAAAGAAGCTAACAGTTTTTTTTAAGGGCAAATTAATGATTAATATCAACTTTTTTTCTAATTATAGATCCTTCCATTGACACTGATTCCGACAGTGAGTCTGTCAATTCTGAATCTGACTCAGAAGTGAAATCATACAAGAACGTCTCCGATGGAGCTTCTGTTTCCGATGACAGTCGAAAGAGAGAGCCGAAGAAAATAGAAGCGAAACCACCAGCGAAAAGGAAAACTGTAAGAAAACCTGTTGATAAGCCATCATCGTCTCCGACAGAGGTTGTGGAAAAAAAGAAACCTCGACTTGCGAAAGCAATCAAAGCGGAAAAAGTGGTGGTTAAAGAAGTGTCTGTTGTGATGGAAGAGGCAGTAAGTGATGCTGATGTAAAGTCAGAAAGTGAAATTCCAAAAGGAACAGAGTTTGATCTCAACGAAATAAGATCGGAACTGAAAGGTATTGATAAAGCTGTCAAAGTCAATTCGGATCTGCAAGCAGTAGCTGCTGATATTGAGGTGCCAACATCATCAAGCTCTACACAATTAGATGTTCGATTGTCTGATGTTGAAGAAATTAAAGTCGAAGAGAATGAGGTAGTAGTTAATTTGCCTGGAACTCCTGTACCTATTTCCGAAAATGTAAATGTTGAAGAGCCTACTTCGTCAAAATCACCCATGTGGCGACCTGAAGAGCTGGGAAAAACCCCACTCCAAGTTGAAGATATCAAAGAAGACATTTATGAGTTCAAAGAGCCCGAACCATTCGACTTCCAGGAGGTTCGGCGACCGATCAGAGTATTTGACGAACCTATTGAAAGATCTCCCGAGAAAAGTTTACCAGTAAAGAAAGTTAGTGTTGTAAATCCTAGTATGAAGGCAGTTGTTGAAAAAGTCGAAGGGACAGACGTCGCTCTGGACGTTGATGGAAAAAGTAGGTTCCGGAAAACTGTAACCAAGAAGCTAAAAGAAGTAGTCGAGCAGGAAACTAGAGGTGACGATGAAAAGAATGAAGATTTATCGCCTGTAAAAGAAGCCCCGAAGTTGGAACCTGAGGAGCTTCCACCTCCTATACTATCTGCACCTATGGTTGAAGAAGAAATGGATGTGGAGCCCAGTTCACCGTCTCATCCACCACATAAATCTTCACCAGAACCACCGTGTCTTGAACCTGTATTGGAAGCCTCCCCATTCCGACCACCTGAAGAGAGTCCCATCTTAACTCGTGAAGAGCCACCTCGACTTGACAGTGACATCTCAAGTTCAGACAGTGAAAGCGAAGAGAGGCTTGTAATAGTGAATGAAGAGGAATTCACATCGAATGAAACGAAAAGGGAGCCTCAACTTGTACCGCCTCCACAAAAATCGCCCATAACCGTTCCTGATTCAACAACATTGCCGTCGACAATGTCACCTCCTTTACTTTTAGTGGAAGCCCCACATGATGGGAAACCAAGTCCTATATCAGAAACCCGCTTCAAACACATTGAAGAACATTCAAGAACATCGCCAGCTGCTCTTTCTCCCCAGGCAAGTGACCGAAATCACACTTTTTTGATACATTTTGATAATTACATTGATATGCCTCCAAATTATTGTAGCCTTATGGTCACATGTGACCAGTTTGTAGACGTCTCTGCAGTGTTTATTTGAAATAAAGACAGCTTACATGAATTTTTCAACTAACTTCGTCTGGCTTCAAGTCACGTTAATCTTGAAAAATTTATTTTTAATAGCTCAAATTCTCGACATTGGAAATTCAACCTAAACAGCTAAACGTTTAGCCTTGTTTTCCTAAAAAAAAAATGTTGTTTCGCTTTCTTCCAGAGGGTAATTATCAATGAGGATGTGGATGAAATTCCGAAAAAAGAAGAAATTCTCAAGGATGAGATGGATGACGATGATGGTGAAGAAGGGAGTTTGCGGTCATTGATCTGCGACGAAGTGATTCCAGGCAGCCCTGCACCAAAGGACGCTGGTGATGAGCTGGCGTTTCCAGTGCCATCTGGTTCCGGAGGTGTCATGGACACCCCGCCTGTTACCCCACCTACAACTCCTGAGAGCAACATGTCATCACCGAGAGAGTAAGAATTTTTATAACTTTTTGATGAGCAGAGCTTATTAGGTGCAGGTTAGGATGGCGGTAATAGTTGTTTGAAATCAAATTTTGTTGGACATTCATTCTTTTGCGTCCTCCTGAACTTGACTTAATATTCACATAAACGCATGGGATTTTAGAAATATACGTATTTGAAAAAATTATAATTTTTGTCCCCTGCTTTAAAAGTCGCAAAATGTGGATTCATAAACCGCCATATTCTGCTGTACCAATGCAAGCTAACACCACACAAAATATTGAAATTTTAATGAGAAATCTTAACAGAACAATGCAGCCAGATGGATTTCTTAATAGATTTTGCGTATATATATGGTATTAATACATTATGGCAGCCATCAAATAGATTCCATAAACTAGCGAATGCCAGGAGTGCTTCTAGCAATGTTGATTAGAACTTCTTGGTTAAAACTGCTACAACTCTTTTGCAGGGAACTGCGCGACGAATTTTGTCTTCCGGCAATAAAATTACCCCGCTTGGCGGAAGATTCTCCAAGTTCTTTCTGTACCTATGGCTTACTTTTTATTTGAATTATGTTGGCTATACTGTTTTGTGGTTCTTCTCTATAGGGATCGTGTGGGATCATCATCTTTGGATAATGAAAGCTCCAAGTCTCTGCGAGATTCTTGTGAAAGGGACATGGAAATAGAAGGTAATTATGACCCAATTAACGTCTTGCTGCAATTATAACTTAACCTGCGGTTAAAAATACTAACAACACACTTTTACAATAGCACTTTGCATTCTAACCCCAGGTTAAGATATTATTAAACGGTATGTAAGCCCGCTACGGCCTGCAGCAGCCTGATCGAGGCGATTATAATACCGGGGTTAAATAAATACCCTAGGATTATAACTGTAAACAAACAAATTTTGAATAGCACTTCCCATTATAAAATTATCTTGTTTACCAGGGGATTAAATAAATACCGGTATTATAATCGCCTCGATCAGGCTGCTGATAGATTAAATACTACTATTAATAATTGCTTTCTTTATTTCTATCTTTAAATTATCTCCTGTACCCTCATTGACTTAGTTAATTTCATAAAATATCTTATATTATAATTACCAAGTTACAGGGCTAAGTATCTGTTCGAATATCGTTCGTTCGGCACTATCTTTCTGATGACAATGACATTTATTGTGCATGGGGAAATGAGAACGCTTACATTAACAGGCTGCAATCAAGTGAAAACTTGTATCAGAATTTCTGTCTTAAAAATTAGCTTCAGGAGACAATTATCATAGCCACAAATTTTGGGGCTAGGGATTGAGCCGCCCTAAGTTAAGACACCTGCATTATTAAGATATTTGGTTATGAATGAATAATCTCGGGCATACAGAAATCTATATGCTCAGGGGGGGGGGGGGGGGGGGGAGAGGTGATCCAGCTGCGTAGTTTTCTTATTATTATTTGAATGTATTTTCTGTGTAGGTCAGAGAAATCGAATGAAATATGGCCGACGCAGCGATAAAGATCCTTTCGACTCTCCGACAAAGAAGAAGAGAAGAAGTAGAAAGCGGTCAGAGTCGGGTGTAGACGCTCTCAAAAGAAACTGTGGCCGAGGATCACGAGTCAAAATGAGGGATGCAAGTGACTCCGATGATAGCGATAGCTCTTATCGCATTCGTCCCATCGATCCCTTGCTTAGTAGTCGTTCACCACGGCCTTCCAAGTACAACTTCCTCAAAGAGATGGGTAATCATTTTAACAAGTATAACAATCATCAACGTCATTACCTGTAGGGTAGTGGTAAAGACTCCGACTGCCATCCGAAAGGTTGTTGGTTCGAGCCCCACACTCGCTACATTTTCTGGCCATGCTTCGGAGGGCATGTAAACCAGGCGGTCCCAAGTCTTCCTAGTTGAGTGAAAGAGAGGGCTTTATAGCCATAACTCCGCTAGGTTGGCTTAGTAATAGAACAAAAATGTCAATATTTATTTATTTATTATAATTAGCTCCAGTAGTAGTAATAATACAGTAATTTAAATTCTATAGTCATTGTACCCGAAAAAGGAAACCAGAAAATTTTGTGAAATTGGGACTCAACCTCTCTTGCCCTTTCTGGACCAGTTCGTAAACAAATGACAACCGAGCCGTTTTGACGAATTACCTCGTTTTGCAGCCGTAAAGATATGAAAGTGGTCCGATGAAAAATTCAAGCTTTCTCAAAACGCAGATTTAACCCGACTGAATTACTACTATAATAATAATAATACAGTTGAGGCTAGAGAGCAAGGAATTAATTAATTAAATTAAAAAAGACTTAAGGGTAATTTGTTTACAAACTATTTTGGAATCTGCCTTAAATGAAATTTTTAAGTATTAATTGAATGAACGTCCTACCACTTTAATGCTTGTTATAGGTCCGGATTTGGACGCCAATCAACGCATCCAATTCCTTCAGAACCAAATGCAGGAACTACGTAAGGCGTATATGACTGTCAAGAGTCAATTGGCTTCCATAGACAGGAGACGGAAGAAGTTGCGGCGAAAAGAAAGAGAAGGTATGTACAAAACGGTCGTTGATATTATATACTATAATAGGCTGCTTGACAATTTCTGAAAACTTATTTTAATGCATTAGTAGATTTATTTTTACCTCTTAAAATAATTTTTTTGTCTAAAAACGTTGTTTAGTAGGGGAAAACACATTTTCCCCCCTATCAATTAAATGTCAAAAAGCGGCAAAATGTTACTTTGCAACATACGGCTCGGAAATCTGGAATCTTACTGTCAATGACTCAAAGAAACTGCGAGTAATGGAAAGAAAGATAATAAGGAGGATCTATGGACCCCTGTGGCAGTGTAGACGGAGAGTGTACTTACGTTAAAAAAATGTACAAACTGACCACAAACCGCTTGATACTATTTTTCAAACAAGTCTTCCTATTGTACCAGCTAGACTGCAGTGAATGATGTTGCGCCTTGAAGGCTTTGATCTTAAAGTTAAATACAGGTCCTTGTGTAATAGAATAAAAAAATAGTATAATCAGAAAATATAAGGAGTATGCCAAGTATTGGAAATGAACAGGAGGAAACATGATTGGAATCCATCTTGGCTGAGCTTTGTTGTTTCGGATTGCGTTAAAAACTTGCGTTAAAAAAAGGACGGAAAAGTATTTTTTTTTTTAATGAGCTTTACAATTTATTCGGTTCGGAAATTCTAATATGATCATGAACTAAGAAGCCCGGAGAGATTGTGGGGGACCACCCCTTGGTGGGGACCAGATAAGAGGTTTAAATCATTGCCGAAGATGCAGCCATACGACGTGGCAGATGTCGAAAGACTTGTATCTCGGCATTCGCGGACGATGAGGGCTGGACGGACTGGGCGAGTACTTTATGAAATATTACTGAACTACATGTCTAAAAACAAGGTACAAGTTTTCATTTCTCAACTGCGCAGACTAAAGGACCCATACTTTACCATCAGTTTGAAAATTTAATATGTTTTGAATATTGGTTAAATTTTTTTCATTGCAGAGCCACTACTTTTATATCTTTTTAGTATTAATTGTATAGATATCCAGGATGCGTCTTACAAATAAATATTTCATAATTACTGTTCGTTAAGCACAAAGATTTTAAAACTTTCATTCTGGTGGCGCTTTATAAATAGAGTTTGATTAACTTCGGTTTTTCAGTTTAAATTAAGTTGTGGCTCGTTTCATTACCTTTTGTATTTTTCAACCGTATTTAATGTTTAAAATTTGAGTTACCGATTTACCTTACTGTATACACTATACACTTATACCCTTTCACACTACACATATATTCTGATCACCTTGCTTGTTTGTTTTTTAAGAAATATATATATTTTCATTGATTAACGAAGATGAGCCAGTTTTGTCAATACAACCCTGAGTGCGAGAAGAGTCTACGGTGAATCCTGGCTATTGGATAACAATTCTGCTACATAGTTTATGTTTAAGTAATGTTTAGCCATGCTGGCATTTATTAAGTCAGGGATGCTATTTGTTCCCCGTGGCTGATATAGCCTACAGGATTCACCGGAGATGCTACTGCCAAAAGTCGTGTGAGGTTGGCCATCTTATTTGAGCTAGTCGTGTTGGGCATTCAACACCAGATGGACTCTTCACACGATCATGGTAAGGAAATAACCTTCTACTTTTATTTTACATTACTTTTATTAGAACAAACTCATAAATATTACACTTGGAAAGGAGTCGTATATAGCTGACACTTTGTCGCGCTCGCTTCTGGCAGTTGAAAATATAAGTATGCCGAGTTTGATACGGAATTAGCGGTGCATGTAAATTTTGTTACACAAAATCTTGTCACAACTGAAAGTCGCATGAGTGAAATTAGAACGGTCATAAACGCAGGTACGGCATTGCAATGTGCCATACAGCATTGTGAAAATGGTTGGCCGAAGTCCAAATCAAGTAAGTGTGCCACCCGAATGGAAACTTTATTTTAATATTCAAGATAAAATAGCGTATACGGAGGATGGTGTTCACTCTGGTTGTACCGACTAGTTTACGCAAAACACTTCACTAAAATACATGCGTGCAACCTGGAGGTACCCTAAAACGGGGCGAAGTGAAACAGTTTTGACGGTTTTCTAAATATTTAAGGTTTTTAAACTACAAACTTTACTCGCTGACTCACAGAGAGCAAAGCTTAATCATTCATTAACTTAGTCCTGTTATTAATTAGACGTTATCAATAATAACAAATAATTTATCACCCAGTGAATCACAGCTTAAAATCGCTGTCTGATTCTCTTCAGCCTGCCCTGGGGTGTAGGGAATCGAATTATTTTTGCACTGCATTACAAACCTATCAAAATTAAAGCGTTTCCTGCGCAGCAAATAATACTCTGCTGACTTAATTAATTAATTCTATCGTGCGTTTAGGCTATTTCTTCACTTCTACTCCAGTTTATCACCGCTATTAATGCTAATGAAATGTTATGACATTGAAATAAATAGTAAAACCATTAACTTCTAACTAAAAAAAAAATATTTTTGGGCTACTCAATAATGAACGATTTTTTTTTCAGTTCGAAACAGCCACGCCGCATATCATTGACCTTTACCTTTTTTACCACATAGCGGGGGCTAACCTCCTGATCATCCGTTATGTCTGGAAAAACGTACATTTTACTCTCTTCCTCTTCCTTAAAAAATTTACCAAAAGAGCATCGTCACGGACATCAGTAACAACCCCCAAATAATATCGGTCATCATCCTTAGTTTTTAATTTAACTATAAAATAGTACTGAAAATGAATTATGATAATTATTAAGATAATTGTGGGTGTCACAAGCCTGATTCACTTCGCCCCATGGGGTGACGAGAAATAATTAAAAAATTCCTCAGCGAAACAATACAAATGTTTTCGCTTGCGTACCTAAATGTTTTGGTAACCAAAATAAAAATATAACAGTTATATAGCAGCCTAATTTAATGCTCCACACAGGTTCAAACTTTTAAATTTCTTGTACTGTTCGCCCAGATAAGTTTGCAAATGCACAGTAGACATTCCCATAATGCCTTCCCTAGTCTCGCCTCCCGATGCAAAATTCCTATGCTGAATTTTCAAATCAGTTAGAACTACTTTGCATGTGTTTGTATACACAAAACTTATGGGGTTCCATTCCAAATTTAATGCATTAAGGTCACAAGTGGACATTGCTTATTTATTTAGCTAAAATGGTCGATCTGTTGCACTTTCTACGAATTTACTGCTCCAATGTCAAAATTAAAATTATAATTTTCTGAATGTTAGTTGTCTTCAACTAGTGCAGCAGAAACAAAGCGGTCACAATTTCAATGCTTTGCAGATTTAAGAAGTTTAACAAAAAAAAACGTCTTGGTCGAGTCGCCCGTTCTTGGCGTTATAGTTTTCCGGGTCATTAATTTTATGCCCATTTATTATTTTCTACTATCCAGTATTACAATACGGAAATTTTGGCCTAATTTTATTTTATGTAACAAATTACACGAAATTACCATTGTCGTCAGTTAACACGTATTGAAAATAAACTGCAAATGTTCCGGAAACACATGTGCCGTTCAACACCCACACTTGCAAGATTTTATGGTTATGAAGGGTGAGTAAAACTTGTTTTATACCGTATTGCATTTGTTAACAGAAAAAGCTGAAAAGGCTGCCGCTGCGGCTGCCGCTGCCAGACTGCAAGAGACTTCCTGTGCCTAACAATCTATTCAAGTGACTGTTTTTTCACGACTCAAGAATCAAACTTGCCTGCGAAGAAGCATGCACATTCTGAAGACGCTTACTCTAGAAACAGCAAAAACGGTTGGGTTGTTAATGTTATTTGATAATAACGCATAGTGAAAATTATTCTGTTTGTGCAGGAGGTATCTTAAACAAATGTTGGCAAGCATTGAATGAAGTAACCTTTGTGTATTTGTATTTTATCTATAATGGATGTTTTTAAACCGCCTTCAACGTAAGTTTTCGAAATTGAATACTATATTTATATTGAATTTTAGGATGGAAAGTCCATCGGTATTTAACATGCGGGTTTAAAAAGAGTCTTGGGACCCATGTAGAACCCAAAATTGGAGATTCTGTAGATTTTATTAAGTTGTAATCGATTAATCTATCCCTTCTGCATGAAGAAAATTCGTAGAAACCTACTATCCGTTGGGCAGCTATGAGCTGCACCCGTCTCTTAAACGTTCACATTTATTTACACTTTGATTTCGAGATAGTCTAATTTCAGTCAAAATATTTTTTCTTTCCCTCATATTTCGGATTCAAAGTGATTTATTAACCTAGAAATCGTTATTAATTTCATTTCCTTTTACATTCTATAAGAGCAATAGCCATTAGTTTAATTAAGGTCTGATTACGACGCACCGTTCTTGATAATGAATTTTTCAGTGTAAATTATTATTGTGTTTTGCCGAAGGACAGCCCATGGTAAATTAATATGAAGATTTGCTATTGACCTAGGCTTGCCAACTTTGGTCTCAATGAGTAACATGCTTTATATTTACGATCACAGGTATCATGGCATGGCATCCTCTTCCTACATGCGCACGGTAATCGACGCATTATACTGTGTAAACTACTCTATATGGCTTGCAATCGTTGTCGCATTTAGCTGCCGTTCTGGTTTTCATGTTTTTTTGGTTGCGGCCATTGGTCCGTTATTTCAAGTCCTTTAAGAGCTTAGGAAATTGGCAGCCCGAAATTTAATACTTCTTATTTTCCATTTAATTAACTAAGCAAGTACTAAAATATTGGTTCATTTAAGTTGTAGAAGACTACTCGATGCATCAAATAATAGGGTATTATTGCTTTCCAATTCATGCGTAGTATAAGAAATGCTTTATGATGGTCGAAATTTTCGATTCCGAGATTTCAACGGATTTACACGTTTTGAGGTCCTAGGAACCCAAAAAAGTGTTTTTTACGAAATGTCTGTCTGTCGCTCTGTCCCTCTATCGCTCTGTCTGTTCATCGATTTCCAGGCAAACTACTCGGTCGATTTTGATGAAATTTGGCATGTAGGTTCACAAAATTCATACCTCGGATCCATTTTTTTTTAATTTTGGAAGGTTTTATTCTCAAAAATCTCAAAATAAAAGTCTAACAAAATTATTTCTCAAAAACGGCTCCAACGATTTCTCTTAAATTCACATACTGTATATTGTGGTCGTTATTAATGTTAATGAAATGCGGGGAGTCGCTTGCCCTTTGATAGTTTGCTTCTGAGGGTAAAAAAATAAAAATAACTAAATTTTCATGAAAATGTCTAGATAAAAAATAATTTTATTGCGGAACCTTACTTTCGATTATTTCTGCCTTCAGGCATGTTTTAGGTGTTTAATTGAGTAACAAAATCGGACAGGTTGCTTTCCTAAAAATGTATTTGGTTTTGTGCAAATTTTTATTTATTTTTTATTATAGAAAATTCACACTCAAATGCATTGCGTGCCCTGCCATTATTAATGTGTGGTAATGTATTGGTCTGTCCGATCTAGAATATGCAATGCCATCGATGAATTCAGTGCTTTGGGATGGGAAATATCCTAGGCCGTTACCTAATATATTCAGGTTACCTCACCTCCAGTGACGTCAAGAGATATCCGAAATTGGACCATAGGAAAATATTATTTACTATGAAATTTCATATTTTCTCCATCTACTAATTGATAAATTGGAAAGCATGTTCGAGTAAACTCGGACCGGTTCTTTTCATGGTAGTAGTAGTAGTATGGTTGGACACAGTCCCAGGCCACGGTGTGGGCCCATAGGACAGTCTTTTCATGGTATCTATTTTAAGTGAAAATTTAGCCCTAAATCATTTTTATGAAAAAGCTACGGTACAAAAAATTAAAAATACCCTATTATATGGTGCATGAAGTAGACTTAAATAAGCCAAAGCTTTAATATCTTGCTTTGTTAATTAAATAAGAAGTCTGTAAAAACAACGGATTTTGAGGTACATATTTCCTACAGGACGTACACTGTTAATGAAACTGTCTACTGAAAAATAGTGCGGTACACATGTCCTGCATTTTTAATAAATTAAGAAAACCACAAAATTGAAATGCCGGTTACTATTTTTGTTACTGCTGAACAAAATTGAATATGACAGATCTTATACGTGAATCAACTTCATGTTGAACTTATTTTTGGAAAGTTTGGTCGTCGTATAGGAAATGATAATAATGTTATAAACGCCATCCATTTCCCTGTCCCGCTGAAGTTTTTTTTTCAATTATACACATTTTAAATTTGAAATTAGTGTTGAAACATTTTCTCGTTACTTGATAAGTTAAATTGGAGTTTATTTTTTGCTTTCCTAGTAGGGGTCTTCACAGTGTTGGTGCTATCCAAGTAGTTAACACACAATCGTGAGTGGACTTCGGGAGTTGAGTTATCATGCTATATCGAAAACATTTAACAGGGTTAACAACGTGGTAGTAGTCAGACGTTCGTGGCACGGTTTTAAAGAAAGTGGCAGAACTCCACTCTAGTGCCACATTTGTTTATATTTTTTGTTCATTTTGGTTATTATAATTTTAAGTATACGGTAATTGCTTGTGACATAATAGATAATCCAAATAAATTTAAATACTACAAAATTTTAAACGCGTGTTTCAAATCAATCGACAAAAACAAAGATGGTGGCGGTCAAACCTGAGCCATCGATCGCAGCCCAAGCTAAATAACACGTTAACCAACTTGAAAGTGCGTTTAGGATAGCACGCTGGTTAGCTGGTTGTCGGGTTATCGGTGTGTTAACTTAACTTGATATAACACACTTAACTAGGTATAACACGAACACTGTGAAGACCCCTAGTATAAGGAAAGCTTTGTGATGGGCAAAATTTTCGATTTCGGGATTTCAGTGGATTTACACGTTTTGAGCACCCAGGAGCCCAATAAAGTGTTTTTTACGAAATGTCAGTCTGTTCGTTGGTGACAAAAATCATACCTCGGGAACACATTTTTAATTTCACCCACAAAAAACGTTTTTTTTTTACAAGAACTGCTCCATCGATTTTCTTAAATTCATATTGTATTCATTATTAATGTTAACAAAAGGTAATAGGTGGCCTGTCCATTGATAGTTTGGGGGTAACAAAATAAATGACTCAATTTTCATTAAAAATTACTTAAAAAATACATTTTTTGGGGAACCTTTATATCGATGCGTTCTAATTTTAGGTATGTTTTTGGTGTTAATTAGAGTAACAAAACCGAGCAAGTTCCTTTCCCAAACAAATATGGTTTTGTACGAAAAAATATTTTATTATTATTATTATGGATAATTCAATGCCTTAATAATGTCCTACCATTATTATGTGTTCATCGGGCCTTAGAGCTATTATTATTATTTTAAAATTACGCCATAGCATTAGGCTTCCGCCATCAGCTTTCTTGCAGCCTAATACAACACATTATGTAGTGAACCTCTGCTATTGACTAAAGCTGGGCACGTCTTAAGGGGTTATTATTAGTCTACAAACTTTTACATTCCGAATTATCGAACCATGATAGCTGTTAATTGAGTTGGGTAATATCCAAATACCAAATTAACTCCTTTCGTATAGAAATCCTTTGAAATTGGACGAAGATGTGGTGTGGAGTGCTAGTGAGGTTCTTCCGATGCTACCCGAATTTTTATGATACCATAAAAGGCCATTCAAATACTAACAATAATAACTCAGTTGATTTTGAAAAAGTGTTTCGTTTTCCGCACTATTTTACTTAACTTCCAGCGCTATCAAAGCTGATTCTCTGCATGGAAGAATGCAGACCATCTATTTTAAGAACTGTGCTTTTTGCTTTGAAACATGGAAGAGACACTGAAAAATAAATATATAAAAAATGTGCATTGAGCAATTCAATTGAGCCAGCCAGTAGTAGCCTGGGCCTGTGATCAGTTACAGCGATTATCATTTTTTTTTCTTTCGAGTATTCTGTATCGTGCGTGCCTTAAACGCAAATGCGCTCGTCAATTTTTCGGAAAACAGTCATAAAATACAGTACCGTAGTTCATTGTTAACATATTTCAATTTATGTCTAGCATCGGGATGAGTACAAATGTACAATCTATGAAAAAAGGAACACTATTTTGCACTATTTCAATGTTTGCAGAGTTTTAATTATGTATATGAGTAATATTTTCCACGTTCACTTGAATATGCAGAAAAGGGTCATCATAGTGTTCAATGGGAATTTTTTTAGTTATGTATTATTTATTATTGCATTGTATATACAGTATAAGTAAAAATTTGGTTATAAGGTGACTGTGCAGTAGAGATCTGCATGTCGCTGTAGTTTAGGAAATACGAAAGATTTCCAGTTGCCTTTGCAGCCGGTCTTAATGACCCCCCCCCCCCCAACTTCCAGAAAATTTTCCTTCAAGTAAGTTCACGTCTTGAAAGTTTTCTGGAAGTTGATGGGAACGGCCCTTAATAGAGGAAGGCCTGTGGAAGTATCAAATTTTATATTGTGCGGATCGTATTTATTGTCGCAGTGTTATTTCTACAAATTCGTAGGGAGGTTTAAAATGCACTTACATGCAAGATCCACAACTGATGTAGTTCTTTGCTAACTCAAGAATCTTTAAAGAGCTCTGAGAACCAAGCCCAAAGATCAGATTGTATTATTAACGTTAAAAAAAGGTATGATTTTCTTTATAGTGCAATATAGTGTTACTGCCTACCACAGTACAGTTATTGATACTGCAGGCTACCCGGCCGTTGGCTATATTTAATTGTTTATTCGTGTAGCGATTCTCAACTTGTATGTGTTAGTGTAGGCTACCTTGTTTAATACATTTTAACAATATTCTGACTGATGTTTGGCAGTCTTTTTTTTAATCTAAAAAAGGGCATACATACAATTTAATGAATGTATCCTATTGAACTCTTCAGTCACCTCAATGAGTAAATTAATACCTGTGCTGAGTTACAACACGTTCCGCTACCACCTTACCACCGCAGATAACGATAATATACTGTGGTGCTCAACAATGCAACGTTTTATGAAATGGTTAACTTGATACTTTACAGTAGGCATCCGGGATCCAGCTTGAATATAATAACCTAGTATGATACGGGGGTCGGAGGAAAATTGATCGTCTGCAACTATTGTGGCACCCTCAACAGAATAAGGTCGCGTAGTTTGGTCAAACATTTCATTAGCCTAAGTAGATGGAATTAGACCAACCTTTACCTTGCCTTTCCTAATGCTACTACCCTATGCTGATATAAGAAAGCACTTTAGACTGTTTTGTTCGAATGTTGTATGCAAAACTCATGTGCTTTTGCATTCATAGTTAAATATGAAAAAATCATTAGTGTATAATACTATTTTAGATTGCTAAATTTATAAGCACGAGTTTGCTGTTCTATTGGTAAATTTTCTATGTAAATTGCATGTGAAATTTAACTTACAGTACATGCGATTTAAAATTACCTCCGTATAGTAGCCAGTGCCACCGACAGTGGCCCGGCGTCCGTCGTGTAAAAACAAACTTGCTTTTCTGGGAAATAATAGCAAGAAATTCTAAAATCTGCTGAAGTCTTTTACTGCAGTGGAAAATAATGAAAAAAAGTGGGCCGATCATTATAATTTCTGTTTGGTATGATGTACAAAGATGCAACTAAGACTATGTAGTTAATTTAAAAAAAGAATCAAAGTAGCATAAAAAGAACTATAAAAGTATCGTGTGTCCATGCCTAAATTTTGCCTAGTTGCCATATCCACTTAATTTAAAGTGAATTAAATCGACTAGGCTACTTGAGGTAGAGGAACCAATTTTATGTAGGTATTTTCCCGGGACCCTGTTTGCGCCCCCCGGTAGTAGAAATTCTGGATCTGTTCCTGAAAACAGTATAACCCTACTGCTGGCTGATAGTAGGTAGTTACTGGGTAGGGTCTGGGAATCACGGCATGGACTAAGCCAATAATGTATTATATTCATTACTCTATCTACACCTACGTAGGTACTTAATTCGTTAGAGTTAAAATGAAAGAAACGGTACGACTGAACCCGTACATGCTTTCCTATTCATCAATGTTCCATGATAAATTATTGTCGTAGGGTTAAATTTCGGTTACCTCGACTTCACCTATCCCAAACAACTGAATTGATCAATGGGGCGATTGCATAGTCCCCCCCCCCCTCATACAAAAGAAATATAGTAGGTAACATCAAAAATAGATGAAAATAAAAACAGTTGATTGTCGGCTTTACTTAACTGATTTATACACTGATTTATTTAAAAATTTAAAACTTACTTGACTAACTTAATTCTATCCAGTGCTAAAACGCGGACTCCCTGGCAGGTACTCGCCGGCCCCCTGGAGTTAGAGAGCCTCTGTTCTAGAACGGAAAGACCAATATAATGCAACAAAGTAATAATGGCAGGGTACGGTATTCAATGCATTGGGGCATGAATTATCAATATTTTTTCAAGAAAATAATGTTGAATTCACAACCAAAACTTTGTTTGAGAGAGCAACCTGCTCGGTTTTGTTACTCTATTTAACACCTAAAACATGCCTGAAGTTTGAAGGCATCGCCCTTAGTCTGCCCTTAGGGTGCCTCATTAATATACAGACTCACTCCACCCGTCAGGCTGACATGGTTGCTTCAAGCAAAAATGATGAAAGCAGGCGTTGGAAAGCAAACATAAGAAAAAAACTACCTGTTCTTCATCTCCAAAAGTGACCACACTGCCCGCTTATGATATTGATATCAATGGTTGAGACAAGATACTTAATAAATACACCCCACAAAAAAGGACAGCTCACAGCTAGACATAAACATTGTTAAATTTTTTAGTTTGTAAATAATCACCCAAATTAATGGTTAACGTGCACAGCCATAATGACTGTAAGACAGAGAAATAGTTCCTGTTACCTATGGGTAAGAATACGAGACAACCGGATGCCGAATGGTCAAAGTTATGAAATTCATACTATTACTTACTATTAAGGTAATTAAATGCTATCTTCTCGGTTTGGATAATTTTAAGTTAGACTGGGTGCAGAAACATATCCTGGGGAAGGCTGAACTGTATCTTGTGAGTTTCGATCCGTAGATGGTGTTTGAACTGAATCTTGTGAATTTTGATTTGATGCTAAATGCATTTGCACAGCATTCACCATTTCTCTCACTCTGTGATGGCTTTCCAGTCTCTCAATGCATTCTATACAAACAGTTTTCGGGAGAGGATCTCTTCGATTAACCTAGAACGTAAAGAGTTCAATTATGAACGAAGCCATCAAGAGACAAAATTTTATTTGGCCTAGCAGGCCTACTTAGTATGACTGTCCCCAACATAAGGTCGAATTTTTATGGGTGTTTCTTTAACTGCGCAGTGCGGGGTTTTACTGGTTTTAGCTTATGCGCTATAACCCTACGTCGTCGTATGCCGTCGAACAATACTAACTTACTGTGATAGGAAGGTAAAGATTTATTTTTCTTGCCAAATTCATTCTCTTCCCATCTTCGCCATATATCAATATTACATATCTGTTCATTTTTGAGCATAACCGGCAGACATATCCCGTGATTAGACCTTTAGCTGTACTACCCATTGTGGCTTGCAATTGAGGTTTAATCAGCTGGTTTTTTATTTCTAACCATATTAAAATAATAATAGTCCTTGAAAATTATAAAATTAAAACTTTTGTCATTATTTGTGTACGGTTTTTAACTTTTTATGTTCCGTGCAGACTTGCCAATCAAACAGTAACAGGGCTGCCAAATGACTTCTGCCGTATTCCTCGGAAATTGTTAAATAGTTCCTCAGAATACCCCGGAATTTTTTTTAAATGTTGGTCCCCTTTAGATGCCTATTCCACCAGCGTCAATAGTGATAGTAAATGTAGTATTGACGTGGTAGCAGACATTTTTAGACTGTCTTAATGTCTGCTACCACGTCAATACCACATTTACTATCACTATTGACGTTGATCGAACAAGCGCCTTATATATGATTTTTTTCATTCACCAAGGATGTTACAAATTAAACTGGATATAAAGTTTGTTTTCATGTAGTATGCTAAGCATAGGCGGATTTTTATTATTTTTGAGAGTATCGACTGCTGTACGTCACCATGCCTACTTCACCAGTTTTCATCTTTTAATCTTGCTAATTTTCAGAAGCTAGAGCAGTATAGTCTAAGGCTCCTAAGCTACACCCACGTATGCCATAAGTAGGTACCTTAAATTGTGGCAAATTCAAAATTGGCAGTTGCTGACAATTAAAAATACTTGGAGCGCTGAGAAAAGCATTATAGGGGGCTGCGTAACCTTCTGGAGACTGGAGGGGGGGGGGGGCTAGGTTGCTTGGGTTGTCATTATCAGATCTAAGCTGTTCTCCGTAAATCCAAGCCATTAATGTTATGGTAAACCTGAATTAGTGAGGTTTTACACATTTTATCCCCTGGAGAAGGGGGCGCAGTTTCCCCCTGCAGAAAAAACAATGATAATAGGCCCAAATTAATGAGGTTTTTCGCATTTTATACCCTGGTGATAGGTGGGTCCGGGGGTCTCCCCCATAGAAAAAAATTGATAAATAGCCCAAATTAGTGAGGTTTTACGCATATTAAACCCTGGAGAATGGGGGGCCGGGGGTTTCCCCCGGGGAAGGAAAATTGATGTATATAGGCCTAGGTCCAAATTAGTGAGGTTTTACGAATTTTGCAAGCAGTACAGTTGAGATTGTACCGACAAATAAACCTACCACTGAGGGGGCCCGGGGGTCTCCCCCGAAGAAAAAGCTTGAAAAAATAGGTCTGAAATAGGCCTATTGGGATCTTAAAGCATTTTGAGTAATATATTTTCGTGAAAATAAGTCAATGTGTTGATTTTTTCATGATGTCTTTAATGTAAAATAAGCATACCAGTATCAAGAATTAATTTCCCTTTCGTTATTGTGGATACTATGCCTTTCACCTCCATAACGTCTTTGTCACCAGAAATCCTGGGGGGGGGGGGCTGCGGGCTTAGCCTCCCCCCCCCAGGACCCCCCTATTTACGCCTATGCATGTATGTATAAACTTACAAACCTTTCTTGAAATAGGTTTGTGATGGAAATAATGCAATAGGCTCCCATGATTTAATCATTTGATTTGACTTTTTTCTCACCCTCACACTTTTATAGGCTGATATGAAATTCCCGGCATCTTATTTCAGGTTCATCTAAGTTTTATTCATTATACAAAGCTGAAGCTACTCAAGCTAGTAACTTTTTAAAAACATGCAGAAATCTAGAATAATTTTTAGTGCGCTAGCGGCGGGAAATACACGACAGCTAAGTCGTAATAAATAGCTGACAATTAACTGTCATAACTGCCATAAGATAACTATTGAGTTTCATTTGGCGCGAAAATTTTAGGCCAAAATATGGTGGACTTTCGATTGGTCGCCTGCTTCAGCATGCAAACCATATGGAGGTGTAGGGCTCGGGGTGGAAATAGTGTTTATATTTTTTGAATTTTTGCGAAAATTTTATGAAACCGCGAGAGAATCAATGGTCATTCGACAAAAATCTTAAAAAATAAAATAAAAACAAATTTCCCTAAAATCCCACAGAAAAACCTCAAAAATTGTTGACCCCGGAAATTTTTCGGAATAAAATTATTTCCCACGGAATTCCGAGGTAAACCACGGAATCTGGCAGCCCTGAACAGTAAGTAAACAGTAAAGTAAACTGAGTACTGACACCATAACAAGTCAATTTTTTTTTTAAAGTTTCCCTCCAATTGTTACTGCAATGCAAAACTATGAAAATTTTCCGATTTATTAATAACGTAGGTGGTATAATTAAACAAAGAGATGACTAATTATTAGGATTTGCGGGTCAGAAGGCCCCGACACTGTGCAGGCTTCACAATATGACCCAAGCACTTTCCCCTTTTCTATATGAAGGTGTCTTTATTTTATTGTATTCGAAAGCATCGGGTAACTTACATCTCAGGCGGCTAGAGGCCAAGGGGAGCAAGTGACAAGAATGACCATTCGAAATAATGGAGGTTAAAGTTAGCAATTCAATTGAAAATTTTTAGGTGTACCCATTTTCCATGAACTACAGCATTAACCAAATGGCAGAGATGTTCCTGTTGGTTTCTGGGGGAAAAAGCAGTTAGAGTAACAACATAGTACATTTAACTCCACAACTCAAAATCAATCAATCAATCAATCAATCAATCTTTGTCAGTGACCCACCAAGGTGGGATTGACGGCGTCCAAAGCGGGTGTAATCTATCTACCATCAGTGTTAAAAAATATAGAACAACAACAAATTTTATGCAACAGCACACGTTAAATGGAAAGGAGGGGGCCGTATGTGATTATATTATATCCCAATTTATTTCCCTAAACTCGTCCAAGCCATACAGTGGACATTTCTTCATCTTGCTTATTACAGCGACCTTAAAATTCTGAAAAATCTTTATTCGCCAAATCGGTGGGCAACGCATTGTAGTACTTGATTGCCGAGTTTGGGAACGATGCAAGGGACTTAGTTAGCCTGCATCTGGGCAAATCCAACCGGTGAGCATTTCTTGTGTTAAGGGAGTGAACAGTACTTCTCTCTGCGAAACGCTCTACGTTTGCTTTTACGTACAGTAAGCAAGAGAGAATATACTGGCTGTACACTGTTTGTATACCCATAGACGTAAATAGAGGCTTGCAGTGGTCCCTCCGGCCACCAGACGCCACTATTCTGACAGCCTTTTTTTTGAAGTAAAAGGACATCAGCCACTCCTGGCGAGTGGCCCCAGATGAGTATACCGTAGTTTATATGGCTGTGGAAAAGAGCATGATACACCACCACCAAATACTGCTGGGTAACCAGATTTTTTAGCTTTCTTAGTAGAAATACTACTTTTGATAATTTGCTACACAGCAGTTCACAGTGTGCGGACCAAGTCAGCATGGAATCCACAGTGAAGCCTAACAGTTTTACATTATCACGCTCGGTGTTTAGGGTTCTTGTTTGAAGGGAACAAACAAAATGTCACTTGCACCTCTTCTTGGCTTCTAGGCGCTTCATTTACTGTCATACTAATAATTAGAATTTCGATTCTAGTGGACTAGCATTAATCCAAGAACCGAAATCATATATAAATAGATCCATGGTCCGTAGGTCCTGGGTTGAATTGGCTGCAGATTTAGGTAACGCATTGTAGACAGAGCATTTTAACCCATAGCCTATATTATATTGTTCTGTGTTTAACCTATGGGGCATGTACGGTAGGTTCCTTGACTTGAGTGTCTGTATCGCCACGAGAATAAATGAAACCTCCATAATTTGAAATAACATAATTATTATCCTCTCACATCAAAGCCTGTTTATTAAATAATGCTCGGCGAGCAATAATTTAGCTTAAATCCAAATTTACTTGTAATAGACCGGATTTTAGGCCTACAACTCGCTCATGCACGAGAAGTGACACATTTCTAAATATTGACTTTTGAGATAATTCAAATTTTAGTTCTGACCAATTTTTAGTTTTTACTTGTAGTACTATTGAGGCACTTAATACTTTTGAGATGTGACAGTTTACTTGAAAGAGAAGTGTAATTACCACGTCAACGCCTGGAGCACATTCCGAATTATGTCAGTAGGCCCCTATTGCCAAACCCGAAGTAGTCAAACTTGACAATAGGATCAGTGACAAAACGCAATCTTATGGAAACAAATTGAACTAGATATGTGACACTACATTCATAAAATTCGCTATATTTTCCTCGACATTTTTGTATAAATATTTCAATTTTGCAATTTTTTGAAATGTGTCACTTTTCTCGTGCATGAGCGAACTGTGCTTCGGATTGAGCTCATGAGTTATACCTGCAAATTCTTGTAAATTAAGCAAGGTATTCCCGAAATCCTCATAAAACGTTAGAATTGAGATACATATACGCATATACATATGTTTAAAATGAGTATTGAGTATGTGTAGGTTTTATTAACGCAAACTGTTACTTGTAACAATCACTATTAATGCACCCTTGCGTTGTAAAAGAACCCCTACACGTCTTCCTATCTACCAATTGGGACAATACAGTACCGTAATAGATCCTTGGAAAATAGTTGTCTCGGGGTCTAATTTCGGATGCCTCGAGTTTTCCTAGGACATCTAGAGCACTGGTACAGACGCAGACTTTCACCCGAAAGGTTGTTGGTTCGAATCTCACACTTGCTACATTTTCTGGCCATGCTTTGGAGGGCATGTAAAGAAGGCGGTCCCGGGTCTTCCTAGTTGAGTGTAAGAGAGGGCTTTATAGCCCTAACTCCGCTAGGTTGACTTATGTATGTTGGCAAATATTTCATCTTAATCCACCTAGTTTGCCCACAAATCGACGAGCAGACATTTCGAAAAAAACTATTTTGGGTTCCTGGGAGTCTGGGACCTCAAAACGTGTAAATCTACGAAAAGGTAATGATCACTACCCATTTCTGTTAGTAACATCATTGGAAGAGTAAAACACATAAATATGGAGGACGCAGCTGAACAGAGCCATTTCGGAGCTCCAGAAGGCTTAAACCATTGATCATGGAGAACATTTGGTCTTTAATTTGGTATGCATTAATGTTTTCAAAAAAAGTTATAGTTTCCTATCAACGAGACAACCGCGTAGACGTGATTTTTTTCACTTCCCTTGCATTTTTGGCAATATTCCGCCCCGAAATATTGGTGGGAGGTGGGACATGACAGATTCAGTTTCAGCACACCAAAAGACGTAAAAATCTAAAACAATTTCGAGGCCAACGTAACATTCTTGAAACAAGCTGGTTTTCTTACAAATTTCCGGCATTAAATATAGGAAGTATTCTTCTGCGTTAATAAAGGCTAGGCAGGTAGGCTTATGTACAAGTGGCGTACCTTCCAAGCGAGCACTGAATGCAAACCTTGCCTACTATACAAATGAATCAGATTGATGAGTCAACATCAGCAGCATTTCTCTGAAGCGGATGGCTTCATCACACGCTGTGTCAGGTATTAGTCTAAGTTTACTTGGAACACATGCCAGTTTTTCTCTAACCATCGGTCCAATCATATTTCTTTACAAATCAAACAAAATTAGTGACGGCTACATTATGTATATACATCAGAGGGTAGAAGAATATTTATTTTAGTTTAAGGCACCTCATTTATGGCTGTACGATCGATATTTCATTAGAAATTTGACTGTGCCAAAAAATGGTAAGTGGGGGACTCCATTGGCCCTGAACATGTGCTTTATGCAACCTTTCATCACGTTTTAGATGTCGTTGACACAGGTATTTGTTCATTGGCATTATTTTCAATACTGTAAGAATAGGTTATTTGACTTAAATGCAGACTTGAGAGTATTTTGTTTATTCAGTGAAACGCAAGACAATACATTGCCATATGCTAGCCTACATCAGCTGCACTGCAAAGATATGCACAGGAAAACTAAGAGTTTATATTGAAGATAACTAATGGGTGTCTAAAAAGCACAGATTGTTTGTACACAAAAGATAGAACAGCACCGCTGAATTAAAAAGGCAATCCAATGAGGCTGTTATGATCAGTTGACATAAAATTACCATTATCCCGATAGAAGAGAATATATTTCTCCCTTAGCCATACATACATGCTCAAAGAGGGGGTGCGGGTAGTAGTGTAGGCGATGAAAGAAAATTCAGAACTCTTCCTTCAGATATTTATTGGCGGCAGATGTCAGAGGAGCCTTAAAAATTATTAAATTTCCTAGTCTTCCAATGCTCGTCAGCCTCAGTTCTTCTCCTTAACTCACACGTAAATCCCAAGAGGTGCATGCCGGCACATGTCAGTGGGATGAGCATGTACCTATATACCATGTAGGTATGGCTGTAGCAGGTCAAGGCATATAAAACTATTCTCAGGGTCACTAACCATGGCAAATTGAGCTGACAATGTTTCCATTAAACATTCCAATGCAAAATTAAAATCACGACAGCAGAAAAGAACCGTTACGAGTGAACCTGTATACATGATTTCCTATTTATCAATTAGGATGAGGTTATTCATCGGATGATCGGTTATTAGCTGAGGTTAAATTCGAGTTCCCTTTCCCAAGGCACTGAATAGATCGATGGGACGATTGCATTGTCAAGAATGGGCAGACCAATGTATTACAATACATGACAGTGGCAGGGCAAGGTACGCTATGTATTGGGGCATGGATTACCCATGATTCCTTCAAAAAATAATTTTTTATTGAAAACCAAATCTTTGTTTGGGGAAGCAACCGGTTCGGTTTTGTTGCCTACTCTATTTTATTTAACACTTAAAACATACAGTACATGAAGTAAGAAAGCATGGATGGAATGGTTCCGCAGAAAAATTATCTTTTAGTCATTTGTTCATGAAAAACCATTATTATTTTTTGTCCCAGAACCAAAGTAACAACGGGCAAGCGATCTACTGGATTTTGTTATAACGACTACAATTTAAGTGAATTTAAAAGAAATCGTTGTCTTTAAAAAAAAATTGTTTTTGGAGGGAAAACCCTTAAAATTGAAAAAATAAAAAAGATGTTCCCGAGATATGATTTTTGTGAAGATACATGCAAAATTGCATCGAAGCCCAATGAGAAGCTTGTCCACTGATAGAAATTTCGTAAAAACCACTTTTTGGGGTTCCTGGAACCTCAAAACCTCTGAAATCCCAAAATCAAAAATGTCAACCATCACAAAGCTTTCCTCATCCTACGCATAAATAGGAAAGCAAAAACTATCCTCAACAATAATACACCGTGAATCGTCGCAACTAAGGTTATGATCACTACGATAAGCACTGGCAAATCCTTCAGATAGTTTGATATTTGATTGTAAACCTTATCGATAATATCGATAAAATTCACAATGCCACCGCACTTTCGGAAAAACAAGCCATAGTGACCCTAAAACTACAATGACAACCATATCTCGGCGATAGAAGTAAAATCTTCTGCAAGGAATGTACAGGTCATATTTCATCAACTGTCAACATATTAGGAGGATTCACTGTATTAATCAGCACGCTTAACTGATCACACTCTAATATCCACTGATAAAAAATGGAAATGACCGCAGCTGCTAGGCGGTTTACACAAATTTATGTATACCTGGGGTTCGCCAAAAGTTTTCCATTGCTTTCTTTTACGATCGAGGATAGGATTCTCGATTTAACATATTTAACGCGGTTTAGCATGCTAAATACCGGATAGTGAATCCCCCTCATGTAAAATTAAAGGAGTGCAATTCAACCGACTTGAATGCCAATTTGAGCAGACTGAAGCTTATACAACGAAAATGTAATCCTATAGAAAAATATACCACAACAATTCATGGGAACTTCAGAAGAACGCTAGTTTCTAGCTTATAAGCTAAAGCCGAGCTAGAGCAATGTGCTTAGGGTGTAGCGAATTTAATATCAAAGCCATGTAGCCAAAATATTTTGGAAAGTAGCATGTTGTCCAAATCATTTTAAGCCGCCGATTAACTAATTAAGGACATAATAATGTTTAGTTCTGTATCCTTTCCAGCAACTTAGATAGGCTGCAAAGACGTAATATTTAACTACTATTACTGTTCTATGATATTTCCCCTTTTTGGAGCATTACCACGAGTCATTTGCATTTTAAGTTTCTATTAGTGTTGCTGTATTTGATCGGGTGTTCACCACCACCATTAAATATAAATAAATATATATATATTCATATATATAGTCACCATATATATATATTCACCATTCGGAGCAATAAGTTGAGAGCGTAACCATATGAAAGATAGAAAAACCATCCGCCTTTGCACTCCTAAGCACAAAACATTGAAGTTAAGAACAGGCTAATCGCTAATTGGAACACAGGGTAGAGCACACGGAGACTTACTAACACATATCACACAAAGTTTTCACTGTCACTGCCTGACCCCGGGCACTGAAGAGGTCAGGTATACTGCTGGTCACTGCCTCGTAGAACCACTTGCAGCCACGTTTACAGGAACACCGCTAGCGACATAATCGCCAATCATCAGACTGTTGTTGACGGGGTAGTGGGACACCTGTCGAGAGCCGGATGTAAAGAGTGTGGGAGTGATTCCACCCCCAATCAGCTGTGCTTGCTGAGTAGAAGTTGGAGTAAGGGACCCAATCCGTTGTCGGCCAGTGCTGGTAATGGATCCTGGGTGAATGCTAGCTTGGTATGCGTTGTGATCACTATGGGTATCACCATTGACAGGGATACCATTTACCAGACCCATTGAGTTTTCATCCATTGATGACCACCAGACATCACTGGGAGACGTGGCATTGGCACCAGGGGGTGTAACGGTAGCTGTGCCGGTATACCTAAAATTAGGGTTTTTCAAATCGAGAGTGTTGCGAGTCACCATGTCTGTTCCTAATTTCTGAAGCTGTATTGTGACATCGTAACTCTGCCTCTTATTTGCCACGAGAGATACAAAACCTGTTACAATATCGCCAGCTGAGACAAACAGAGGGTTTTCAAACAAGCACCTTACTTGATACCAATGAGTAAGTGGTTCGGTCGGGTGTGTGGATAACCAAATATTTTTGCCACTACCCGAGAATAATACGTCAAACCAGAAAGCGAGACCATGAATTGAGCCACCTTCCAACATTTGATAGTGAAGGGGAACGTCAATTTTGTGCAATGAAGACTCCTCTGCAGTTCGAAAATCAAACGTATGCTTTACGCTTCTAGCTGTACATATCCTTATATCAAATGTATCAACAATCGGCTGTCCAAAATATTCCGTTTGCGCTGCCTGCCGAAGGCATCGCAGATCAACATTGTGAAAAGAATTCTGGTACCAGAAGCTAGCCTTGTTGAATTGTTCGGTATAGAGCGCTTCGTCTTGAAAAGGAGCAATATGCAGGTCACCTTGGCAAGGGAACATTTTGCCACCGGGCTTCAAAAACTTTTTGGCATGTAGGTAGGTTTCAAGCATTCGTTCGTTAATTAGCATGTATCCCATAGGTTCAGACACTATAACATCAACCTTCTCAGGAAGAGTCAGTTCTTCAATTTTTCCAGCTACAACCTGTATAATATGCTCTAGTCCATTATTGGCCACCAATGTCCTTGCGTGGTTAGCCATGGACGACGCTTCGGCTGCATACACCCGTTTAGCGCCTGCTTGAGCAGCAAAGAATGATAAAATACCAGAACCAGCCCCAACATCCAAGACAACTTTATCTTGAAAATCCTGATAATTACCAATTATAGCCTTCTGGTAAGTCGAGGTTCTAATAAAGTCTTGCAACATATTCTGCTGCTGGGACAGATACCCATAAAACTGAAAATACTGGCTGGCGGAAGATTCATCAGTTCTGTCATTAAAAACAGAAAAGTACCCGTCTTTGACTCTAACAACTGTACTATGAAACTCCTTTGCGCAAGATTCGTCAGCAAAATTAAATATTATAGATTCCTCCTTGATACACATAAGATAACTTAATTTTCCATAACGAGCGGTTTCAGTTTTCTTAGAAATTAAAAACTCCAAGCATGGTGCATTAGCCTTGCTGTCTTTTGTGATCCGGACAATCAACCCATCTTCTGTGTATTCAGTAGTTAGTATAACAGGCGTTTCGTATTTGGGCACACTCTGACCATTAGAATTCACAAAATTCACGGTAACAAGTTTCAATGCCGCCATCCTTGCTTCGTTGTTTCCACTGATATTATAATAAGATTGTGGTACAAGAACTTAACTATGTAAATTTATATAGTAACACAACTCAAAAATTAAGAAAATTGAAAAGTACAAAGAAGTAATCTTTTTTAAAAAATAATTTTAGAAAAACACAGCACTTCACTAGACGCCATTTGCCGCGGAGATTGGACATCTTGCAAGCTTGCGACAAATAATTTCCCCTTCAAGCGCATGCTCAGTGAACCATACCCAGTTACTGCTGGTCAATTTCATAATGGCAGCCAATGTTTTGAGGATTTTTGGTTTCCTTGCAACAAATTTAAATGATATATGACTGAAAGCCGTATTTAGTCAAGTATTAGTGCAGTGGTAAATGATGGTTGAGATATAAATTATACATTTGGGCAATTTTCAACAAGAATAACCATGTGTGATGTATGTTCAGAGTTTTTGGGATTACTTTTGTCATGTAAGTTGGCGATGTAGATTGTTTCTGTAAATGCGATTACGCAGGTTTATTAAATAAAGGTTGTTGCTTCATTAACACTCTTGGGCTGAATATGAAAGAAATATTAAGTTGTCACACGCATTTTGAAATAAAGGTTTTAATTTTCGCTAAGCTACGTGGTATGTGAACATTTGATACGGAATAGTTATACGTAAATTTTATTCATTACATTATGTAGCGTTAGGATGCTGGTAGGATTTTAAAAAGGTACCTCACACTGTGTTGCATGCCTGCGGAGTAACCAGTAATTACACAATAATTGCAAGTGACTTAGATGTAAACACAGTCAAGACCTACATCATGGATAAAGCTTTAAAACTTTACGAACGAACCTCAGCATCGGAAAACCCCGAAGTAAACTCTGGGCCGCCAAGACACAATTCGAATTCCAAAATCTCCAGGTCTGTTATTAACAGAAAACTACTCAAGAAACTGGCATTACTAATTCATAGCACGAGCTCACCCGTTTCCATAAAAGTTTCAAGAACTTATTTTTATAAACAATACCATTTATTTTGATAGTTTAAAATCATAGATTTTAATCAAGACATCAGTGTAAAAACTTTTCTAGTTTTAGTATGAAAACCCACGACAAAGAAGAAGAGAAAATTGTACTGTACGTAAGCTCAATGTTCCCCGTTTCCTGCCTTCGCTGCATTTTTCAATGGTTATACATTACTTTCGCGTTACTTGCTCCTCCACTCCCTCCTGTCCCTCCACTTCCATGCCAACTAAGCCCCATCGCTTAATTTATTAATTATACGAGCACAACAAAAAGCTCTAATCTAATCAATAACATTTAAAGTTTTTAAAAGTAGGGTGGTTCGGTGGAAAACAAATATTCATTTATGTGTAGTGTACTGATTTTTGGTCCAGGCACCTTCGGGAGCGTCCCCTGAACTCATTACCAAAGTTTCACTACAACCTGATCAGTGGTTTCGAAACGCATCGAGTATAAACACGTGCCCAAGACAATGTATTTCTATCCTTACATTCACTTCGCAGGCTTAAACACGTTCTCCCTGTTCCACTTAAAATCCGTCTTGTTTTCCCTCATTTCAATTACTGCAGTCCCCTTTTTACGAATTTCTTCTGCATTGCAATCACGCCTACAGCGAGCGCAAAACGGGTACATATTTCTACAAACAATTGCCCTGACCGAAGCTTGAAGGGAGATGATGCCTCCACCTGAGTGTGCTCATCTTTAAAATCAAACATCTCCTAACCCCGCCTTACCCAAAACAAAGCTTCCTGAAATATTTTAAAAGAACAGATTTAGAGTTGCAATTTGCTTTCTAAAATTTTCCTATTTACTTTTTTAACCCCAGGTTAAGTTATTACTGAACGGCATGGTATTCCCACGGGCCGTAAAATTAATCTTCAGTTCCTATTAGATTAGGAAAGACTCGCCGAACAATTTCCTTGTGAAAGACCCCGCGCCTATTCAAATGTATGACATAAGGAAATCCAGGAATTCGATCTGAGGGTGAACATTTAATGGTTTTAATGCAGGTATTGCATTTAATGACAGCGTGGATGCCTTGGCCAAACTTGTTGGGGTTCATTTATCGGCGTCAAATATTCTATTCTTCTAATCAACCTATTTTATAGACCAAAATGGGCACTAGTTTACATAGTATCTGAGACAGGGAAATGTTATAAAATTTATAACCCAACCCTGCGTGCCGTAGTTCGAAGAAATAGGAAATGCTCCAAGCGGAATGGTTTTGTCGCTATATCGAGTAAAGGTGGACCAGACCTTCTCTGTGTACTCCCCACCAATAGTTCTTCATCGATGTTATTGTGAACAAATAACTTATCATTGGGGTTTCGCTGTTAATGCTCAAGATGACAATCGATTTATTCGCTTCATATTTTCATTATAGTTGAGGATGTTGCTGGGAAAAATGAGAAGCCATGTCTCACCAAAGGACAGATGGAAATTGTTTATCAGTTTATTCAAGCTTTTAATCAGAGGTAAGTGCTCCTCAAATGCCTTCAAAATCACTATTTTACCATATGATGAAAGAAATCACCTTCAGTCTAATCCTAATTTATTAAAAGACCATCTCACACTTACTAGTTTTATTTTTACAACGTCGAATTTTTATCGATTTTACTGGATATCGACCATAAAACCATAATGAGATGCCATAATGTAGAAGAAATCATCCTCTACGCTTTCATGAATAGTAGATGCAAATAAAATCAGAATCTATACCCTAACCAAGGTGCGGGTTTTTGCCCTATTGTGGAGAGTCAAGAAAACCTATTATTTTTCACCAATCGTCACTCTCTCGAAAGGTGTAGCAACTGGATTTGAGCTTTGAAATATATCATGTTTCGAATTCCACCTGTATAAATTCATGTCATATTGAAAAAAATCGATTAGTAAACATACTTTACCTAATTTTTTATATGCAAAAGGCAACTAATCTCATTGCCTTTTGGTCATGGTATGGGATGTAGTCAAAACAATCATCTCACCAAGACTAGCCGCACAGCTACCTTATTTAGTGGTAATTATAAGGCTAATGTGGGTCTTTGCCCCGTGCGGGTCTTAGCCACTCCCCGCCCCCTACCCTGCTAAGAATGCGTTTCTTTATTTCAGGCAATGTATGTGCGTATTCCGTGAAGGCAAAAACTTGGAAAGATTTTATTATTTGACACAAGCTATAGTTTATTTATCCATATTTCAACTGAAGTGTCTTCATAATCGAGTCAGTGAAACTTTTAGACCAGATGAAACTGAACGATGTGCAACAAAGACAGATGATAGACCTGCTGAGGAAATTCCGGAAAACAAAAATTCTTTAACATCAGACGCATGGGACATGGTGGAAAAAGAGAAACTGCTCATCTTTTTGTCAAAATTATTCTTGATGAACTTTCCTCTTTATCAGGTATGGTGAAACCATAGAAAAATTAATATTTACTATAGAATGCTAGTCGGTATAGGCCCGTCTGTGACTCGAACCTTGCAAATCACAAAATATTTCCCACTTCGGCCAACAGGGGGCTCTGGTGTTTCACCAATCAGAAAACATTCATGAGTGCGTTCCAACGTTCTATAAAACTTGGCCAACGATTGGTTGCCTACTTTCAAATGTTCAAATGCCAACATTCGTTTTCACAACAAACACAACTTTCTATATAGAAGATAAATAATACAATATTTGATTACTTTATTTAATATCAATATGGTCAATTGTGCTGTTGTGGGGTGTGGGTCAAAAACTGGGGGTAAAGCTTCCCACATACACTGTAAATTGAAGAATCAAGTAAGGTTTAAAAAGTAAGTTTTCCATTTTCATTTTTAAACTGTACATGTACCGTATGCAATTACAATAATAATAATTAATAAGTAAAAAAATTATATTTAAGGCTATTCACAATATTAGATAAATTTAATAATCATATTTGAAATTTAAGAGTAAATTATGCCTACATACCTCTTGATCAATATAATATGATGAAAGTCGGGAAGAGAGCATATCTTCTCTTTGTAATTGCATACAGTACATATATATAAATGGAAAACTTACCTTTTAAATCTTACTTGACTCTTCAATTTTCACTGTAGGTAGGAAGGTTTACCCCCAGTTTTTTACCCACACCCCCCTCAACAGCACAATTCACCATGTCGATATTAAACTCGTATTCGTTTAGACAGGTTAACACCAGCTATCTGTGAACTGACTTTTATTGCGTAAAGACAACGCTTTATTCCATATATTGCAGCATTATATGGCGTATAATACAGACATTATACTAATATGTTGAAGGGGCAACCTCCTCATGCCATTATTAAATATTTTGCATTGAGTGTAGCGTTATTGTCTTGATTATTGCCTACATTGTAAGCTATTCATGTTCTTCTTGGTACTATTAATTTTCCCTTTTTCGGGTCTTCTATTATTTTCTGTTCCATCAGAATTTCTAAAATGTTTGATTGTACAATTAAAATAACGATTGTCTTACAAATCAATATTAATCATAATATTGCGTACGAAAATTCAATACCTATAGCGCCTAACTAATAACTGTAATAAAAAAATCGTTTATAGTAAATAGGAATAGTTTATAGTGCAGTATTACCTTCAATGAGAAATTAGTCTTGTTTGCAGCCTATATCCATTGTAGATGGGAAAATGTATATGATGCGAAACCCCATTCGCATCATTCGTAGATAATAGGTACTACTAAAATAGTTGCGAATTAGTTGCAGGATGAGGTTTACCTAGATCATGAGATGATTGAGAAATCATGTTCATTGGGTAAAATGGTATAGTAACTTATATATCTTACCTAGATACCGTACTTGCTTATGAAGATATTATACCAAACCCTATTCGTAGATATGCCTTTGGTTCGGAATTTTCGTTCAAATTACAAATATGAATATAAATCGTTCATTAATGTAGAGATGTCATCTATTTAAATTAATGCTGACTTAAGTGTTTACATTTTTTAATTTGTACGGGAAGCACCTAAGCGCCCCCAAGTGGCCAAAATAGGAACAGTGGGACCCAAATATTTTGTGACTTCGATCCTGTGATTTCATTGAAAAAAATCACAAAGCTCTGAAATATTGCATCCTATGGATAGGCATAGGGATGCCAGTCTTCTTATTTCGATTGGCAGGCTATAGGTGAAACTAAGTCTCAATTTATAAGAGGTCCCCCCACGCAACTTGTTTTTGCTTTCGTATTTTAAATTAGCATAAGGAAAGTTTTGTGATGACCGAAATTTTCGGTCGGACCCCCTCCGAAATAGAAGGGCTGTACACTGAATAGAATGGACTTTCATTAATAAAATACGTAAAAAAAATTTTGAACCCCGTCCGAAACAAAAACCTGGGCACGGCCTTGTATGAAATGATTGTGTAAATACAAATTAAAATTAAATTAATTTTTGAAAACCGAAAATTATATTCTAACAATCCCTGGTGGCCGGCCGTTAACAATAAGTAAAATGTATATTCAGATGCTACTTTTTTAGAAACGTACTGTATTTATCAGATTTATGGTATCTCCAGCTGTTTTCGAGAAAAATGCCGTTTCCACTGAATCTGGCCCAACCTGTGTTTGATTAAATCGTTGTCTGGTACTTGGGAGCTAAATTAATGAACCGTTGATAGTCTTTTTGTTGTTTATGCTTAGGCATGCAAATCTAGCGGGCACTCAAAAGCAGAAGATATGTCTCAGTTGGAAATGGCGAATTTGAACACGTTTTGCGATATCAACGACATGGATATTCCACTGTACTTGGTCCGCAACGTGGCACTATTTGGTCGCCTAAATGGTGTGCAGCTGATAACTTTATGCTTTGATAATCAAACACCTGAAACTCTACCTGTCACAATGGCCCATGCCTTGATCAGCGTCGTCTGTAATTTGAAATTGTGGCTGAATGTTCGATCCATTATGACTTTATTTGTACCTCTAAGGTCCAAAGTGCTGAGGTACATGTGTATCCTGCAAGATAAAGACTTACGCATGTCCGGAATAAAGCACATGGCAGGTATGGATTTTTTCATTGCAAATTAAGTATGCAGATCGAAGATGATTTCATTTTATAGTGCGGCTAGAAATTAAGTCATTGTCTAAATTGGGGCAATTTAGGCCAACATATGTAGATTCTTCTTCCCTTATGTAAACTGATTATTCCGGTTCGTTTTCTAAACTAAAAGAAGCTGGTTTTTGTTTTTCCATCTGAGTAACACTATATTGTAACTCCTACCTGCGCTTTTTAAGTTCTTATCAGAATTTTAAATAAGATAATATATTTTAAGCCCCTTCTTGGGAGTAGTGGAAGTTTTGATTTTATCGTAGTTTGCTTTTTTACCGTGCACGTTGTGCAACTTGTTTAACTTCGTTGAATTGCATGAGCAGTGTAACACCAAAAATGTTTCTATAACGTCATGAAGGTATTGTTCTTACAGAATACATGTGGAATGCAATCAAGGAACCGTTCGACTCTCCCCCTACGTTCGATAGAGATGGCCTGGAGCTGGCATTCAAATACTTCACCAGTTCTACACTGACCATGCGCCTTGCCGGAATAGCACAGATTAATAGCTATATTAGCGTGTTCAATGACCTGTGTCACAACGAGAG
Organism: Psococerastis gibbosa; assembly: GCA_963971405.1. Lineage (NCBI taxonomy): Eukaryota > Metazoa > Arthropoda > Insecta > Psocodea > Psocidae > Psococerastis > Psococerastis gibbosa. The sequence continues at coordinate 22,222,177 of OZ020484.1, forward strand.
TATGGTTGAAGTGGAGTCTGTGGGACAGAGTCTGGCAGAATGGCTTATTCATGTCAATATAATATCTCATATCTTCGGACCTAATTTGCACGTTGAGGTACGGTATTACTGTCTGACGAGGAATTGAAATTACCTCAACGGCGGTTGGCGAATAAACAATAAATATTTATGTCAGCAAACCTGCAGGTGTACTATGGCGTTTATGGAATAACTTATTCATTAAAATGAAAACAAAGTCATTTTGAGTAGCACTTTGTAATCTAAATTATTTTGTTAAAATTTTTAACACCAGAATAAGTTATTTAACAAAGGGTTTGTTGGACTTAGTCATTAGATGCTGGGGTCTCAGAGCCATCGAACAATTACGGCTGAGCCGTTGTGCTACTCCCATCATCAAGCTTAGTCTTGAGAAGGACTGGATGATCGACTCATTGTTCTTGTATTCTTCTCTGAATTATTGAGTTATTTTTTAACGCCGTAGTAGGACCCTGCAGGAGAACGACAGGTCAGGGTGACGATTCTATGCTGCTCGCGAAATTTAAATTCAAGTTTATTCTAATATTACAAAATAATAATGCATACTTTATCACCAGTAGATCTACATTGCTACCGTGTAACAACGTTATTTAGTTAGGTCTTTGTTGGATCCAATGTAGGGTTTCTCTCGTGACTTCGTGGAAACGAAACATAATGTGTAAAGTATTAATGTGTAAAGTATTAAAATCAAACAAATTTGCATATAAACAGTTTATGTGGAAATTGTGCAAATTTCTTTGATTTTAATACTTTACACTTTGTTAGATATTCATTAAAAATCATGAGTTGTGTATTGTGATGTGGCTCCGAACCTTTATTTGGCTGTTTGCTGGTAATTAATGAGTTGGGCGCTATTTATATCGCTAACGCCGAGTGGGTGCATTGAAACGTCGCTGGCTCTACTATATTTTTTCAGCTTAATTTCAGTTTGGAGCCATTTTGGCGGTGTAAGTTAATTACAAATTTAACAAATGTAAATGCTAACACTTTTTTTTTAATACTGGAGTCAAAGATTCACATACGAACCTTATGAGTATTTGGTTAAAAATTAAATAAAATACCATCAGTGTTATAAAATGAAGTGGTGTTAAGGTTTTGTGATTATCGATTATCGATTCCAACTAGTGTTTTGAGCAATGAATGCATCTATTTAAGTCTCCATAACAACAACATGATATTGCTTAATTTCAGGTGATAAAGCAGAGCCACATAATTTTGAACTTTCTGGCAATGGAATGTAAAATAACCAATGACCACATTGATATAATTTGGCAAGCTGCTCAACTCAAACATTGCAGTAAACAAGTTTATGATCTGCTACCACCATTTATAAATAATTTGGAAACGACGCCGGTGTTACATTTGTATAATTTACTTTGTAAGCTTGAACCGAAAGACCATTCCGAGCAGGTACTAAATTTAATAATAAATTATTAAATTAGTTGCTAAGTACATAATATTCTGGACATTGATAAATAGTTTGAGAATGTAGTAAGTATTGCTTATAACTGGTAGCAGTAAGATTTGTGCCACTGCCGAGGCATCTAGTGGCAACATTGCACCGTTTCCTCCAAGGCGACTAATGACCTCTTGATGTTATCTCCTCTGGGGGCAATGTTTTCGTTTTCTGTTAAAGCTGGCAAATTCAATTTTGACGTCATACCTCCTAACATGCTAATATTATGTTTCTCTGTTTATGCTTCACATAAAAAAGTCAACAATCAAGCTTTCAAGAGCCCGCCATAAGCTGTTACCCTTCAAAAATATTTTATTGAAGTAGTTTTGAAGGGTTTTTCTATTTTGATTTCGGATTTTCCCTTACTCTCCTATTATTTTTTCTTTCAGAGCCTATTTCTAGCTTCTGCTTTGATCAAGTTCATGTGGACCAGTGGAGGTACTTACAATTTCACTGATGATCTTTCTTTTCTGAACATGAACAAAGTAGCTATAAGCAACATGAAGCTCATTCACCCCGACCTAACTAGCAGTGACAATTCCATAAGTAACTCAGAGGTAAGCACGTAACGATGATTTTAGGGCTCATGCTGCCATGCGAATTAAAATTGGTACAGTTTGTACAGCTTAGAGTTAAGTATGACTTTAAATAAAATGCGTTTGATGCCAACCGATTTTTGTCTACTAATCAATTAATCAATATAATACATACAATAATATGCATTCACGTTCACATGTTCATTTTGTTGAGAAATATACGGTTTTTTCTATTCTATTCTATTCTACATTTGTTATACAATAATACCGTGGACCCGGTAGGCCGTGGCCCGTGATGGGTCCAGAACAACTGTTGTTTTTTTCTTTCTTTTTTTCTCTTTTTCCTTGTCCAGTACTCCCTGGAAAAGGAGCATATATTACAAAATTCAATAAGTTACATAATAATAACATCCCGCATCCCCAAGCAAGCTCTTATTTGGGACAAGAGGCGCATACAGTGCTGCTAAACCAGGCTTCATCATATTATTTTTGTTATTTATTTATACTGTTTGTTGTATTTACTTATTTATTTTTAATGTTTAATAGTCTGTTTTTATTATTATTCCCTCCCATTGGCCAATAATGTTTGTTTATCCCGCTTTTAACTCACCCATCTGTTTAAATTTTTTCATTTCTAGAGGAAGTTCATTTATTATCTTTGGTATAAGTACTTTGTTTAATCTTTCTCCATATTTGTTATATGTTATCTCGAACTTAAGCTTTTTTGGGTTTCTTGTATTATACTTCCCTTTAGCATCTACTTGGAATTCATTTTTAAAATAGTTATCTCTTATTACTTTATACTTGAATACTTTAGTTATTGGCAAAATGTTTGCATGTTTAAATTTTTAGTCGTATTGTTTGTATTTCTTGTTATTTTTATTTGATAACATGTTTTTTATTATACGTTTTTGCATCATTTCTAGTTTGTAGGTGTATGTATTTCTATCTTGGAAATATACTGTTATGCCGTAGCTTACTATGGATTCGACCAGGGCATGGTATGCTAATTTAATTGTTTTAAAAGGTACTCCATATTTTAATCGTGCCAAAGCCGCACTCCCTGAGCGTAGTCGTTTGCATAGTTTGCATAGTCTTTCTATGTGGTATTCCCACGTCATTCTACTGTCAATTTGCAGACCAAGGTACTTATGCTCTTCTACTACTTCAATTTTGTCTTCGCATTTACAATTTTCTGTTTTTATTCTGTGCAGGCAATCGTGTGTATAGAAGAAATATTTGCTTTTTATTTGTAAAGGTCCCCTGTTTCGTATGTGCATGATTTTTTTTTGTTGCTGTTTATAGTTAGTCCGAGATCGTGTGAGAGTGCCTGTAGTTTTCTTATGGCGAGATTCATGTGTACACTCGTCTCATTGATATCTTTGTTTGCTATTACTAGCGCCATATCATCGGCGAATATAAATGTTTGTATTCCCGTTAGTAGGGACTGCAATTTATTCGTTGTTATGATATACAGTGTTGGACCGATTAAACTACCCTGGGGTACACCAGACTCCCAGTTTAGTGGGAGGCAAGTTTCATCGTGCAACTTAACTTTAGCTGAACGAGCGTATAAGTAATTTGTAAACCAGCTTTTTTCATCTCCCTCTATTCCAATTTGCTGTAGCTGCTCTATTATGGCGTCATGGGGCAAAACATCGAAAGCCTTGGAGACTGGAGTAGTCTATAAACAAAGCAAGAAGGTTATTATTCAAATAGAGTTGGTTATTTACGTATTCACTAAAGCCAGAGAGACATTGCTCAGCACTTTTATTCTTCTGAAAACAGTTCAATTAACAGTTTTTTTTCTTCTTCTTCTTCTTCGTCAGGTACTCCCCTGCGCCGAAGGAATACATTTATAAATTAACAATTATACCCATGTAATACAAATAACCTGTGGGCCTCCAAGTTAGTCAACTTGTCGGGGGCTCGCACAGTAAACGCTATAGATGATGCAACATGTTTTCTATTTCACGTCTGTGTTAGCAAAAACCTAGTTAGTAATAGAACAAAAAAAGTCCTTATTTATTTATTTATTTATTTATTTTAATTTCAAATCAGTTTCGTACCATTTAAAATTGTAAGTTAACGTAAAAAGTAAATTATAGTAAAGTAAGATAATTAATTAAAGTAAAAAAGTAAAGTAAGTTTTAAAGCGAAGTATTTTAATTCAAAATCCATTTTTTAATTTTCGTTTTATTTCTCCTATTTTAGTTAATTTTTTAAGTTGTATGGGCAATTCATTAAAAAATTTGGTTATACTATTTAATCTATCCCCTGATTTGTTGTAGGTTGGTTTCAAATTGACCTTTCTTGGATTTCGAGTCTTGTGATGTGAATTGTTTTCTGTTTCAATGTTGAAATTCTTGTCAAAGAAGTTATATTTAATTACTTTAAATGTATAGAGTTGTTTTAGGTTTAATATTTCGAGGTACTTATATTTATCATCAATGTGGTTAAATTTTTTGTTTAGTTTGTTTGACAATATATTCTTAATTATTCTATTTTGGGCATTTTGCACTTTATTTACATAAGTGTTTTCGTCCCTGCACCAAGATGTTATTCCGTAAGCTATTACAGACTCTATCAGGGCGTGATAAACATTTTTTATTACTTTCCTTGGCATCCCGTATTTTAATTTATGGAGAGCTGTACTCCCAGATCGCAGTCTTTTACACAATGACTCTATATGCGATTGCCAGTTTAGATGGCTGTCAATGGCTAATCCCAAGTATTTGTGCTCTTCTGCCATGTCTATGTATTGGGTGCAATTGCAGGCATTGCTGGAGTGCAGACATCCATGTTTGTGGAATATGTATTTGCTTTCAATTTGTTTGGGTCCTCTATTCCTCATGTGCACGATTTTTGTCTTTTTGAAGTTATGTTATTGTAATAATAATAATAATAATAGTTAATGACCTATCCAAACAATAATATAGGAAGTATAAATAAGGTAGTATAGGGAGCATAATTTCTAATTAGGTATATTTAATATTTGATAGTTGTTTTATTTCATCTGGTAGTCTGTTGTAAGCTAAGATAGATAAATATGTATGGGAATGTTTAAAATTCGATGTTTGATACTTGAGTAATTGTAGATTGTTATTCACACCTAAGCGAGTCGCCCTGCCATGTTGAATGAAATCGACTTGTCCTTCTGGTGTTGAGTTTGTGATGAAACAATTGAAGCAATTGTTTAATATAAATTGATTGTAAAGTCGGGACGTTGAACTCATTAAATAGACCCTATGAAGGGTATCTATACGGTTTATTCAGACTGACCCTAAGAATGTGTTTCAACGCTATTTTGATAGGGTGGGCAAATTGAAATAAACTAGCCTCCTTTTCCTATTTGTGGTTGCTATGGCAACTATACCTTGTTCTTTTCTAACGGTTGAGATATTAAAACTTTGTTAAATGACTAGTTATTTTTTTAATTTGATGTAATTGGTGAGCACCGCCCCAGGCCATGATGCTGTAGGCTGCGATAGATTGGACAAAAGAAAAGTATATTTGTCTTAATACGTTTCTGTCTAAGATGTGGCGAAGTCTTTTGAATTTATATACTGTACAGTTTTCCTTAACCTTTTGGTCTTAATAAGTATATATTCATTCCATTTAAGGTGTTTGTCTATAGTGACTCCGAGATATCTGTATTTTTCTACTTGATTTAGTTTTCTACATTGACAGTTGCTGTTTGCCGTAGTTTGGTCACATAGATCAGAATGTAGTTTTAGTGTTATATCTTTGTCTTTAGGCTGTCCAATTGCCGTCAAGCTGAATGTTATGTATTCCGTCTTGTTTGTGTTTAATGTAAGTTGGTTTTCGTCTAGCCAAGCTTTAACTGTTTTTAATTCCCTTCCTGCTTTAGTGTATGATTCTTCCCAGTTTTGTCCGGTAAAGTCCAGGACAGTGTCATCAGCAAAGCCCAGCTTTTCGCATTCCAGTTCCAGTTTTAATAATTCATTTATATAAATCAAGAAGAGCAGCGGGCCTAGAACTGTGCCCTGTGGGACTCCGAAATTGACACTTTCATACTCGCTGTGTACAGTTACAGGATAGCCGTTTTGTGTTCCACTTAATTTCACCTGTTGCAGTCTGTCTGTCAAATACGATTTTAGCAAGTTGTAGGAATGCCCTCGTACTCCGCTTAGCTCAAGTTTATCAAGTAGTCGTTTATGAGAAACTGTGTCAAAGGCCTTCTGTAAATCTAAGAATATGCAGAGTGGATTGTTTCCGTTGTCTAAGTCTCTGTACAGGAACGAGGTAAGTTTAGTGATAGCGTTTTGTGTATTTCTACTTGTCCTGAATCCGTATTGATTTGATGCTAATAGTACAATACATGAATATTCATCAGCAAAAATTTATCCACTGTATTATTCGGCAATTCAAATTAATTACTCCACGGTTATTCCAAAATTAAAAATTAGTAATGCAGATTAATAGTCACTCTTTGACAGTCAATGAAAACGTTGATAACTTGAATAGAAATGATTTTATTTTAGGAAAAAAAATTAAATAAATTGCAATTAGTTCAAAAATTAACTCGAATTAATCTAATAAATTAGCAAATTACTTACGTATTTTACGAAAATATCTCCTAGAGCTAGTGGATAATAATCATACGCCTAATTATTATTCAAATCAGTGAATTCTTCTGGGCGACTGCACTATCCTTACCTACAAGGGGAGCCGACTTTGGTCGGTTTCGCTAAGGGAGAACTACAGGCAGGGAAACAGCTTCGCCCAAAGGACGTGGCACGCTTCGCGGCCGCCATCGAGTTGTCCGAGTGAGCAAGATGAGGCGTGTCCTGGGACTACTAGCTGCAATATATTCGACATTTAATATGAAATTTCAACACATAATAATTTAGTGAAATTAATATTGACATAAAGATCCGTGATACCAATATGGTAACATTCGATGCTAAGAATTTTTTGATGTTGAATTTTGTTTAAACTAAAATTATGGTTTTGCTTGTGTGGAGGAAATGGCAACAGCGGTAGTCTCGATACGTGCATTTTTTATCAACTTCTCCGTCACAAGGGATGCGGCTTGCCGTAGAGTTTGAATGTGCCGCGCGATGTACGTCAGCTGATTCTCCGTGTCAGTTTCCGGAATTGTTACTGGCTCCTTGCGTAACTTGCAGATATTTTTATACAGATCCAGACATGAGCTCCTCACCTACAACATTATTTACTGTTACACAAAATTCTGTTAAACTCATTTTAAAGACTTTTAACACATGGCTCTTCTAATTACCAGTTGTATTAGCATTCCTTCACGGGCGCAAAAGCATACTGAAATTTTCGTTGAGCCATTCGCTATAGCTTGTAAAAACACAATTCAGTGGCCAAACCTATGGGAATGGCAAGAGCCGGTCCGAACACGTAAAACATGCTGGTCTGATGGAAATTGGCAGGAGCGTTTGGAACGAATGATCCCACTAATAAATGTATATCTATGAAATAATAAACTACTTCCGGGAATGGCGCGATCTTGGATACACTGTATAACAATTTTAAATCTAATTTTACCCATAGCCGCATGCCGTTATAGCTTGGTTACATCCTAAACTATCAAATACTTTTCGTTGGCGTTGGAATTGGCATAAGACTAGAATAGTTGTATTGTATTGCCATGTATTTTCATTAAAATCGCAGACTGAGCCCATTGGCTTTCTAAAAAAGTGTCAATGAAAACTCTTATCGAATATTGTCGCTACCAAATTTTGAAAATTACACTTGGGTTCTTGGTACTTGAAAGATAGAAAATTAGTTCGACAGGTGGCCTGATTTTTTCTTCTGGAATTACCTGTTCGATTTCGATTGCTTTTCCGGCAGCAAACACACGAATTCTTGACAAAATAGCGTTCCATTTGGTTGCGAGGAAGTGAGCCTCTTGATGTTTTACTCTTAACTCGGCCAGTAGTGTGTGCAGACCCATAATAGTTTGCGCTTGTTCTCCTGCCGTTGTCGTGAGTTTCATACGTACAGTTTGTATTGCAGCTAAGGCATCCGCTTGTTGTCCACTAAGCGCACTCCTTGTAGCGACCAGCGTTTCGTACCTGAATGATCAATAAGGTTTTAATAGTAGTTTTAATCGGTATGTAAAGATTTATTCTAGATTGCGTTCGAAGTAGTGTATGGTGAATTTGTCCGGGGGTTAAACGTAACTAAATTATTCCTCGTTCTACAGACTCAAATCTATGAAAATAGCCGGATGAAAAATTTATGAAGAATAAAAGCTTTCGGTATAAATTTGCATTTTCTCTCCTGAATTGACCTAGAAACACGATAAAAAATTTTACACTACTTTTATACAATAGTTTTATTTCAGTCGGTTGAATACCTACTCAGTGTTATATGAAAGATAGTATTTTTTTAAGCGAATTTTTCATATGATCGCTGTCATATCTTTGGGGACGCATAACAGACTGGGCTTAATTTTCGTTGGATGCCCGTTTTGTGAGTTTTGATGTGCCTACCTATTCAGCACTTCCATAATTTCTGTTGCTCCTGACCACTTGGCTGCGACATCTTTCAAAAAGTCACCATATAGCTGATACTCAGCAACCTGGGTATCAAGTTGTTGCTCTATAGACTTAAAATTTTCGATTTCCTCCGCAACTGTCGAGATTTCTTTTTCAAGGCGTCCTTGATTTTCTTTCTCCTTCGTTATCTTCTCCATAGCCCTGAGAATTTTAATAGTATTATATAACACTTTGGAAAGTCTGCCACTTATAAACCCTTTAGTGACAAGATGATAGACGATTTATCCTGGCCATTTGTATGAATATACTGTCTCAGCGCTTTGGATAGAGTAAGCTGATATTTTGCTTATGAATCTTTGTTCTGCATTTCATTTCACATGTTCCAAGTTGGAAGTGGAACTTGGAACAACTTGAGAATATGGCCTCTTTCCAGATTTGTCTAATTTTTTATATTTTTTTTTTATTAAAAGATTAGTTGCATTCATAAAATTCAATGAATGCATCCAAATAACCGCTGAAGTCGCCTTTCTTAGTAACTTAACACTTGTGTTCAGTTACGCCACGTCTCCGATCGCCTTGTGTGTAAAGACTCGCACAAGTAAAAGCACGCCACCACCATGCCATCGAAGCCGATTGATCTAATTTGTACTGTCCATAAGGCGGGTATTCCACATACGTCAATCGTCAATGAAAAATGACGTTTTAGCAGACATTAAAGACATACTAAAAATTCTGCTACCACGTCAATTTACGTCATTGTTACGTAATTTTTTTAATTTTTCATTGACGATTAACGTTTGTGGAATACCCGCCTGACTTATGTGTTACCTGGCGCGTTTCTCGTGATTTTCCCGAACAAAACTATGGAATAAGACGAACTGTTCCCGAAGTTGCAGTTGTCTTGTTTTGAGATCTTCCCACTTATCCCCCATGTTGCCCTGCCAGTTGGTGATTTCTTGCCGTTTTTGTTCCAAGCAGACCATGGCTCCTTCTAACTGTCTACGAGCTCTAATTAAGTCTGTAATAGGCGCCGTACGTCCATCCTCTTCTTTGGGCTTCGTTCTAAAATATTGTTCCTGTGATTAGTATAAGCGTTTTGTGATTTGTGATTTCCTTCAGATATACAACGATGCCGCAAAGGTTTTAAAAAATGCACCTAATTTGTCTATTCTATTTAATACCGTTATCTATCATACTATATATTTTTAATTTGTTTTATTGTTCTTTAAATGTGAATTTTTTGATTAGTCCCCCACTATGAACTATGAACTCTACGAAAACACAAACTATCAATTATTAACGCATATATAGTTCTTCTGTTTATCTTAGTATACCCAGGTTGCATCATTACCTTAATATAAGTACTTTTTTATAGATACCCCAGCGATACAAGTCACCGTTAAGCCTTTAGTGCCGGGGTTTACATTAATCTACAATGTATAAGTTTCAATATACTATTTACTTACTGGGGGCTTACTCTAAGTTAGATCTAATGTATTAAAAAGGGCAAAGTTGACATACTGTAATGTTACGGTACTTACTTGTCTATGGGTAATTCATTTTTCATTTCGAAGTAATGTTCCACTGATTTATGTGGTGTTGGGTCAATAGCAATTTTCTTCCCAACTTCTTTATATTTTTTACTGATTTCCATCTTTGAAAAGAAGAATTTTATTTTTTGTTTTACTGGAAAAACTATAAAGAAATTATGTAAATACTGTTATTTTGTCAATATTGAATGTTAACCGGTTGCCATGGAAGAAAAGCTATCCAGCCATGCGCTATCCATATCGAAATGAGTAGACTGGACTGGCCTGCCCTAAGGCGGCAATTCCACCGGCGAATTTACTTCATTTGTGATTTGAGATTTTTTGTTTGTTTTGTTTTAAGGAGACTATTATGTAGATTGTAGATACTTAACTTATCTATTATAAACTACAATACAATATTTATTTCCGTTAAATTATACAATACAAGTACAAGAAGGTATAAAATAAAATCGTCAAAATCCGGTAGTTCTATTAAGTTATAATATGGTAGAGACTTATTAATGATGTCTGCTACCATATTATAACTTAATTTATAATAGATAAGTTAAGTATCTACATAAAAGTCTCATTAAAAAAAAATATCTCAAATCACAAATGAAGTAAATTTGCCGGTGGAATTGCCGCCTAAGGCGTGTATTCCACTGGTGAATATTCCGTCATTTGTGATTAAAAAATCTCAACTTCTTTTTTTATCACAAATGACGGAATATTGACCAATGGAATACACGCCTAAGCTCATCATTGTACGCAATATTTCAGAGCTTTGCAACAATTTTAAATGAAATTACAGGATCGGAGTTCCATTTGAATCCTACAGTTCGCATTTTGGCCACTTGGGCGCGCTTGGGTGTTCCCGGACAGATTTAAAAATGTCAATATCAATGTAATATGATATTTTCATATTAATTACTTATTCCCCCTATTACACAATATTAGAACCAATAAATATGGGCCCAAGAAAAATTCTAAGGTGTAATACCTAAATTTAGATTCAATACGTATACTTCAACATAAACATTCCAAACAAATAATCGAGTATGTAATCAGAGCCAATAATTTAATCATATTGGGACAATTTGAATGGAAACTTCGACCTGTAGGTCTACCTAGGCCTTTCTAAAATGACCATAAAAAAATGTAGTATGGTAATCCTGTAGAACTAGGACCACACTGTATTAATTTATTGAACAGTTCCATACGCCTACAATACTTCAAATTATAGCATCGGAAATCACAGCCTTTGCCTCTGTTTATTCAGATAGGGAACACCTACCTCACTAAGACGTTTTCATATCTTAATGGCTGCAAACGAGGAATTAGTTAATTTTGTCCCATTATTTATTGATTTATTTGCCGACATTAGTTACGAAAAATGTTGAAATCTCTGCCTTAAGAAATATACCTATTGGAAACCTGAATAACTTGCCCGAAAGTAATTATTTTATGTATTTCCTTATTAATTTCAATGTCAAGACATGTAGAGTAGTGGTACAGACTCCGACTTTCACCCGAAAGTTGATTCGAGTCCCACACTTGCTACATTTTCGGGCCATGCATCGGAGGGCATATAAAGCAGGTGGCCCCGGGCCTTACTAGTTGAGTGTAAGAGAGCCCAACTCCGCTAGGTTGGTTTAGCAATAGAACAAAAAGCCAATATTTATTTATTTATTTAATTTAAGGTGGAGAGTTCGCAGCAGAGTGAGCCCCAGAAAACACCCAGTGAAGCGAGTGAAGGACCCACTCCGTGCAAGCGACCGAGAAAACATCGTCACATTCATAGACATAAACACCTTGGGCATGCTGCACACAGAGCACATAGTTCTGACGAGAGCATCAAAATAGAGGACGCGGAGGACGAGGAAGAGGAGGAGGAAGAGGATGAGAGTGAGGAAGAGGACGATGAAGATGACGAAGACGACATGGACGATGAAGAGGAAAGAGCTGCTCTCTCACACTCACTCATACAACAAAGATTGCTGGCAAAAGGAAAACTACTCAAGCCAGGTGTTATAAGCCCTCATTTTCTTTTCCATGGCACTGAAGCTCTTCCTGAAAGAAGTGATACTATTTCACCAAAGAAAGATATCTCAAAGGAAGAATCAATGCTCAAAGGAGTGCCGTTAGAAATGTTGAAAGAGTATTATGGTGATCCAGCTAAGATGAAATTGATGGAAAGGGCTTGTCTTATGAAAGAAGCTGCAGACAGTGAAACCGCCAAAGAGCTAATGAAGGAGCTACTTAAACAGAATCCAACGACTCCTATAAAGTCCAAAGCGAGTCAACGGAAAAAACCACCGACCAAAGTAGAAAAGAAGGATGTGAACCCTAGTGTGCTAAAGGAGACGGATGAAATTAAAAAAACTGAAGAGCCGAATTCAGTAGAGTTGAAGAACTCTGCAAAAGAAGGGAAGAAGTCTGGCGTAGAAAGTGAGCATGACGCCGACGAGGAAAAATCTGGAAACGAAGACAGTGTGCAAAAAATGAAGAGGAAAAAGGTGTTGAAAAAAAGGAAAGTCTCCGGAAGTGCACAAGGTGAGTCAAAATGTTTTTTTAAATATTGTTTTACATTAATTTAAATTATAGATTTTGTCAAGTTCTTAAAAACCTTGCAGTGCTCAGCTTTAGGCTAGTAGCTTTTATGGCGGTAGTAGTTTAAATGAGGTGTAACCTAAATACGGTTAGTAGCGCTTTGTGTTAATTACAATTACTTTAGCAGATTTGTCTCATAAGACCAATTCTTACTGTAGGCCACTGAATATGTATAGTATATATATATATATATTTTTTTTTCTAACGCCTGCTTTCAGCATTCCTGCTTTAAGCAACCCTGTCTGCCTGGTGGGGGGAGTGAGTCTGTTTATTAACTTGCGGCACCCTAAGGGCCGACTCCTTCACCTCGGGGAGAAGGGGAGTTGACTGACAGGGTGGACCACCTGATTATAATGGATTCCGAACCACTTGGGGAACATAGTAAAGTAATACGATTAATTCGGATGTGACCACGAATGGCCACGCATGTGGACCGTTCTAGACCATGCAGTCGTCCTATTAATCAATTTCAGAGCTTTGGGATAAGGTCGAGGCAACCGAAATTTAACCCTAGGACAATTATTTACCATGGAACTCATATCATATACTGTATCTTGGTACCTATACTATTTAATTAATAGGGAAGCATACGTACGGGTTCGCTCGTACCGGTTCTCTGAAATTATGGATGACATATATTACGAAGCTGACTTTCATTGTGAATCTTCGCCCTAGCCTACACCTTCATTTTTCTTTGTAACTACTTTTGAAATGTTTTGTCCAGAATCCGAAAAAGGAACTTCAGTACTAGGATCAAAGGAATGTTCAGATGACGAAACAGAATCGGAGAATGAGACCACTCGACGGGAAGTAACAATTCTGAAAAAGGAGAAATGCACGCCTATGAAATGGTCTAAGCAAGGAGAAGGGTAAAGTACCATTTTTTGAAGGCATATATTAAGAGGACAAGGTAGTCAGACAACATAATACTACCCAGATTCACTCGAATTCGTGCGCCTCTTTTTTTTTTTAAATTTAAATTATCGTTCATTATCATCTGAAAAGAATGAGATACAGATCTAAATGAGGAGCTTGGTTACAAACGTGGCCAACTCCATTTTTTCACAAATGGGGTTTTGATCCGACCTTTGCAGAAAATTTTAATGTCCACCTGCACTTGTAAAATAAAGTGACAAAAGCAGCCACATTGCGCACAAAAGCGCTGAGAAGTCTGGGGTTAGCTATAGACTTAATGCAATTTCCAACAGAAAATCCGCTCTCCTGAAAAATTCTACAACTTGGAGTTGGCCATGTTTGTAAACAGCCTCCTCAAATGTCTTATACCATGTACTAATTTTCTACCTATTAAAATCTTGGGATTTTATTATTAATTGTTTTGTGTTTTTGCGCGTTCTCGGCGGATTCATACGAGTTCATATTCTTCACAGTAAAGTTCCATTCTTCAGTCATGATATGGGGCTGTATGACCGCGTGGAGGGGGGCAGTTTAAAGTTCGTTGAGAAGACAGAAGTTTACCTTAAGATATCCGAAGAAGAACTCATCCCATCTATAGCTAAGCTGCATTTGAATCGGAAATACATTTACCTACAAGATGGGGCGACTTGCCATACGAGCAAAGAGACCAAGGAATGGTTTAAAACAATAGGATACCACTTTGGGCCACCAACTAAAGTCGTTCTAAGGGTGGAATCGCAAACGGTTTTGGACCCAAAAACATCGGTAATTGCAAAAGGATAGTGGACTCAACGCCACGACGAATATCAGCACTGATTAAGGGAAAATGAGCCGTTACTAAGGCCCGATCCGACGATGATACTTATCATTTAAGTGACGCTTATCTTGTTATTAGTAGTACGGTTTGACACAGTCCCAGGCCACGGTGTGGGCCCATAGGACTCCAGTGGACCTCCTCATTATAGTGGATTCCGAACCACTTGGGAAACACAGTGAAGTCACACGATTAGTTCGGTGGTGACCAGGACAAGTCCTACCATGTTTCCCTACCGGCACTGTGCACACGACCAATTTATATGCAGCTTTGAACCTGCTCTGGTCCGCTGGATTCAACTTGGTATGGCGGCCGGCTATCTTGTTATTATTTTTGGTGTTATTATTGAATCGGCTGATGTAGTTAGCCTGTGTAAGCCGATTCAATAATAAAAATTATAACAAGATAAGCGGCACGTAAATGATAAGTATCATCGTCGGATCCGGCCTTCTTCTTCAGTTGCAATCTAGGGAATGGTTTGGAGCGAATGTTGTATTTTTCTCCTCCACTGTTGTCTGTTTTGTGCGGTCCTTTACAGTTCTTTGTAGGTGTCGCACCCTAGGTCCTTCATGACATCCTCTAGGTACTCCTTCCTCTGTCGTCCTCTTGAGTTGGTGCCTTCAGCCATACCCTCAATTATGTTCTTGAGGAGCCCTTCGTGTCTCAGAATATGCCCCATCCATTTGCCTTTTTTTTAGCTTTTTGAAATGGTGGCCATAATAGCTATTTTTTCGTTTATTCTGTGAAGCACTTCTTCGTTGGTTATGTGGTCTCTCCATGGGATATTCAAGATTCTTCTGTAGCGCCACAACTCAAAGGCTTCCAGTTTTTTTTGTCATGTTCGTAAATGCACTATGTTTCACTTCCGTACAAGAGGACGCTCCACACTGGAATTTTGAGAAGTCTTCCTTATTTTCAAGTCGATGTTATTAGATTCGAATACCTTTGACTTTATGTTAAAAGCTAGTCTGGCTAATAATGGATATTTCCTGGGATGACTTTCCTTCTTGTGTTATTTTGCTGCCTAGGTATGGAAAGCATTTTACGCTATTTATTGCAGCACCGTCGATAGTTACATTTGCTTGAGCCCCCGCCTTGGTGATCACCATAATTTTGGTTTTGCTTACGTTTAACTTCATGTTATAGGTACTTAGTAATCATGTATTACGAAGGAAAATTTTTGAAATACATTTACTTGACTTTACTTTAGTACGGTTTTCATTATAGTCAGTGCTTCGGTGAGTTCTTCTTCACTATCAGCAGTTAATGCTATATCGTCAGCAAAACGAATCTTATTAATTTTTTCTCCTTGTACCTCTCGTATCTAGGAGTGCCTCTGTCATCGGGCCTTAGTATTTAAAAAAAACTTAATCGATCCTTGCTGTGTTCTTATGGTTTATTAAATACACTTTCAGAAGAAGAACATTATTATCCTTTTTATTTTTTTGCTTATTTTGGTTGTACTTAAAGGGAGTGTTGCGAAGTATATTAGGATGTTAATCTATGAAAAAGAACGATAAAACTCCATTAGTTTAAAAAGTATGGTTTAATTTTAAAACGAACTCGAATGAATCAGGGTCGTACTATAGGCCTATATAGGGAGATTCATCAACCTATTGAGACGGCGACCAATGTTCGACTTCCGGAAAATTTCTTCACAAATTTTCATTTCTTGGCCCCCTGAGCCCCCCCCCCCCCCCTCACGCTCATAATTTGAGTTTTATTGATTTACGCAGTGATATTGAAGACATGAGCGTAGATGAAGCAGGCAGCTACTCTTCTCGCATGAGCAACAAGTCTGAGAAGAACATAGCTGATTTTGAAGGCGACGAATCCGGCTGTGACGAGGAAGAGCTCGCGCAGTTAGCTGCAGTTCAGCAAGCTCAGGTATTTTTTTTAATTACATACAATGACTAGTCTATTAGCCGAGAACTTATGGTTGTAGCTATGATGACACATTGTGTTAGAAGTCCAGTTCCGTTAGAATTTTTTATGAAGGTTGAGTTCCGAAAAATAAAAAATAAAAATTAGTCCGTCTTGACAAAATAAAATAAGCAAGGAACGACCTCTTAATATAGTCTAGTCGCTCGATGAGATCGTAAGGACGCCAAGCTCAACACGAGCAATCGTAGACATGATGTTAAAACGAGCCGTCAAGTACTAAGACGTTCTCCCACATTTTAATTGCCGCAGATTAATGGAAGGTTGGAACTGAATTCACATTCATAGTTTGTCCCAACTTACTACTTCATCTTCCTTGCGTACTTTACATTACGGTTTTGGGATCCTCCATACAAATGAAAAGCTGCGGCGCAACTTAAGCTATAGATACGAGTAGAAAGATAGATAGATAAAACGATGGTAATATTTTACTTACAGTTCAGCAGCCTCCCATTTCATCCGCGCTTTCATGGAGGAAAAATGGGATGTCGCGCTGGTTTTGGTCGTAACGCTTCTCATTTCTCGCCAGAGAATGTTTGCAAACCTGGCAACACGTTACTGTGGGATTTACTGCAGGATGACAAAATCGTAAGTAGCTCATTACAGTAATAAGTGAATTTTTCTTTAATCTAGTGAGAAGCGGTAATATTGTAGCTCCAAATTTATTTCCTTTTTTGGGGTTGGCTTCTCCGACAACCAGATGTCTTGCATGCTCTTTGAAATAATTAAAGAAGTCCCTGGTTTCACAGGGTTTTCTTTTTAATTTCTTGAATGTCATGATGTATATTTTTTTTTAGGGTCAAATTGGGGAAAGTCTTGCAGCGGAAGCGGAAAAGATTCTATCAAATCTTTTATGTTTCAACACCGAAAAACCAATTCGAATGAAATTTATAGAAGGCTGTTTGGAAAATTTATCTAAAAACTGGTGAGGATACTTTGAAATGCAACGATTTGCCATTAAAATACTAACAATTGGATCTATTTATATCTTAATGTAATATCGAGAGAAGAATGCTCAGATGAATGTGGAAGGTTGAACAACATTTGGAGGAGACTATTGTTGACATGAAATTTGATTCCCCGGAAAATATTAATTTATATTTTATAAATGTGATCGTTTTGGTTTTGACAACTGTGATTCACATTATACTCATATTATTTATTTATTTATTTATTTATTATTATTATTATTATTATTATAACTTTAACTTAAATTGTACAATATTTAACGTAATTTCAAGTTATCACTGAACATCAGCATTTATTATTGTTTCTACCTCCCTCCCAGATTTGGAGTAATTTGGTGGACAATTAAATATATTTTCTTTGTTTATTGTAGGTCTGTGGTGGTCTCCCTGCGCCTCCTTCCAAAGCTATTCGCTTCCTTTCAAGACTTTCGTGGCATGAACACACACGCCATCACCACTTGGGCTGAAAAGAATCTGCAAATGATGAAACACTTCTTTCACAATCTGCAAGTTTATTCTCTGGAAGGCCCGAAGTTTTACCCTCACCAAGTTGAAGTGAACGTTCGACTTCAGTTCCTTTCATCGGTTTTTTCTCCTCTTGGTTCTCACGAATCCTTCAGGTAACTCGATTTTCACCGTTTATTAGGAGAAAAGAGCAAATATTCAACTGAATGTATCACTGTTTAATGATTGTATCATAATATTTTAAGAGAATACTTGAAAAGAGACACCATAAATTGTGCCACCAACAATAGGCTACATCCAATTTTATGTATGAATAACGGCAATGAATGTTGTCTTACATTCTGCGATAGTTGCTTCTTAAAATATGTTTCATTATTTTCAGGTTAAGTCTAACCCAAGTCGATACACTATGGTCGTGTTTAGCAACAGATCCTCAGTGCTCAGATGAACTGTTCAGCTGGCTACTGAACAACGCGAGGAGCAAAGACCACCAACATGCATTAGGTCTAGAAGCGTTGAAGCATTTATACTTAAAGAAGCTGCCGAGTCTACCTGCGGAGACTATGAGTATGGTCGGCTTGATGCTATTCCAGCAGCTGCACAGCGTTGCCAGACTTACTGTGGGATCTGGAGATGTTCGGGAAGTAGACCGTGTGGCAATGGACTGTTTGTGGAAAGTTGCCTTGAGGGCCAACAATACAGGTGATTTAATCTCCTTCTTCCTACAATAGAATTAGTATACAGGGAGGTCCAGCAAGGGCGCTCCTGTTTTTCTCAGCTATCAGAACGAGTAGCCTAAAGCTAATATGTGGAAAATGTTGACCGACAATAATAAATTTCCGAAATAGTCAACATCTTGGAACATGTTTTATTCTTATGGAATGGTGTGAGTTTCATATTTGCTGAGAATGTCATTAGCCGGCTATTCCACTTGTAAATATTCCGTCAATAATTGATGAGATTTTTTTCTTTTTACTCTATGTCATTGTCCATTTTAACTTCCGCATGTTAAAATTGATCAATGATCATAAAGTAAAATCACGTTTTGCAAACAATAACGTTCAAACTAAAATTAAACAATGGCGTCGTCTGGAGATGATTAATAATTTAAATTAATTTCTTGAGAACGAACGAATTATTTCGTATTTTAAGTCAAAAAATTTCTTGTAGATTATAAAATTATAAGAAAGACGGCGGGAAAACTTACAAAATTGGAAAACATTATTTATATATTGACATTCAATATAGTCAATTATTGAAGACACGTGGAATAGCCGCCTATGGCAATCCTGTATTGTGCTCCTTTATAAATAAGCATAATGTCACCGTTTGGTGTTCGTTGTTGCCTGTTAGTTTTAAAAAAAAAAAATAATAATAATAATAATCGCATACAAACCAAACAATTTAATGAATATTATCCGATTAACCTCTTCAGTCGCCTCTGTAGGTTAGTACCCGTGTTGAGTTAAGACACGTCTCCGATCGCATAGCGTGTAAAGACTCGCACAAGTGCAAGCACGTTACCACCTGGCCATCGAAGTCGATTTATCTTTTAGACGTATTTAATGTGCACTAGATGTTAACAGGTGGCCGTTATTGCTTTCCAATTTATACGTAGTATAAGGAAAGCTTTGTGACGGTCCAAATTTTCGATTCCGAGATTTCAACGGAATTCCACGTTTTGATTTTATTAATATTGATAAAATGCAGGGGGTCGCTTGCCGCTGGATAGTTTGCTTCTGGGGGTAAAAAAATAAAAATAACTAAATTTTAATGAAAAATGACTAAAAAATAATTTTTCTGCGAAACCTTTCTATCGATGATTTCTACCTTCAGCTTTTAGGTGTTAAATTGAGTAACGAAACGGAACAGGTTGCTTTCCTAAAAAACTATTCGGTTTTGTGAAAAAAAAATATTTTTTTGAAAAAATGATAGAAAATTCACGCTCAAATGAATTGCGTGTTTTGCCATTATTGCTGTGTGGTAATGTGTTGGTCTGACCTATCTAGAATTTACCTCCCCTCCAGTGACGTTAGATGGACAACCCCCCCCCCCCCCCCATATCGGAAATTTAACTATAGGAAAATTATTTACCATGAAATTACTCATTTTCTCTATCTACTAATTTTGATAAATTAGAAAGCATGTTCGAGTAAACTCGGACCGGTTCTTTACTTAGGTTCAGGAGGGGCCCTTAATGAAAGGGATTATGTGAATTGTATTTGGAGAATTTTTTCAGATATAAGCATGTCCGCAATCCAGTATATCAATCAGTATTATATGAGCAGGCAACTAGAAAATGAAGGGGAATTTATATCTGAGTGTATGAGCTATTTGTCATCGGCGTCGAAAGAGTTGGAAGCTTTGGAGGATGCAAGTTTGTTGTGTATACAAAGAGCTTTACTACTTCTGAAAACACACCTAGAAACATTCAAAAGAAGGTTAATTCTTTAGCTATGCATTGTTTTCTATCTGAAATGATAACTTTATAGAAGGAGCATTTACGCTATTTGCCAACGCAGTTAATTTCCTTCTTTTTGGAATAGGTACTTGATAGCAACAACATTACAGATAAATTATAATGGAAATTTTTGATCGCCTCTGTTGATTTCCTCATAAATATGATTCAGGACCCCGGCATGATTCTAACATTGACTCAATATGCGCGAGAGTTCTGTGCATTTTGACATGGGCAATGAGTCGAAAAGTAGTCCGCTTAGGATACAATATGGATGACAGACTCGTAGTCTCGTGGGCCGCCCACGTTGTTCCAAATGGCACCAGGTGTTACTAATTTAAAATGGCGCCATTATTTACGCTGCTTGAACTAATTTAGTTTCTTTCAGAAGTGCCCATTAGCTAACTACTATATATTGGGACGTCAACGATTTGGAGGTTCTTTTGTATGACCTTTCGTGATCTTAACATTTTAGGTATGCGTATCATCTAAGGCGTTGGACATTGGAAGGAAAAAGTGTTGGTAGTCATGTATTGAGTGGAGAACGCGGTTGCGTACCCGTCCGCGTTATCGTACAGCCTGCTGGCGCAGCAGAGAAAGTCACCCTTGAACTTCTAAGCTCAGACTACGTTGCAGAGCTGCGTGCTGAGGTCGCCAAGTGGTGGGAGGGAGTCCAGGTGAGTGGTTATCCGAACTAAGTAGATATTTGAGTTTGCAATAAATACCGTTGTAGGCTTGAATATATTATTATTGGTACGCCCGATTTTATTGACTGGCTTTTGGAATGGCCTCAAACTGCCTAGCTCTCAACATTAAATTTAAGTTATTTCTCATTACGATGAATTATTATAAAGTTAATTTAATAAAATCTAAAAATTTTGTTAGGTACCAACTTATTTTCCGGAAATTTGATTTTTTTTTTTAAACGGAAGTTGACTGGACTGGATTTGTTTAGTAAGGGAGTAAAGGTCCATGATTATAAAAAAATAAAACTAATATCTTATGAATCTTTTCATTGCAGATGAAAAGAAGCAAAGAAGGCAATATCGATACTCCCGTACTTGGCGCCCTCTTGACGGATGGTCCAATTCGCATGATTACCAATGGCCAAGAACTGACAACTGAATATGACGAGAAAACGTTGCACGATATGTTGATCAAAGACCAGCAACTCGTGTACATATCAGTGGGCGCGTCGCGGCCGCAAAAGCGAAGGGACGCCAACGACACGCCCTCCGTGTTGCCTCCCCCACCCCGAGAGAACCTTCCCACACTCCTTTTGTTGCAGCCTCACAATTTCGAGCAATTGTTCCAGCTTATGCAATCTCTTAGTGCCATGAAAACAACAGTAAAAGGCGGGGTATGTTCTTGTTTGTTTTAATGCCTACGGGGGCTCAAAGGATTTCCTGTGTTAGTCCCCCTTAGGTCGTTCCCGAGCAACGGACCTTATTCAGCCACTAATTTTAAGGGGAGCTTATCTCACTATAAGCTTTTGAGATAACCTCCCCTACCCTTATTGGCTCGATAAGTTTCGATGGTTAGAAAGGCCCCAAACCTATCAATTTCTACTATCTAAAATTAAACAATTTAAACTAAATTAAATATAACATATACTGTAAATAAGGATTATCTTAAAACTACAGTTATAGGAAGACAATTAATATTGAAGCTGACACTATTTTTTAAGGATTAAATTACTAATTTTTTACAGCTCTTACAATATTGTTTATAATTTAGTAGTAGTCCAGTTAGCCAGAAAGATATTTATGGTTGCTTTAAATTTCTGTAAAAAGGAAAGTTTTTATGTTCTCCAGTAATGTTTAAAAACTTTTTCGATTATCTTCAATATGGTTATTGTTAATGTCGGTAATTGGCCATTTCAGTTTTATCTCCACTTTTCAAAATATCAGGGAATGTAGCTTCAGAGATAGTTTGGTTGATGATGTGTCAGCGGCATCAGTAAGTGAGTCGATCTATTTTCATAATGCGAGCAGTAAGACAATTTTCAATTTTTAAATATCTATGGCTGTTATACTTGTTACTAAAATTGGTGATTTAATTTCAGAATCATATTCCACATACGAAAGCACAAGTGCTCTCGCGACGAGTTTGGGACATTCTCACTCTCCTACCCACCAACCCGAAGCTCCTTGAAGGTTTTCAAAGTCTGGATTCGAGCGATCTTAGCCTTGAAGAGTTGTTGGATCCTTCCAGTCCCCAAAAGCTTATGTACTCTCTCCATATTGTGGAGTCTCACTGTCGTCCAACGCCCACTAAGAAGATACCAGTAAGTCATCTTTGTTTCATCTGCCGTGTAATTATTAAAATTATAACAGACAGACCGACAGACAGACATTTCGTAAAAACCACTTTTTTGGGTTCCAAGGACCTCAAAACGTGTAAATCCACAGAAATCCCGAAAAATAGGAAAACAAAAATAAAAGTAGTTATTTGCGGTAAAACTTGGTGGCACTATTGAGAGGTACATTTAAGTGTTCCATATCTCCGCCTTATTACCACATTTAATTGTATCCTTTTCTAATATAGGCTACTTCTAATGCTGGGGGAGACACATCGAAGGCTCCAGGACAAGCTAGGACATGGATGGAAACATTCGTGCTTCATGGAGGCCTCCGTCATTTGTTTGACATCTTCATGTCAGGTCTGTATAGTTGAAAGAAGCAATTTACTATAGTATGGTAGTATACTACATGCATCTACTCATTACCGGTAAAAACTACGGTAAATACTGTCGCACCCACCTCCTCAAACAAATTCTATTAATCTCTTAGCCACTAGTAGTTTGTAGTTTGGGAAAATAGGGACTCAGGCCGCGATAAAACTCTTAGCCACTAATCATACTCTAATACCAGATATTTGCACTTTGAATCAGCCAAAAAGACAAATGAAATCTACTTGAAAACCCTGGACAGTCGTTTTATTCTGGAGTAGTCTAACCAAAGATAGTATCCAAATTATGTTAGACAATGTTCTTTGCATGGACTGGCAAATGAAGCCCAGCATCATTGGTTTAAAAGAGAAACCTGGCAGTTATTTTTTTTTTAAAGCTTCATAAAATACGGTTAGTACACTGCGTCTGCACCGCTCATGTTTGCGGAATTGACTGCGTTGAGAACGCCTGGACTCGTCATAAACGACGCTAATGAACTGTTTTGCGTAGGTACTCTGCAACGGGGTGACGGCAGCGAATGGCAACAAGACTGTCTCGCGTCTCTTTTAAAGTTATTGTCTCAGCTAGGCACTTACCGAGAGTCTGAAAATGCCGGCGATCCTCAGGATGCCTCCTCCACACGGTTTAAGCAGCGGCGGAAAAAGACAAGTAACCTGGAGAGGCCCGTGCCGAGACTCAATCAAGATATGCTGGGCATGCTCAACGTCGATGGTGCTATGACGAGACTGACTAGTATTCTCTATGAGGCGTCATTGCCGAGAGATCCTAACCATTACAAGACTGGATTTTGGGGAAGGGCTCAGGTCAGTTGCTTTAAATATAATTTTATACAGGTACAAGTGGCATTTTCACTTAAACCACAAGTATTAAGATTTTTTTCGTTTTCGGTATATACCGGCCCTCGTCAGAGTCACCCTTCACCTGATTGAGAAGACAGGCACTACCTGAATAACGTAAATATTGTGAGCACCCTATCAACTTTAACAAACTGTTAAGACTAATTGCGACTCGTATCCGTACTTGGCTAAGGCACGCTTACCCTTGTTATATTGTGTCAGGTGAGCTTGTCTCAGCTTGTCCATTATTGATGACGTATACTATATATATTGTCAGTGGCCAAAAGTCTTGCGGAAACAATACCAATAATGGCCGAAAATCCATGGGTTCGTTGACAGGATGGGCCCTATATGAGTAGGCCTATATCCATACAGCGTTTGAAATATTATAATAATAGGACTAACTAATTGCCCTTCATTTGTGTGGACTAATCCAATAAATAATTAAAAAGTTTTACAGTCAAGTTTGAAGTAACGTTCGTTTCACAGCTGGGCTAAGCGGTGACAAACAGCCGACATGTTAAGCAAGCTTTACTGGAATACAACTTTGCATTTTTACACCTTTTACGAAATGTCTGTCTGTCGGTCGATCGGTATGCCTGTAACTTGATTTGGGGCCTACGTACTCTTAGAGAGTTGGATGAAAATTTTTCAACTGCAATTTGCATAATCCGTGTCCCATGCATTGAATACCATGGTATTGTTATTATTATTATTATAGAGATATATTATAGAGAAAATTGAGGTAGCAGAAATTTTACCTGGCACAATTTTTACCATAGTACTCACAATAATTACCTATTAAGGTACCTATCGTACTAATTGATAATTAGGAAAGCATGTACGGGTTCATTCGTACTGGTTCTTTTAATTGATTTTATCGATAGGTTGTGCATTACGCGATGGCTCTACTTGTGTCTTGGGTTCATTCCGCTGAGGGCGTGGGCGACATGCTCTTTTCTACTGCAAATCTGACAACATGGCTTCAGCGGCTAGTTCTTGAAGATCCTGAGCCTGCTGTGAGGCGGGAAATGTGCACTGCTCTTTACCGGCTCTGTCTTGGCGCAGCTCCTGAACCACCATTTTCCCTCGCTCCAATTCTGCTGACAAAACTTCTAGAATTCCTCAACGTTGCTGAAGCAATGGGCCCTCAGAAATACGAGGTGCCTAATTATATTAATTACTATAGCATTGATAAGGAAAATATGTGACATGGGCACAAGGGTAATAAATTACTTTGATGTCTTGATGTCACGAGCCATAATGGTCTGGTTGCACGTTGGTTTTCGTCGAATAAGTTCTGCCATCGCTCTATCATTTTTGGGGCTCCAACTGATCGAGGTCGACCGGATTTTAGTTCGTCTTCAATTTTGCATGCCACATTATATCTAGCCACGATACGATAAACAAACGTACCTACGCAAACCAACTAGCGGCTGCAAGAGCTTGAAGATAGCACTTTTGCTTTTACCACACTTATAGGGGGCTACTGCCGCTACCCTGTTCTCTGTATATAACTCAGCCGTTTTTTTAATTTTTGAAATGAGACTTTAAGAGATTATTAACAATAAACAGACAATGTAAACATAAGCAGCGTCAAATAAATCAGATCAAAACCTTTTCGAAAACGGTGGCAACAGAACATATGGCTAGACTAGGTAAATTTACCGAATGGATGTCTTGTTCTAGAAATTAATACCGGCACTCGAAAATATATACTATATATACAGTAAATTTTTTCAAAAGTATCCAGATTTTATCTCATGCCCTCTTAAGCCATTGTTTATTAGTGTGAATATCAACAATTGGCAGTTTTAAAGTTCTTAGATAAATTCCTTTATGTTTCAGTCTCTTCACAATCCTGTAGAAGATGGAAAAGAGCCCTATGGGCCTGCCTGCCGGGATTATTTCTGGCTTCTCTGTAGGCTTGTGGACAGTCTCCCAGAAGATCTCGTGAAAGGTTAGTCAATTTGTAGTTTTAATTTCTTGGAGTGGTAAGATGAAAGGTGCAAATCTAACTATAATATTTGGTAACTGTGTTACTTCAATCTTAGTTAATTAATTTTACATTAATTGCAGGATATTGCTATTGCCCTGATTACACACTCTAAAATTTATTCGATCGAAGAAATATTTGTAATGTTTATGTTGAAGCATACGATATGAGTCTAAATTTAGATATTACACCTTTTAATTTTTCTTAACTCATATTTATTGGATCAAATATTGGAAGAGTGTGTAATAGGGGAGACTAATGCATTCCAGCATGTTTGGTGATTGTGTACACTACCGTCCTCCTGTTGGACCAGAAATTGAATACCGAGTTTGTTAGATTTTATTAATGTAAGCTTATAGAAGTATTGGAATAAACAATGTGTTTTGTTTTATTTAATGCCTGGTCCAACAGTACAGTACTGTATAGTCTGCCTCTGCCTCCTTTCTGCTTCTTCCCTGTTAGATATTTAGGTAGCGTTGTGAATATCCTCTCAATCAATGTAAACTGTTCGCGGTTTTAATATTTGGTCTTTTGAATTGTCATTGAGCTGTCAATACAGTCAAATTTTGAATATCAATTCAATTCTGTTGCAGAGAGTATTGAGGACACTACTGGCTGTATTTTGGATATTGATGGTCTAGCGCGACGTCTTGCAAGATCTATTCAAGCAAGAGATTATCTAGAGAAAAGGCACAACACCGTTGAAGACAATGCCTTGATTGGCCTTCTTAATCTGATGACTAACGTCATTAAACATTTCCCTCCTTTCAAGACTAGCGAAGATGGCCAAGAATTTATCAAACAGGTAAGTCGGCTAGTTTGGAATTATTTTGTTGTGGTCGAAAGGAAAGACATAGCTTTAGTTTGTATTTGAACAAAGCCAATGATAATAATTAGCCGTTTCCAGGCTGTGCAGTCTTATTTTGGTAGACCTACGCCTATGCTGACTGACTATTGGCCCAGTTAGCTAAAGTAGACAGATATGCACTTTACTTGCCTCTCTGCACTGACTGCTCATGCTCTTGGAGGGGTTCGTTACAAGCAGCTCAGCCTACCTGAGCAAAAATTGGTGATGTTGAACATAATCAAGTACGTTACACAGATTTGAGTGAAATGCCTTCGGTTGGCTAACAGGCAGACATTAGGTGACAACATGGCTCTGGTTGGGTGCTGCAACTTTGAAACTGCCGTTCACCTTTCTTGAAGGCTTATATGACATTGTTTGCGCTCACCCGTAGTTACTTATTACATAACATTTTATTGTATTATTTTCTCTGCATGTAGTCAAATTTTTTTCAAGCTCTTCGAGTATATGTTTGCTCTTCCTAACCCGAAAATGAGATATCTACCAAAGTGTAAATCCCAATTGGCACGGTCATCAACTTATGATCTCATCGTTGAAATGGTACGCGGCACTTCAGAAAGCCACTTGGTGTTGCATGAGCTGCTGCTAAGTCAGCATCAACAAGGTAACTTTTAAAATTTAAGTCAGAAATTGAGATAGGTAATGAACTTTTTTATGGTTAAATCGGCACATCTGTTACAATATACAATAGTATTGCCACATTGGCTGTAACTGTTGCGTCACAGATTGGTTGCAGCAAGAAACAAGAGACTATCAACTAGTTTCACCTATTGTTTAAATTTCAAGGAGGGACGCTTTTTGGGCTTTCAACTTAACATATTTTGAATAGAGGAGTAGCCTGAGGCTGCTGAATACGGTAAAAATTGACTGGCAAGCTATTCCAATATAAACATTGTTGGTCCGTAACTTTTCTGACCCAATTTGTTCCTTGTTTTCTTCTATACTCTTCATTACTACAAAGGTGCATCTATTTTTGTACAGCTGCATTACTTTTTCGATAAAAGGAAAGTAGGTTAAATTGGTTTGGGCCTTGGCCTTTTCGGGGCAACGTAAACTCATCTTCGTCTACGATTATTATTATTTTATGGCCCCTTGCATAATATATTATTAGTAACTCTTAAATGGGTGACGCGTTGACAGGTCCTCACTACCCATATCCTTGGGATTACTGGCCCCACGAGGATGGCCGTTCTGATTGTGGATACGTTGGATTAACGAACCTGGGTGCAACTTGCTACATGGCTTCTTGCATGCAACATCTGTACATGATGCCTCAAGCCAGAACATCCATATTGGATGCTAAATGTACCCCAGCAAGCAAACATGAGGAGACTCTTAAGGAACTGCAACGGATGTTTGCGTACTTGCTGGTAAGTTTGCCGTTCTTTGCGTTCATTGTGCAACTTTTTTTTTCTGAAGCGAGCTAGCTAGTTGTCTGAAAGAGCATTGGGCGATGATATTTGTGAAAATCATGGATGCATCTACGGGTTGGCATTTGCCAATACCGAAAAAATGTAGTTTTACAATATATATGACGATTATAACTTCACAATAAACGATTTAGGAAAGTCAATCGTGACTCCACAGCTTTTGCTATTCTTATTTTTATTCAATTTACTTTTTCATCTAATGAAACCTTACATGCATACCTCCAGGTAATAGCCACTAGGTAGCTTAAAGAACTTGTATTGTATGCAATGCCAATGGGCGAATAACGTAGCGTTGTTTTCAATTTACAGTAACTGTTTAAATTGGGAAATAAACTGAAGCTTGATTATGCTAATATAATTTCAAACCTATTATTTTAGGAAAGTGAGCGCAAAGCATATAATCCCCGAAGTTTTTGCAAGGTGTATACAATGGATCATCAACCTTTAAATACCGGGGAGCAAAAAGACATGGCGGAGTTTTTCATCGATTTAGTTTCAAAGCTTGAAGAAATGACGCCAGAAACAAAGAACCTTGTAAAAACTCTTTTTGGTGGAGTCATAAGCAATAATGTGGTTTCTTTGGTAAGTTGAATTAGGTAGTTCTTTTTTTATACACGGTATTTAAATGCATGTGCATGAAGACACATGCAATAAAAGCACAGGAAATTGAGCTCCAAATACAAAATGGTCGATAAGGTCGTGGAGTCGAAACATTTATTTATGAATAATTCTGTGTTATGAAAAAAGTTATTGATTGGTTGAAAGTCGTATTACAATGAACTACAATTAAAATCAAAGTTAAAGTCGTGTTTCCTGACATCTAACGTTTGAGACAAGACTATTGAAATCAGGCTAGCTGTATGGCCATGCAATGGAACGGCCAAGTGCCTAAAAAATTTTTTTTTGTATAATTTGTCACAAATTCCACCGCTCTTTTGGTCTACACTGCCCTTTTTTTACATTTTTTTTAGGACTGTGACCATGTAAGTAGAACTCTTGAAGAATTTTACACTGTACGCTGCCAAGTCACTGACATGCGCAACATTTATGAATCTTTAGATGAAGTCTGTGTTAAAGATACTCTTGAAGGGGACAATATGTATACGTGCTCCCAATGTGGCAAGAAAGTTCGTGCTGAAAAAAGGTGTGTATTCTGTTTTAAGGCCATTTTAAAGATAGGATAACTTGCAGCAGGTGAACAGAACAGTATTATGACTTGGCCTCTTCCTATTATGGTTCTTTAACTTACTATTGGACCAAGCATTAAAACGAACGAATCACCGAGATGGTTATATTTTATTAATGGGTGCTTATGGAAGCATTGGAGTAAACAAAGTGATTCGTTCGTTTCAATCCCTCTTCCAACAGTAATTGCGCAAAATGGGTCGTTAATTTTTTTATGATTAGAATTTAATTTTAAGTCTTAAGAATCGAAGTACCCCCAACATTATCACGACAAACAGAATAATTTTTTCTGAACATTTTGATGCATGATAAATACCTATTTCTGACACCGATTGGCCACAATGATTGAATTTGATTTATATACAAACCGATTGGTATGGTAGTCGCGCGCAAGGAGTTCAAGAACTGTGGCCTAGCCAATTGTTTGATTGATGAACAAGTTGTTCTGCTACTTTACTTACCTTAATTGGATAGAGATTTTCTTCCTTTTTATCATGACCCATGTTTGTTTTTCTAGGGCTTGCTTCAAGAAACTACCGCACATATTATGTTTCAATACAATGCGATATACTTTCAACATGCTCACTATGTTAAAAGAAAAAGTTAATACGTTATTCTCATTCCCTCTGCGATTAGACATGTCAGGTTATGTTGAGAAAAACCTTATGCCACAGCAGTATCAGGTAAAATTATATTTTGATTAACTCTCATTATACGAGATTTTATACTGAATATTAATCTGAATCCGATTAAATGTGATTATATGTTTTCCCCATCTTCTATTGTTAGGATTTTAGATTGGATATTCGAAGTGACATTTAATAGGGGTTTTAATTGGATATTCCATAGTTTAATATGACAGTATTTAATTATTTCTTGCTAATTATTTTATTTCACTATTTTAAAATTATTATGTAGCAGACAGCCTGTTCTTCTGTTCTTCCAGATTTTAGACGGTATTTCCTCGAAGTTTTAAAGGCCTCTGACTCCCGCCAGCATAAGAGGTTATGATACACATTTGGCATATGATAGTGGGAGTTCAGTTTTTGTTCCCTACTCAAATTATTCTGGAGCAATAGCATTTTCTTCCAACTGAGCCTAAGAATTTAGTAAATTAATTATTTATTTTTAGGAAGAAAAGCGGATGAAAAAAGAGAAAGCAATGAAAGATAAAGCGGAAGGTACAGATGATGCCAAAGAGGACTCGAGTGATGAAATGGACGAAAAGTATGAATACGAACTGATTGGAGTAACCGTCCATACTGGTACTGCTGACGGTGGGCATTACTACAGTTTTATCCGAGACCGCACAACACCTCATCGAGACAAATGGTTCCTCTTCAACGACGCGGAAGTCAAACCATTCGATCCTAATCAACTAGCTAATGAATGTTTTGGAGGTGAAGTGACGAGCAAAACCTACGACTCGGTCAATGATAAGTTCATGGATTTCAGTTTTGAAAAGACTAATTCAGCGTATATGTTATTCTATGAGTGGTGCAATGATATCGATAAAAAGGATGAGCATTCAGATTTTAAGGATGCCGAATCTAGTCACACAGAGCAGAAAGATGAGGAGGAAGTTCGGGACGGTAATGAGGGGAAGACTGTGGTGTTGCCTCAGTTCGAGCTTTGTAAAGATTTAGAAGAGTGGATATGGCAGGATAACATGCATTTTCTACGAGATAAGAATATTTTTGAGCATTCTTATTTCAACTTCATGTGGCAGATCTGCAGCCACGTTCCGCCAACATTGGTTAATCAGTCCAGTGACATCACTGAGCTGGCTGCCCAGCTGTCAACGTCCTTCTTCTTGGAGACATATATTCATGCAAAGGAGAAGCCCATGATGGTTCAGTGGATGGAGCTGCTGACCAAACAGTTCGTGGCTAGCCGAGCTGCCTGTGAATGGTTCCTTGGACATATGGCTCGTAACGACTGGTGGCCTGTGCAGATACTGATCAAGTGTCCGAATCAGATGGTGCGTCAGATGTTTCAGCGGCTTTGTATTCATGTTATTCAGCAATTAAGGTGGGTAACAGTTTACTGATGTGGAACGTAATGTGCAAAGTTAAATGGTCACTCCTGGATTATTATTATTATTATTATTATTATTATTATTATTTTTTTTTTTTTTTTTTTTTAATTTACGAAAGAAGTTGTGCAGATTTTGTTCTATGTTTGCTGCAGAGGACTAGTCATAATTGTTTACCATGTACAGTATTGGCCAAAATCCTGGAACAAACACGTTTATCTATTTTCATACAAAAGTAGTTGACGTATCAAACTGTACATGATAATGTACTGTATCTTGACAACGATTTTATGCTTTAGCTTTATGCTTAGCATACCTGTATGTTTTGTTTACATCATGCACTTGACTTGACGATGGCGTGAGCCGAAGCCTATCGTATATATTTTATAATTATATATTATACCGTAAATAAAACGGTACTAAGAATTTTAATTTTTACGTTAAGTGACAGTAAGTTTTACAATGTTAAAAGGGGACTAATATGTATATAAAATACAAGGTTTCGCAGTAAACTTGCATTTCATCATCTGAAATATTATTGCTTTAGGAAATATAAAAAGTGCTTAATACCGATTTTATACAACCTAAGTTAATTAGTCGGGTGAACACAGCTTTTTGTGAAAGTATATATTGTAGTTTCTATTAATTTTTAATAATATGAATTAATCTTTGTCTTGCCGACATTTTGAATTTCTATACGAAAGTGATTCATTAATTCAGTCAAAACGACAAGAACGTCCTAATTAATCATGAATCTATCGCAAAATGGTTATCAATTTTTGGGATTGACTATTTGACGGTTTGATTATGTGTAATAATGTTAAAAATGGCATCGCAGACCTTACATAAAATAATAGAATTGAGACGTATTAAATGAAATCCTCCAATTTACACAGCATATAGGTATAGGTAATTTCCTCGTGGCAATTTGATGTAAATAAGGACTTTTATTGTTTCTATTACTAGCGGAGCAACGTTGGTCTAATTCGCTCCTTTTGAATGCTCGTCCATCACTCTTCCACTTTCGATTCATCGGGGCTATTTGATTTGGTTTTAGGCAAAGTCATGTTTCTTTGTATTTGAAGTCAGACTCAGATGATGAAGCTGTAGATGAATCAGATCCTGAAAAAATTGGCTGTCATTCTTGTGTTACTCTCTTTGTGAAGAAGCTTCTTAGCTTGGTAAGTATTTCCATTCCATGTTCATTTATTTTCCTATTGTCTGAAATCTCATTTTATTGCTTTTAAATGAGTGCTAATTGCAATTATTTAACTGATTCCAGCTGGAGCACAATACAACAAAGGCTCATTTGAAACATCTGACCGAATACTTTATGTTTCTGTATGAGTTTAGTAAAATGGGAGAGACTGAAGCTCAATTTCTGATTGCGATTCAAGCTATATCGACGATGGTTAACTTCTATCTGGGCCACAAAGCTACAGACTTTGTAAGTTATCTTCTATTTTTATTATTTTAAAAGTTTACATTATGTGACAATAAGTTGTGTAGTCTGTGCAACAGGATAGGTCAAAGTGGATTTGTGGTACTAGTACCAACTGTCTGAAGGTTATTTCGTAATTTTCTGCCGCAGTGGCTTACTCCAGCTAAAATTGATTTACTAAAAATGATCAAAGTGGTCCAAGATGGGTATGACTCTGGAAACTAATACTAGTGTACGTGCCTAAAACATACAGTTACGTAAGACGTAAAAGCATAAAATTGTATATTGTATGTATATTGTATTATTGTATACATTTATAAAATCTTCTGTAACCTTAGTCCCTAGGCAATCGTCGCAAACAGTTTTCAAGAGGGGTGGATTTAGACTTAAGGAGTTATGAAATGAGTTGTGAAAAATTTTTCCGGTGGTCGCCGTCTCAATAGGTAGATGATTCTCCCTAAAAAGTTCTATGCAGGAGAGCAAACAATGTTGAGAATTTGTCGACACTTAAGCTATCTACTCGTAACAAAAATTGGTTGAATCACTATTAGAGTACAAAAAGTGTCTTGTTCATTAGGTAGATGTGGTTAGCGAAGAAGATGAAGAAGAAGACGTAGTCCCTCTCCCTTCGGACAAATACAAGCCAGCCTCGTTGGAGAAGATGATCACTCTGATAGCTACTCTGGTGGAGAAGAGTCGTGGTCCGGACAAACGGCTGGAGCTGACACAGGTGGACATGAACGCAGTCGCCGGTGGTAAATGGTTTCCGTTCATCTACCAGCAGACACGCGACGCCATAAATCTTAGCCAGACGAGGAATCTTATCTTCGCTATTTGCCAATACAATGAAAGACTGGCGCAGATGATAGTCACCATGATCTTCCAGACCATCGCGCGTCATACTGATGTACGCTAAATTCGTAACTTCTTCGTGAAAGGGTAGAGTTATAAATTATGATATGAGAGAATTCGCATTGGATAGGGTGCATTCATAGTATTCAACTTAGGCCCGTGGTTGCCAGGATTTTGACCGATATTAAACGGCACTACCCTTTTTTATTGGTACTTATCTCTGATAGTTGGCCTATTTGTAGCGGGAGCTCCGCAAGGGATATTATAGCTCCTGCCATTCCAGTTAATATATTTCTATGATTATATATATAATATGTGGCTAACAGTAGACAGTAATGGTGATGTACAGTAGTGGTACCCACAAAAACATGAGCCTATTGTAACAAAGCCTTTTCCGTTTGCAGATAGCTCAACCTTTCTTAAAATTACTGACGTTGCTAACAGATCCATCCACGGCAACTCCAAATTACAACGCAGATGGAATGCCTAGCTTTACCCAGTTTGTTCTACAAGGTATTTGGGATGTGAGTATCATTTTCAATATTTCTTTGATTTGCAATTTACTGGTGTGGTTTGTACCGTAGCCGATTAAGGTAGGTGTGATAATTTTTCTAAATGTAGCTACATATTTCAGGTAACTGAAATGTGCCCTACTCCACTTCTAGAATGGCTGTCTGTGCAAGTAACCAGAAACCCGCACGCTCATTCATGGGTTCTTCAAAGTCTTGACCAATGGGTGGAGCCGTATTTGATGGCAAATGCAAATCAGCGAGTTCGAACTGGTTAGTATATTTATGATTTTAACTTCCATCACTATGAGTCCTCTCAATTTTTAGTCCCTAGATGTATGTTGGCTAAGTTGGAACATGAACATTATTTTTTCCAGCCGCAGCATACCTACTCGTGTCTCTGGTTCCTAACTCACATTTCCGGCAGTGGTACCGATCGGCGCGCGGTCTCCTACACCACCGAGACTTGTTAATGTCTGCTGAAGCCCAGTCTGTCCTGCATACACTCTACGGCTTCCTCCTAAAAAAATTAAAGGCCGCCAAAAAGTATACCGATGTACAGGAACAAGGGCCAACAAAACTCACTGCGTTTTTCACTCTTCTGCTCTACTGCTGCCCAACAAGAACAGAAAAGCTCATGGTAGGCGTCTCTCAAAGTGTTCATTCTATTCAAGTTCACAATGCATCGACAAGGGCATGGTAGACCATAACGCGCCATCGCAAAAGAAATGTATCGAGTATATATCGGCTTCGATGGCAAGGTGGTAGCGTGCTTGTACTTGTGCGAGTCTCTGCGCGCCATGCGATCGGAGACGTGTCGTAGCTCAGCACAAGTATTACTTTACTCATTGAGGCGACTGAAGAGGTCAATCGGATACATTCATTAAATTGTTTGTATGCGATTAACCTTTTTGAAAAAAAAAAATCCTTCAGCTGATCCTAGTACACTGACGAGGTCAGGTCATCTCTCTCGCCTGTTATTTTTATTTTCTTTCCCCTATTTTATTAAATCTGGACTGAGCCCGAAAATATGTATTTACTATTCCACCATAATGCGAAGACACTTGGCGAGGCTATTTTTTTAAATGCAGAAAAGGTCATATTCGGAATTAGAATCATTTCATTTGTATAGTATAATTCCACACTTAATGCTGCAACTTACAATGTGAAAGATAAATAGACCTTATTACTAAGTGTATTGTAGCCTCGCCAAGCATCTTCATATTGTGGTGAAGAAGTAGTTGCTTATATATTATAATCTCTTTAAATGAATTGAATGTGACATCACTGAAAAGCGAGAAAGAAAGAAAGAATGTAAATGTATTTTCCAAAAATGTAAATGTACTGGAGTGTTCTTATGGAAAGAAGTTTGGTCTGTGAATTATCAATGCTTGGGCAAATTCACTAATAGTAGTTAAGTACCATGTTTTATGTTTCAGTTTTCACCTTATTTCATGGATTTATGGAATTTGTTCTTGCCAAACTTGTCAGAGCCGTCGATATCTGTACATTATAACAAGCAGGCCCTGCTGTCCTACTGGCATCATGTCTGCGTCGAGTGTCCGGAAAATATTAGCCTAATACTTAATAACCCGATTGTTACCAAGAACATAGCATTTAATTACATTTTGTAAGTATTGCGTTGCAACATAAGCTGTTAACTAGTTTCGAAAACGTCTTTAAAAATAATTAATGAAACCCTTTTTACTCGTAGTTGAATCTTCGATCAGTGAAAGTATAAACTTGAAGCATTAAAAAAATTTTACTCTACTCAAAAACCAACCTTTCTGGATTAGTTTTGTTGCTAAATCCTGCAATATTTGACCTAATGAAACTTAAAGTAAAGATTTTTTTTCACCGTTGTCTGTTTACATTCAGTGGTATTTTTATGTTTTATATAGTAAAACGTTTTTATGTAAAACCTTTAAGTCTTAACTGACAGGGATTGATACATATTTTTAAGAGTTGTGATGCGACATCTCATATTAGTTCAATTTTTAGAGCCGATCACGATGACCAAGAGGTGGTCATGTTCAATCGCGCGATGCTCCCTTCCTACTATGGAATTCTCCGTATGTGTTGTCAACAATCGCGGCAATTCGCGCGTCATCTTGCGAACCACCAAAACGTTAACTGGGCATTTAAAAACATTACGCCATTCACTTCTCAATACGCAGCTGTAAGTAGCCTACTATGCGAAAATGTTTTTTTTATGCAGTTTTGTTTCAACATTAAAAATACAGTATGGCTAGGCAGAAGAATTGAAGAATATTCTACAAATTTAGGAGAAAATTAATTAATTTTTTATCCCGTATAATATTGTATAATACTCCTTATAGAGAAACAGTCAACATCGGTGAGTAGTAAAATACGTTAGTATGCGTAAAGGATCGACTAACCCTGCATGGTTCAGAGACCTTTTCTAAAAGAAACAAACCAGTTCTGCCTGTAGGCCCAGCATATGATAAAAGCATACTACGGAAACGACTATAGAAAAAAAATGTTACAACGCTGGGTTATATTCTACACCTACGCATTCTAAACTTATCATAAGGAACCCAGCAGAGTACTACAGACTGCATAAAGTGGATATGGATCGCAGAACTACAAGGATGGTTGCAGCTTTGCTGACCGGGCATGGACTAGAGCCAGCAGGCTGAGTAATACTAAGTGCAGATTGTGTCGCAAGGAGGATGAGACGGTGGAGCACTTTCTTTGTGAATGTCCCTCAGTCACGAGGCATGAGCATATCGAATTCGTTAGGGAAGTAGCTTCGCTTCGCGAAAACACTTTCTCGGACCTGGGAGGAGAGCTTCAATTATCCTATAAATTTAATGTTATGTGCGGAAGCACCAGTACACTACGTACTCCATGGAACTTGTTTAACACTGTGCCGGCCGCAGTGTCCAATGGACACTTTTTTGAATTTCAAAACTCTGTTACATGAGCTATTATTCACTTATCGGGTTGGCTTTTCATGACTTTTCCTAACTATGTGCATATTTTAAACCAATGAAAAAAAAATTTGCATTTAGTCAGCGGTTTCACCGGAAACCGTATTGGCATACGTTGCCGGCCGCAGTGTCCATTGGACACTTATGGGAAAATGTATTGCGTCATTGCTATATCAACAGCCAGTTCGGGGGGATTGTTTAGTTTCAGGTAGTATTTCACTGTATACAATGTATAAAGAATGGCATTTCTTTTACTTCCTTATTGTCATAGACCTCAACATAGCTTGCGGGTCCACATTTTTTGCCAAATCAGCACACGTCATTTACTTCATTACATGCCTGTTTTCCTCTTACAAAAATCAAACTGCAGTGTAATATTTGATGACACAGAAAATAGGAGAAAACGCCGCTCACCTGAAAAATTGGAGTCTATAAGATGTTTCTGATACTTGGAACCCTAACCTAAAAAAAGGCTATGTACGAGGGTGGAGTATGACTGTGGATGAACAGTTGGTTACGGTCAGAGGCCGATGTGCTTTTCGTCCATGCATCCCTTCCAAAACTGGGAAATTCGGGATAATTTTTGGGCTCTCGGCAAATGGGTTTCTAGGGAAATTGGAAGTGCACACAGAGAAGGACAGCATAGGTCCCAGGTGGCACAATAGAAACGTTGTACGATCTTTGGTAGCAGAAATTGAAAATAGTGGAAGAAACGTCACCTGTGACAATTTCTTCCTTAGTCTGCCAATAGCTCATTACCTGCTTTCCAAAAGCTTGACGTTGGTAGGGACCATTAAAAAAATAGAGGAGGTCTTCCTCTGGTGGAATTCATTAATGCAAATATCCAATGGTTTCAAATTCTACTTTAGTCGGGGCCCAAGATGACGTGATGATTGCCTCTTAATGCCCTTAGAAGAACAAGGTGTTCAGTACTATGCACGACAAACCAGACCAGAAATCTCTGACACATCAGAGAAAAAAAAAGCCGGACCTACAACGAAACTAAAGCTGGGGTGGATAGGGCAGATCAAAAACTCAAAAACTGAGGAACTACTTTGTAGAAATAAAAACACGGCGTTCGCCAATGGTAGTTTTGGCAAACATGGTACTCAATGCCTTCATTATCTACTTATTAGGTATATTCACGGAAATGAATTGGGAAGGAAAAGTGGAAAAAGGCGTAAGTTGGGTTGCTGCCCCCCCCCCTCAAAATTTAGTAAATCTATTGTAAGTTAATTTATTACGCTCTAATTTAATCGATACTGCATAATATGTTTGATGCTCCGGCTGGAACAGTGTTAATCTGTTCAATGGTCTAAGATCTACGTCAGCGAAATAAAACTAAAATAATAATGATAATAACAATAGTAAGGTGTTTAACTTATAAATTCAACATTAATTTACACGCAATATTTCCCCTGCCTAAGACTCTTGCTTAAACAATTAAAAAAATAGTTATCTCCGATATTTAATTTCAAAGTTGCTGATCAATTCAATTGGTCTACCGAAGGTGTTATTAACACACATGAGAGGTATTAAAAAAAATTCATCTGTTGCTTGCAGGCTGCGGAAGAGTTATTTAAATTGATGCAAATTTTCGCCACTAAGTATCCAGACATGACAGAACAAGAAATCGCCGAAGTAAACCACTTTCGGAAAGCAACAATGCTGCTCTACCTACAGGTTCGTGGCATGCAGTCGAATTGATTTCGAAAAGTGTAGAAATATTAGAGTTGCACGGAGGAGAGACAGAGACGGAGAGTTGTCATTGTACTGAGTATTTAATTGACGAACGACACATTAGAAAACAGAAAAGGCCTTAAAGTGTATTGCGTTTTAATTAGGCTAAAAAGTAACTACACTCGTACTTTATTTTGTCAGATATCAATGATTTGCATCAATAGATCATTTTACTGTTTGTATCAGTTACTCCAGCGGGTCTACCAAAAAATGTAAACACAATAATTTTAGAATGCAAAGTGCTACGTTAAAATTGTGTTTACATTTTTAACCCCACAATTTTTCATTGAACAGCATGGTAGGCCCGCAGAGCCGTAAATTTTTACCGGTATGATTTATTTCTTCTTTCAGAATTTAGATGCTCGTTCTTCGTGGGCTGCGTTAATTTCAGCATTCCGAATTTTGGTTGAGACTGATGAGGAAAAACTCTATGTCGTTTATAACAATGGAATTCAAATGATGTTTGAGGTAAGATACTGGGTCGACCACGAGCCCTCTAGTGAAACATTTTTGGCCAGTCTTCTGTTTTATTACAATTGCTCCCACTAAGTCATATTATGACTGTTCTGTGTCAATTAAATTACCAACTTCAGTTTTTATGGTTATCATATATTTATAATCAATAAATGGTTACCATCCTCTTCCGTTATTACCTGCGAAGAATTAATGACAGAGTTGTCAGTTTGTCACATAACACCATGCAAAGATTTTTGTAATGACTGCCTTTTTTAATAGTCTTTTCAGACACTTCATGCTCTTTACCACGAAGGTTCGTCATGCCATGTGATAACAGATCTGATGGAGTTGCTGGGCCTCCTTCTCATCACATTGAAATGCCTCAGCAGTGAGCCTAGTCATGGGGGAGGTAAGGATGCGAGAGCCATCCTTCTCAGTAGCAAAGACTGGATGGAAGTTGTACGGAAGCTTGCTACACTCCAAAACTCATATAACCCCCCGGAAATGAGAACTATGGCATTAGGTAAGACAAAAGTCTGAATTAAATTGAATTGAAATGACTTTATTGAAATACCAAAAGGCGAACAATAAGACTGACTGCAAAGTCTTGTTTTCATACTAACCCTAAAAACGATTGTATTATTATTAAGTACTTAAAATTAAAATCGAGAAGAAAAGGAAAAACAGGAGAAAGAGGAAAAAAGGATATGCAGGGGGGGGATCCATTGTTATAGCCATAAAAAAATTACCAGACCGGAGAGAGTCAAGTGTTATCTAAGATACATATATTGTTCAATTATTTTCTTAAAGCTACTGAGTGAATTAGCTGCCATAACCTGACTGTTAAAATGCTACATAGAAGGTTTAATTTATTAAGTTTTTTTAGTATTATACACAAAACGTTCAAAGGAGAAATTGCTCCTCTGACTTTTATGACAAACTCCGAAAAGTCAGTTAGGTTCATTTGCTGACCTAGGTGGTTGTGTACGAGTAAAAGATGAAATTTAAAAAAATTAAAACCTAACTTAACTTACCGTACGGCTTTCTCTTGTGTCACAACATTAAAATATATGTATACAATATAGTGGAGAAACAAATTAAAAGCCCTTGCTGGGGTCGCGTCGTACCTAGCTTCCAATCACAAATTCGTGTTTTTTTTTTTTTTTTTTTTTTTTTAAATCATATAATAATATTAATAAACGTCTTATATTTACGGGGCGAGACTTAAAACTAGAAAGTCTTTTTCTTTCTAGCCCACGTCCAAAAAGCCAATAATTTCCAAAATACAGTACATAGTCAACAAAACAAAAAACAACAGCTAGCTTAACTTAAATAATCGTATTCTACTCGTATTAATAGAAAAATCTTACTCTAAAACAAGAGTATGAAGGGAACAACTGAAATTTATTCATTTGATCCGATTTCTGCAATTTATTTAGTAACTGGCATTTAAACCTACGAAATCCTAGGCTGCGATCTGATTTCCTTATCTTGTTAGGCGAAAAAAAATCCTCAACCTCTAACCCAGGACAGGGGAGCTCTTGGATTGTTATTTTCATGGCTAGGTATGTGCTGTGCGTGCCCTTAAATGCCCCTTGCATGATTTATTTCTGCACTTTCATTGATGTTTCAATTTTCTTTCATTGTGTGTTTAGATCTCATGAAGGAAATTCTTATGGTGATTCCTAGAGAAGTAATTCAAGTTCTCACACCCTTGCTGTCGCATTGTCACTCAGCCTTCCAAGAGAGCAGTGCGACCGCTGCATTGCCAATGGGTCCATACTTTCCGAGGAAGGGCATTAAAACTCCTA
Source organism: Psococerastis gibbosa (assembly GCA_963971405.1). NCBI lineage: Eukaryota > Metazoa > Arthropoda > Insecta > Psocodea > Psocidae > Psococerastis > Psococerastis gibbosa. The sequence goes on from OZ020484.1 coordinate 22,263,201, forward strand.
CTTTTGGTCTCAAAACCCAAAGGCCAGGTCGGCCGATGATTCAAATGACTGTGCCAAACACTCAAATCGAACCTAAGGTAAGATACGTATTGCTTGATTGGTAGTTTTATTAATTCAAAGCAATTTTCGTATCTCGTCTTCTCAATTTCAGCTTCAGCTTACGATGTGTGGAAGCATTATATTACTATAATTTCCTTAAGTTTCGATATCAATTTATCGGCTTCGGTGGCAAGGTGGTAGCGTGCTTGTACTTGTGCGAGTCTCTACGCGTATTGTAACAGAGCACAAATATTTTTTTACTCATTGAGGCGGTTGAAGAGGTCAATCAGATGCATTCATTAATTGATCTGTATGCGATTAAACTTTTTATTTAAAAAAAAATAACTTCCTTTTGTGACCTTTATCATTTTATAACATAAATTGTGTTCTGTGGTAATTTGAAGAAAAAATATTTTAAAAAAAAGTTAAGTAATTGTACTCAAATAATCTGCTGTTATGATGGGTCGTGACCATTATAGAATTGTTTCGCAGAGAAATCTAATATTCTTCTTCTTCACTAAGGGGGAAGAAGAAATCTAATATTGATCATAAGCATGCAGCCAATGCAATGTTGTCCTCTGCCTCGGACAAACATTCTATGAACATGAGCCGTCATTCGAAATATCCTTATTTTTAACAGTTGCTACTGACGTCAACTAAAAAAAAAGTAAATTCGTGTCGGGGTGGTACTACCCGTGGTACAGGAGTTTTCAGGTTGCATCAACAGCCTCCTGTTTAACCTATCGACAGTCAGGGAAGACTGCCGGGACCGCCGGCTTTACATGCCCTCCGAAGCATGGTAGTCAGAAGATAAATAATTGTACCACTAGAAAATTTTGGCATTCGGGTGGGACTCGAACCAGTCACCTTCTGGATGATAGTCCGAGTCGTTACCTCTACGCCATTCTGACTACTCTGACTGAGTAGTCAGACGTCAACTAGGTGGCGTAAATCAAGTATAAGATTACTTTCACGATTTACTCTATTTTCGGCAATTAATTCCGGTTTCAATCCATTCATAATGAGGTTTAGTGGAGAACATTCGTTTAAAAAGCCAAACATGACGGATTAGTGCGGCGCATCCCCATACTTAACTCATGGAGAGAGCTGCAGTCCGCACAATTTCAATTTTTAGTTCTCGTGAGTGCGGACTGCACCTTTCACCATAAGTATTGGGATGCGGGGGCCCGCCATGCGTGATTTTAGTTGTCCATTGCTTAAATTGATATATCTCATTTTGTTCAGGGGCAAAATGAGGAATACGACATGGACCTGGTGAATTACTACTCTCCATACCACAACTTCATTGATGTCATGTGTAGGCTAGCTATAAATCATACCTGCATGTCAGATTCATTAATACAGCTCAGTGCAATAGTAGGGTTTGAAGGGGTCCCATTGCACTTGACTTTCTTTCCAAAACTGTGGCTGGAAATTTTCAATGCAGTGGTAAGTATCTTTGTCTTTTTATCACTTAAGTATTTATTTTATTTTCAAGTTTTAATTTTACATTGTTCTCTTTAAAATTGATAAGTTTGCATAGAAGATATCTGTTAGGGGGCAAGTTGGCCTGTTTTATCTATGATAGCTCCAACCGTTCCCATGACAAAATGCAGAGGATAAATGTTAAAATGCTTTGTGGTATCCTACTTACAATACCCAGGATGGTTGCAGTCAGCCTAACATGATAAGTCAATGTTTTCACCTTAATTACTGACTCTAATTTGGACGTATTTGACATTTAGTAAAATGTCTATTGTCAGCATTATTATCATAAATAATCCGCTCCAGTTTGCCAGGTGTGATATGTGAGCCTCGTCCACTCCCTCCTGCCCCTCATTATTCCACACTTCCTCTGGTACCAGTCTCACTCCTTTGAGATCGGCCTCAATCTGGTTCCTGTATGTCTACCTCTTCGTGTTCCGTCTATCGCTTCCTTCAGCTATTTCCCCGCGCAGCTTCTGTTATCTATTCGCTTTACGTGTCACCAATGGTTCTTATACCCCAAACTCTCTTGTCAATCACTGCATTTCTAATGCTATCCTTTATTATTTATTCTTGTCCTCTGATTGGCTGTTCTGATGAACTTTGTATTTTACTGTCTTGCCTGTTGTTCGTGACGACTATTTCTCTAAACTGTGCGGTAAAGCAACTTTTTATGTTACAGCAATTGGACAAAAAGTGCATATCAGTTCTTCTGGGCAACAACTTTTTCATTGATTATATTGAAACAATTTTACTGGATGAAAGGACGTCTCTCAATGTTCCCGTAATTTACAAATTTTTATCGGCTTTCTTTCCTAAAGTAAGTAAGCTAAACTTATGACATCTACATTTGAATATACAGTCGACTCTCATTAATTCAAACCTGCCGTAATTCGAACCTCTATGATTCAAAGTTATCACGAGTTTCCTACAAAACCTCTATATTTCGAACTAAATCAATACATTTTTATGCACATTGCAAAATAACAAAATGACGCGTTAATTCGAACTCATCGGCGCCCAACACTCGACTATTCAATGTTGCAGAGAGAGAGAGAGAGAGAGAGAGAGAGAGAGAGAGAGAGAGAGAGAGAAAGAAAGAAGCGGAAGAACCAGGAATTGAACCATTAGTTGACATCAGCGGTCTGAGTTTTTCTGACTTTGTTCAAGTGGATCAAGATGTTGCTGTCTCAGGTTCACTAACCGATGGCGAAATTTTATCAGATACGATTGAAAAAAGCAACGATAAAGATGAGGACGATGCATCGAACCATTTGATATTTCTAACACTCGATAATTCGTAATATTTTAAGAATCCCTCAAGTTTCGAATTAACGAGAGTCGACCGTAGATGCTTTGAGGAAAATATGATCGAATAAGTAAAGCTCAAACAACAAAAAATGCTTATCGAACGTTGTAGACTTGGTGCATAGCGAATGTTAATGACGGCAAATAATGAGAGTTGCGATCAGAGTTGAGCCTGCGGAGAAGTCAGGCAAAACCATCTTTTAAAATCTTTAAAAGCAAAGCCTTCACTTTAAACTGGCTTCAGCTGGATTAAATATTTAATTAAATTGAAAATTCGCAGGTGGCGTCAAGAGTATTGTCCGATAACACGTGTCAGCTAATAGAGAATCTAGTAATGACGCTGAATCAAAAGGCGCAGAGCATGGACGTGGTGTTACGAGCGGCCGCACTCAATGCTGATCTCTTGGCCCTGCACCTCGTGTACAGCAACGTGGATGTCCCCATCGCACCCCCCGACACTTTGGTCGCCACGCTGCACTGCCTCCAGAATAAAGTGTGCGCAGCTCGACCTCCGGCGGAAAATACGGCAAACGAGCCTTCCACGTCTAAGGATGATTCACTTACCAAGGATAAAAATTCAAGCGAAGAAGGTTCGTAGATTTTGTTTTGGTTATACGTAAAGTTAAACTTCTGTGCCTAGGAATTATTATTCTGCAAATTTCTGAAGAACGAAACACTGTTTATTCCAATACTTGTATACACATACATTTATGAAATTCAAGAAACTCAGTGTTTTGTTATCTTTGTAAACATGGGATGGTCGTGTAATTTTGACAACATTAATTAATTTCTTGTTCCACAGCCTCTAAGATATGAAAGTAGTCGGATAAAAATGTCACAAAAATATTACATTTTCTCACTTGAAATATTATTACTTCAGAAAACCCCGACAAAGAGCATTAAAACAATTTTATAGAATTGAGGTTAATCAGTAAATAGACAGCTTAAAGAGAAAGCTTGGATTTTTCATCTGACCATTTTTATAACGAAGAGAAATTAATTAATTTCGACAAAAATACGCGACCATTTCCTATTAACAAAATATTTAGAAATCTAACCCTCAATTCCTGGTCGCGCTGTATTAATTTTATTTTGACCATGGTCGCATCCGTTCCGTAAGATCTTATCTGGGTGTGCGAGTATTTTAACATACATCAACACAATGCCTGGCATACACATGGTTGTATGAGTGAATAGGAGAGAATATCACCTGTACTATATGGTACAATGGTAGGATATCAAGTGTGAACGCAGAAAATCACGATGGTTTGGTCACCCATCGTATTATTTGGTGCCTAAAATTATATTAAAAAATATAATTAATAAATAAACGTCAGCCTTAACTGGTAACTAAATTCGAATTCAAAACTACATTTTGGATAGTCGTGTGAAACTATTGTTATGTAACCCGAGAGTACTGTTTACAATAAATAAGTTCAACAATTGTTAACTGTTCTTACCATGAAACAGATATGTAATATGTTTGCAGGAGAGAATTTTTAAAACATTTGCATTGTTTTCCAGTTGCAAAAACAACAGATGAAGGGCCGTCAATCAATGAGCCTTCAACTTCGACTGAACAGAATAAGCCTCCCTCCCCGAAACCCCCGGACTGGCTCTCTGAACTGGACACTACAATTACTCAACTTTTAGCCATCATCAATAAGACTTTATAAAGATTACGTTTACACTCCATCTTTGTTCATTAGATAACAAATATTGTTTTACCAAGGATAATATATCAGAATAATCTTATAAGATAACTATGATCGATACTGAATAAAAAATAGGTGGTAGTAGACAAATCGACGTGAACGGAACCGCGAATGGGTTGTCAAAAACAAAACAACATACACATGACTTCTATCGCCGTTTCAAAATCTTTCAATTCCAAGCAAAACTGGAGAAATATGTTCTATATTGCAAAAACTCAAAGAACATTATGAAGCTCCATTTTCTACACAAGGAAGTGCATGCAAATCATATTTATTTCAGTATGTGTTATTTTTAAAATTGTTATGTAAGGCATTTATAAATACTCATTATTTGTAGCCTGATTGAAAATGTAGCGGACATTCCCCTTTATTTTTATTTGAATTAAAAAAATCATGCAAATGCTTATTATTAGTAATAAAATTGATTTAAAAGAAAATAGTCAAAATTTATGTTCGGGTGAAATGTCTAATTTACTTATGTTGAGAAAAATGGATGCGCAGTACGTTTTGCGCTCTTGACAGCCCAGTCACTACTGCGGAATTGTTCATTGCCTGAGTGTTTTGAGGCACTGGGCCCATTGGTGTTTTTGGTGTTTTACTCATTGCCAATACGTTTGACTACATGCTTGATAATTCATCGAATAAACAGTATGTAAAAACAAGGGTGTCCCAGGGCGATCATACTTTGTACTATAATTAACAAGTTTATTAACGCGGGTGTTATCATAGTGTTTTCGTTATAAAAGCAAATTATATACGACTAAATTAAAACAATTTTATAATTAAATTTTATTAATATATTATGCGTTATAATAAAATTATAATTGCAAATAGTTTTTCCCAACTTATTGTAGTTTATATTTTTCCTTCTACATAATAAAATCACCAATTTGATTGCCTGGAGACACCTTTACATGAAAATCAAGTCTTCACGGAATCGAGTTCTTTTATGTATCTCTTACTATGTAAAGACGATGCATTATCTGACAAATAACGGAATTTCATAGTTTAACTGTTAAGGGAGAGATATCCCGATCATTTCTAAACAAAGCAAGCCAGGGTATTTTTGACTAAAATTAATGAATAACTCGTTTCACGGCCGCTAAGATGAGAAAGTGGTCTTATGAAACCTGAATTATTATTGCTGAGCATAGCTTTGTCACAAGTTTTAAAGAAATCGCAGGATCGAAGTTAAAAATCCCTTTTATCTCTGGCCGATTTTTAACCTTAATCTCGGATTAGAAATGTAAACAAAATGATTTTAGAATGGTAAGTGCTATTGCTTTGTTTAAAAATATTTGGCAATCTCTGCCTTAAAAAACTGTTTCAGTTTTAATTTGTTTAAATTAGTGATTATAATAATTTATTGAAGCGTGTAAAGGTTAGTAAAATATGGTAAGCCTTCGTTTTATTTAATGGTTATTGGTATCAGTCGGTAGTAGTTGACTCCAAAACGATATGTAATTTTTTATACATAAAATAGATGTTCCTACGTACATATAAATATTATCATATACTGTACCTTGTCAATGAGTGAAATGTCAGTAATAATTTGTTTCCTTCAACTCTTAAAGAACCGGCCCGAGTTTATTCGAACATGCTTTCCAATTTATCAACATTAGTAGATAGAGAAAATGAGTATTCATGGTAAATAATTTTCCTATGATTAAATTTCCGGTATCTGGGGGGGGGGGGGGTTGTGCACCTGACGTCACTGGAGGGGAGATAAACTCTAGACAGGTCAGACCAACATATTACCACACAGCAATAATGGCAGGACACGCAATGCATTTGAGCGTGAATTTTCTATCATTTTTTCAAAAAATAATTTTTTTGCACAAGGCCAAATAGTTTTTTGGGAAAGCAACCTGTCCGGTTTCATTACTAATTTTAACACCTAAAACATGCCTGAAGGTAGAAATCATCGATAGAAAGGTTTCGCAGAAAAATTATTTTTTAGTCATATCTCATTAAAATTAGTTATTTTTATTTTTTTACCTCCAGACGTAAACTATCAAGGGGCAAGCGACCCCCACATTTTGTCAACATTAACAATGACTAAAATATAATATGTGAATTTAAAAGAAATCGTTGGAGCCGTTTTTGAGAAATAATTTTTTTAGATGTTTTTTTGGAGTATTTTGAGAATAAAACCCCCCCAAATTGAGTTGGCCCAAAAGTTGCAATAAACTTTATTTTATCTCTACCATTATTATTTAAAAGAACCGGTAAGAGTGAACCTATACATACTTTCCTATTTATAAATTAGTATAGGTACCGTAGTTTAGATTATGAGTATTCTAGTTTCATGGCAAATAATTATACTAGGGTTAAATTTCGGTTGTCTCCATTTTCATATCCTAACACTGGATTGATGGGGCAATTGTACAGTCCGAAGGGCGAATATAATACAATAACAATGTCATAGCATGTACTGGCACTGTAACTATTTAAAAAAAAAAATTCTTCAAAAACAAAAACCTCGCACAAAAAAAAATCAATATGTTCCGTTTTTTAGCACCTAAAACAGACCTGAAGTTAGAAAGCTTCGACAGATAGGTTCCTCCGAAAATTTATTTTTATACTAATTTTTCATGAAAATTGAACCTTTTTTTGCACCTTGAACCAACATAGGGGGTTTTGTTCCCATTAAGAGCGACTGCATTTTATGTCCATTTAAAAAAAAATAGTTTGGGGTAAAATCCCCAAAATGAAAAGAGACATGAGATACAATTTTTCCTAGAAGCCGAATTTAATCTAAATCCATCGAGTAGTTTGACCATGACTCGACCAACAGACCGACTGACAGACATTTCGTAAAATACACTTGTTTTTTTTTCTGCGACCTCAAAATGTGTAAATTCACTGAAGTCGCGAAATCGATCATTTCGACCATCTTTCGTTATACTACATAAAAATAGGAAAGCAATAAATATGGTTTTGTACCAGTCCAGTAGTTTCTAAGAAGCATCACAGGGAACAATCTTGCACAAGTTTCCTTCATTGGCTACCAAAAGCTTGAGCAACTGCATCCGGTGAAATTGGAAGCAAGCGATTGGGTTCAGCAAACAAATTTTCTGGATCATTGACAGCACTATAAAGATCGCTGTAAATGGAGTGAAGGACGGCTCCTGATCGTTTTTGTATGCTGATTCGCTGACTGACACTTGACAGAAGAGCAAGCTGCGGCAGGAGAAATAAGTCAGGTGTTGCTAGCACTTTCTCCAGCTTACTCTGAAAAAGGTTGTTTTTTATTACAATGGATCATAAAGGCTTAATGAAGCGGCATAAAAAATAGGTGCATTTTTTCTCTCCGAACTCGTCAAGTCTAATTTGATCTACCTCACCGAAGCAAGGAAATTTCTAACCAGATAATAGGTTAATTTAGTATTGTTCAGAACCTGAGTTGGCAAACGTGCGACTATAAACAAGATAATTTTCACAATTTCATTATTTGCTGATCAAATATTTGAAAATATCTTACAAAGAGGAATGGAGTTCTTGCGCAGGTAAAACAAAGATGGCGGGCTGTCGGAAAGGGAGGGGGTACCCCTAATTCTCGGACATCACCCCCTCATTTTAACATGGAGTGTATAGGCTTTCCAATGAAATTTATTTTATTTTAAGAAATTTTCGCTTTTCAACGGCAAATTAGTGCTATTTATATGTTCCTTCAATACTTGCGCGGGTACTGACAAGAGATTGCGGCAAAGTAGCTGCAAATAATTGTCGAAAAATATTATTTACTTGTGTATCTAATTTTATTTCATTGGTTGTGATACTTCCGCGAGGGCAGATTAGATTTTTAAATGGGTATGTGAGCCTAAGCTTGCTTATACATATTACAATTAATGTATTAGTAATGATTTATTACCATAACCATACAACTTTACTACATAACTACCATGAAATATAGCCTAGTCGGCTGGGCTGCCGACACGCTAGCCTATCATGTTTGTAAATATTAGTAGCATAAAAAGGGTTATTGTCTCTCCATAATACTATCACTAGAATTCAATTTATTATCTGAGCACCAAAGCAGTTAATTTTCGTAGGGCCACAGGCCGTGCCCAGCTTTTGTTTTCGGGGGGGGGGTCCAATTTTTTTTAATTTTTTTAACGTAATTTATTATTGAATTAATGGTCATTGAGCAATACAGATTTACATAAAAAATTATTTCGGGGGGGGGGGGGGGGTCCGGACCCCATGGACCACCCACCTGGGCACGGCCATGGCCGCTGGAAAGTAACGACGATATATATTAATATACATTATTGATCCCAATCAATGCCGTAGCCAGGTTTTTTTTCGGGGGGGGGGGGGTCCAAACATTTTTTTACGTAATTTATTAATGGATAAATTCTTTAAACCATACAGGTTTACCTGCAAAAATTTATTTCCGGGGGGGGGGGGGGTGCGGACCCCATGGACCACCTCCTTGGCACGGCCATGCATATATATGTGTATTTTGTAACTTTAAATATTGTGGACTTCGTTCTGCCACAAAGATGCAACCTCCACTTGTATTTCTTAATTTTTTCCAGTGGCTTGGGGAACGATATAATTCGGACCTCTCTCATATGTGTTCTGTCCTGGTGTAGGCTATCACTATTAAACAAGCCATAGCAGCAATGCTTGACCATAACGCTAGAAATATGAATAATAACAACTTAAAACTGTAAAAATCAATAGCGCTCAATGCATTTCATATCCTCCAATGGCCGAACAGCTGATTTTGTTTACATTATATTCGCAATAACGCATGCGCTGTTAGCTCCGCCCTCTTACTGTGACGTCACTACGCAAGAACTCCATCCACCACCGCACATGCACGAGTATCTTCACCGTACGAAGTTATCTGACGTGATCAATTCTAAACAGGGCTCAGCCTATACTTAGCATGTAGCCGTAGGACAATGCAAGATTATGCCCCTGGTATTTGGGAGGTTATATTTTCTACGTAAAAACTTGAAATCTAGCAAAAAGTTGGGTGAAATGCATAAGGCCTATTCTTCCGATTGAATTCTTCCTAGAAGCCAAGGGTAGCAAGTGACATTTTTTGCGTTTTGGAGTTACGTGCACCATGCTGTTACTCTAGCTGCTCTTTAACCTATGAACGTCGAGATCTGTCATTTTGACAATGCTACAATTCATGGAAAATGGGTTCAATTGAGTTGCAACTTTTTGCCTCAGTTATTATTATGTTTATTTTTGTCCCTTGCACCCCTTGCGCTCTATGCGCTTCGATTGCAAAGATATCTTTTCTTACGAAGCGTGTTTACTGGTTATAGTTACTTAATTTAATATTGGTTTAGCTGTCAATGCCATGGTCTTACCGCCATTGTAGAAATTTGAGTCGGATTAAATGGATGCAGATTCAAAAGTGGTTTTTGAGGGGAGCCTTGTAGGGCAGCGTAAATGCCTCCTAGACCCAAGTGCGCTACAAGAGAACTAGCTTGCTCTGAAGTCAGGGTATCCTTCTGTGCTTCAGACTGCGCCTGAAATAATACATAAAGTGGTAATTTACTCTCACTGGGCTAGTTTATGCAACAACCCAATCCCAAGGGCTCGCCACCCATCTGCACCGCATTTGGGCCTTCTAATCAGAAGCGTGTCCCGGGGGGTCACCAAATGTTAACCTGCAAATGCTTTGGCTCATAAGTAAGTAGTATAGTAGTATAATCTACTCGAAGTCAACAATGTAAAATAATTAATGGCATTGAATTACGTACTTTCAGTCTCTCAAGTCTTTCATCCAAATACGGGTGAAAAGCTAATGCAGACTCTATAGAGTGGTAGCAATTTAGAAGGTAGACAGCCATCTCGATTGCCGGAAGGCGAGAGGCACTTTCGGTTACATGAATCTGCAAAGGGTCCACCATACACGAAACTGTCTGAAAACAAAATTAATGACTATTATTGATAAATACACCCATTTTACTAACGATTCAGTTAGAAATTTTGTGCACGAGCAGATTTTACGAATAGGCCTATCACATTGGAAACATGTCATCCTAATCTGCAATCTATTTTCCCATTAGAGTTAAGAGTTGCAGTAGTTTTGACTACAATTTCAATGGTTTACATAGCCTTTTTGCCAACAACACGATAGCCTGTACGGAAAATTATTAACAAACCTGCGACACTATCTCTGGCGTCGATGTGTCAGCACTGAGAACTTGGTTGAGTAACGCCAACACCTTGACTGCGCCAGGCGGTGGCACCAAGTCGCCGGGTGCTGGCTCCACCTCACTCCCAAGCAGTAATGCAACTCGAGCCGTTAGCGACATGATAAGAGTTTTCTCAGCTATGCCCATTAATTCCGCTAGAGTATGCTGAAGCTGGCCAGGCCCTACAACCTGCAATTATTGAAAGCAAAGTGAAAGAAAAAAAAAATTACAAAGATTTCGTAACACTAACGTATAAATTTCCAATCAGCAATAAAGTCCATGTTAAAAAAAACTAATATAAGTTATAAAAGCTCAGGGTAGAGTAATAACTGGTGAAGGCGGCACGGAGTCACCAAAGTCATAGCAAAAGTCACATTTCCGTCTTACCCCATTTAATTTATTTTCATAATTCATTTAAGAATATGACACACAGGAATGCACACAAATTTCAACGTGATAAACGATACAATTTCCATGTGTTTTACACTCAGTGCCCACCGCCCGAGCCGTGCAAGTTATTAAGTAGGCTTCATACATTATACGTTATAAAAATACCTGTTGAAGTAGATCATGGTAGTATCGCAATAAGCCCAAGACTCCTTGTAAGAGCAAAGGATCACGTAAATTATTTTCTCCCAGCAAAATATGCTCAATCCGCACTTTTAAAGGATGACAAACGCCTTCGGTGATGCTGCATAACGCGTGCTGAATTCTCTCTGAGACATCTGCAACATTAAAAATGCTTGGCTTTACAGCGTTAAATTGGCCCTTTTAGTTTTTTGGGCATTTTACGGTCGCCTGTTAGGATGCCCCTCTTGCCCCGCCACTTCAGCCAGCCTGTGGAGATTCTACTGCGCACGTCTGCTGCAAAGTCATGGAGTAGGGTAAAACACCCAGATGACTGCAGTATCCTTTAGATTCCACCTTGCGACCCATCATAAGAGCCTGTTTAAAGCCTAGACCTATGTTAAGTTGCAACCTAGTTTCGGAACTTATTGCCTGCTCGGTTAATGCAACGCTAAATCTATTCTACAAACGTTTATTGACGGTCTTAACACATAGTACGTACCAATAGAGTCACTAAACTTGAGAAGGTATGCAAGGTTGTCACGCTCAGCGGGTACAGCCTGATGCAGCCAGGCCAGCATATCTCCGACATATCGTTTTGGTTCTGTCACTCTGTGCTCAATAGGTCGGCCACCACGGGTTAATGCACTGATAAGTTGCCTCACCAACAGGTCCCTTCTATTGGCACAGTATTCTTCTAGAACTTGACTAACAAAAGAGGGTTGCGTCAGGGACATAGAAGTAAAAGTTCATAAACTAAGTATTTACTACAACAATAGGGCGGGGGCAAGGGGTTCATTGCCCCTTCCTGGAAACCAATTAGTCTAAATTATACTTTAAATGTTGCCTTGTTTTATTTAAACTGAATTATATTTAAACGTTTTTTGGTTCACTCATATGATAACTTATTTCAAACCTCGCGGGTTATTTCTTACCCCCGATACGTAAAAATGCGGAAACCCCAATATTTCACACCTATTATTGTTTCAAAAAATTTTCCTAGGAGGATACCACCGGGCCCTACCTATCGGTGTAAATTGAGTAAGTCTTGGTCTCAATATTATTTATTTTACTGCTCTTGAAATACGTAAACTCCCACTATTTCGGGCCTATTTTTTTAAAACAATTTCCCCAGGGGTCCCCCTGTTTGCAGTTACATATATAATTTTCCGCTTTTCGCTTCAGACTTTGTAACCCTCGGGGCAGTCCTGGCAAAAGGGGCAGTGCCCCTGTATATTGATTTTTCTACTCGTTGGTTTTGTATAAATAAAATAATGAGATACAGGCCTTAATGATGTGCCGTCTGGACTCAATACACATATCAAGCAAGGTAACGCTACCCGCTTTCATAAGAGGCAACGCAGATACCTGGACTGGACCGCGCTCGACACCTCTGGAACTATCGCCTGTGCTTAACTTATGGACATGGAAGTCTCCAGCCTGCTTGAGTATAGTGAACATGTATCTCGCAATCTCCAGTTGTTTCTAAGGGTTTTATAAACACACATAGATGGCCTGCAGGCAGTCAATGTAATTCGGTCAAGCTTTTCGTTCATTTCTCAGAGTCAGTGCCTCTTAATAGTCAATTTTATTTTTAACCAGTTTTGTTGTATTTTTATTGTGTGATACATTTTGGTCTCGTTATATTCCGCATTTTATTGTTTGTCCCGGACTAAAAACAGTTTGAATGTAGTGCCTCTTCTTTGGACTTGACTGCAGCCTATATTATGGCACTATCATGCATATAGACAACATCAAACTTCTGGGAGAACGCCGGTGTTCTTTCTTCTTAAACTTTTGTGAGCTATTATTTTACGCATAAAAGCCATGCAATTTTTGTGTAGCATTAAAGAGAAACACAACAACGAGTGAATCTAGGAAAAGTATTTAGTGATAAAAAAAATTGCATACTTACTCGAATTGACTTGGAATGCAGAGAAGTTTGGCAACGGACTGGGGCAAAATACCACTTGGATCCGGTTGCTCAATGGTGCGACTACGGGCCTGCGTCCAGCGAAAAAGCCGTTCCAGACCACCCTCCTATCATGACATGAAGAAAACATGTCTTACAATCGAAGTACTGTTTTTCTTTCTAGATTATTTTTGATTGGAAAAAGCTCCTTATCACCCCTGGACGGGCTAAAGACTCAAGATTGTATATTTGATGAACATACGCATTATAATTTACTTGCTGTATGCGTACTGAAAATATTTTGATGTAAAATTCCAGTCAAAATAAAACCACCAAGGTTTGATGATAAAGTAAATTCGTGTCGGGGTGGTACTACCCGTGGTACAGGAGTTTTCAGGTTGCATCAACAGCCTCCTGTTTAACCTATCGACAGTCAGGGAAGACTGCCGGGACCGCCGGCTTTACATGCCCTCCGAAGCATGGTAGTCAGAAGATAAATAATTGTACCACTAGAAAATTTTGGCATTCGGGTGGGACTCGAACCAGTCACCTTCTGGATGATAGTCCGAGTCGTTACCTCTACGCCATTCTGACTACTGGTTTGATGATGTAAACTTGGGAGGAAAAAAAAGGATAAATACTGAAAACTTACTCGGTAAAGAACCATCTGCTCCATGATATCCTGCGCTAGAGTTTGGCATCCGGCTTGGGAAAGAAACTTGCAGTTATTATGTATTTCTTCGGTTCTCTTAATAGCTTCGAGCATCTCTGTAGTTACATTAGACATCCTTAGGGCTGCTAGCTCTGATGGCTTTAGCTGAAATCTGAATGAAATAACACATATAACACAGAGTAGCTACTTACAACCAGTAATACAGGATTTGTTGTACAGAAGGGTACTTTTTGCCTGTGTAGCACCTACCCTATTATTTTACAATTTGGGTCTCCCTTCTAAAACTGTGTTTTTCTCCTTTGGGCCACAAATCAAAAAAAAAAAAAAAAAAAAAAAAAAAAAAATAGGAAATGATATTTATTAACCTTTCAATAATAGCTGACACAACTTCCTGCTTTGTTTCTACATCCTTAACTTGCTTCTGCAACTGGGTCGTCTGACTTATTAAAGTCCGTGTCTTAGCTTTTGTTGTTGATAGCCGATTAGTCATGTCAGATACAGCCAAATTCATACTGCTGACATCTAGAACAAATAATAATAATTTATTCAAAAAGTGCCGGTCATCAGGAATACGTCAATACTTTGGCAGTATCGGTTAACATCTTTACGCTTTTTGCATGCCACCCGTACGGTTTATACTTTGGACTAAGTCATCCATGAAAGTCAAGAAGGAAACAATCGAAACTCTTCAATTGCTGATGTTAAGATTACATTCTAAGTACTGCTGCTGAGTCATTCTGTAACCGGTTAATGTTGTAAACCGAAATCTGGCATGCTCCAGCGCAACGACTAACTCAATTACCATGGCAATTACCCTTATTGTTTTCCTATTTATACGTTAGTAGTATAAGGAAATATTTGTGACGGTTGAATTGATATTTCAACGGATTTACACCTTTTGGGGGGTTTATAAAAAAAAACTACATGATGGGACATGATAACGCGCTAAGACTACTAGTCATTCCATGTGCGTGTCCAGTCCACCTGCGAATTAATCATATGACTTTGCTATGTTCTCCAAGTGGTTCGGAATCCATTATAATCTAGAGTTCCACCTGGTCAGTCAACTCCCACTCTCCCTGAGGTGAAGAAGCCAGCCATTAGGCTATCGCATAACCTCTGTTGTATAGTCATCATATGGAAAAAAATTCACTTCCCCCTGATAGTTTGCTTCTCAGGACACAAAATAAAAAGTGGCTCGAATTTCATGAAAAATCACTTTAAAAATAACTTCGATAAGCTTTGTCATCGGTACTACTTTTTACATGCGTAACTTCAGGCATGATTTAGATGTGAAATAGAGTAGGCTAACGACCCCAAACAGATTGCTCTTTCAGCAGGTTTTGGTTGTTGAAGATTTTTTGCATTCTTTCCTCCTAAGCATTTTGTCATTCTTTGCTATTTAGTAGGTATTACACGCCTATACAATTGTCTGCCCATTCTGGAATATGTAATTGTTCCATCGCAACGATCAATCTATTGCTGTATGGAAAGGAATGTTGATGCAGCCTAAATTTACCTCTAGTGCAATTATTTGCCATTGATGGTCAGAGCCACTCATATTCATTTACGACATTTACATTGAAAACATGTCTCTGCGATTCCTGACACGTGAGCGCTCGCGGTGGCTGGCTGGGATGAACGTAAATAACAGAAGGGGAGGCTTGTCCTCAACTAATGGTCATAGGCATATGGTCTGTGTTTACGCTAAGTAATGGTGGCCAAAACTATCAAGCCTACTGTACGGTATTTATCTTAAAGCCTAAAGGGCAAAAACTAACTTTCACCTCGAATAGCCCAAGTCTTTCTACTTTCACTCACCCTTGTAGATTGTGTTTAGGGATACTTGCACATTTCTGAGAGACTTGACAAATTCGTCGTTTATGTCCAGCATTCGTTTTTCCACGGAACCTTTCAACTTTCGTCTGTTGACGGTGGTGTTATCACTGTAGAACGTAGACAGCTCTGTTAAGGAATTAAGCAACTCTTTGTCATTCTCAAGTCTTAAATCAAGAATTTTCTGAATTCTTTTGGACAAGAAATTGCTATCCCCTACATTCTCTACATTCATTTTAATGAAAATTAGTTAAATTAATTGCAAACCAAATTAACCAATGCCAACAAAAGGCGAACGTAGACTCGTGTCTCGTAGTGTACACAAAAACAATGCAACAATAGCCACAGCTATCTAATGCCACGAAAACATCACAATAGTAATTTAAAAAAAATCAATGCAACAAATCAAAGTATTTATATCTCAGTTCAAGTTAATTATAGTTTCCAAGGTTTTGCAGCATGTTTATTACTTATCTCTCATACAGTGCATATAAAAGTTGAGTCGTACACTTAACAAAGAGACGTTTATTTTCGACTCTTAAAATTTGAGTGGAAGTACAACTTCCCAAGTTCCATTTGATGGAAGTTACTGTGTCTGTGATGGCACTGCTGAACATTGATCGCTCGTTTCCCTGCGGATCTGCTCAGTCCTGTGTAGTCACGTATGTATCCTAGGTAGTCCAGGGACCTCCCGGTGCCTTAGCGCATGGTCGATGGTCCCGAGGACTCCTGCCGCGGTCATTGATAGGCTTTGAGGTTAGAGGAACTTCCAAATACGGTACCGCAGGGTGCGGTTCGCCAAATTTTTTTTCTGCAAAATCGACTTAACGGTAACACCAGCAGCCAACAAAGCGACGTACGACACATGATAGGGCATATGCCCAATGCACAATACTTACAGGTACTTACGCCCATCCCCAAGAATATAACGACATGACTTGACTCTTTCAATAGCATTTATTAAGTTACAAGTAGTATCATTATATTCTAGAATCGAGAGCAGTGGCATAACCACAAGGGGGGTGTTTCCTTGCCCCCCTTTTGATAAAAAGATAACGTAGAAAAATGGGATAGCCGTCCTCATGGACGCAGCTTTAAAATTAGGGAGCAGGACCTAAGTGTCCCTTGCGGAGGCTCGGCCTGGAGGGTCTCCCCCGCGGGAATTAAAAAAAATAGGCCTGAAATAGTCGGTGTTAACGTGGGCATTTTGTCAACAAAATTTTTCAGATTTGGCAGATGAGAACTTTATTAACAAAACTGGAAACAGGTTACAGGGGGGCCGCCTGGTGTCTCCCCAGGAGATTTTTTTTGAATAACTAGTCGCAAAATAGTGAGTTTATGCAGAATCATGGGACTTTAAGTGGTTGCCTTACTCACTTAATGGACAAAAGACTTGCTTACTAGCTAATGCCAGCCCTTGCTGGCAGTTGCTGGTTAACCATTTGGTGACACGCTGACCACGCAGGGACAAAGTTGCTCGCCCCTGGACCAAAGAGAGCTCAGCGTCTCTTGGGACATTGTATACCCTATAGTTCGTAAATAGTTCCTTTTATTATTATAAATAAATAAATAAATAAGGACTTTTTCGTTCTATTACTAAGCCAACCTACCGGAGTTAGGGGTATAAAGCCCTCTCTTACACTCAACTAGAAAGGCCCGGGACAGCCTGCTTTACATACCCTCCGAAGCATGGCCAGAAAATGTAGGAAGTGTAGGACTCGAACCAACAACCTTTCGGGTGAAAGTCAGAGTCAGTACCACTGCTCTACATGTCCTGACATTATAATGTCCATTAAGAGAAAGACCTCTCACATGTGATGCAACGATAGAGAAAATGCCAGAAAAAGTTAATAAGCCAGCGTTTGTTATTGCATGTTGGCTGCTGCCTAGCTGTATCTACAAATGTTGTATATAAAATGCAAATTAACACCCTGATTCCACAATTTGAAATCCAAATAATTTCCGTACAGTATATTTTGGTATTTTTATTCTTAAATGTTTAATTAGTTTTAGCCTATTATTTTATTTTTGAAGTGAAAACTTCTTTAGGTGCACCACATACAGATTTTAGCAGGGTAGTAAGTTGGGCTGGTTCGACACGTGTCACGCGACACGCTCGCTGGAAAGAAGAAAGAAAGAAACAGATAAGAAAGAAGATAGAGTTAACAGAACACTTCTTCAGGCGCACCACCCACAGATTTTAGCAGGGCAGTGAATTGGGCTGGTTCGTGAGCCCCCCCCCCCCCCGTGGCGCGACATGCTCGATGGAGTGCCTGAACACCCCATTTAAATTGTATGGGCGGGCAACTTTTTGGGGCAGATGTAGAGGGCCTATCTCAATTTTAATTATACCCATGTCTTCGTCTATTTTACCTCTTTCAGGCCATGCTATACTTGATGTGGTAGGGCCAGGGGTTCGACTTTGGGGGGTGGAAACGTGATGGGGTACGCCCAATTTTGCCGATTTTCAGCGAAAATAGGCCTTTTTCAGCAGCGTTTTTGGAGGGGTTAGTATCAATTTGAATCTTCAAACCACTTTAGTTCTTTTCCACCTTTCTTACTCTTTCCAGACATATATTCAGTTTTACTATCCGCCTCTTCGTTCAGGCTCAGGTGAGTGTGTAAGCCATCCGTGTTTCGGCGGAAAACAGGTTCAAATGGTACATACATGCATATAGAGTAAAAAAATTCCACAGCCTGCAATTTTCAATTGTTTTGACATGTCTTTGGAG
The DNA here is from genome assembly GCA_963971405.1 of Psococerastis gibbosa. NCBI lineage: Eukaryota > Metazoa > Arthropoda > Insecta > Psocodea > Psocidae > Psococerastis > Psococerastis gibbosa. The sequence goes on from OZ020484.1 coordinate 22,281,638, forward strand.
TGATTGTGTTTTTGAACGTGCCAGAGTTATTTAAATCTTACTACAATATCTGCTGCTGGAAACGTATAAAATACCTACTAATAACTGGAATTATTGATTAGCTACAATATTATGGTATGGCAATTTTATAAACTTCACGCGTCTTGATTATTTTGAACTTAAAAGTTGTTGAAATAGGTCAAGGTCATTGTTTTGTTGTGATACAGAAGGCTCAGTTTTGCTAAGGTGCCCATTCCATTGACCGGCTAGGGCTATTTCCAACAACGGTGACGTGGTAGCAGACATTCAAGACTTAGGTGGCGTTTCCAACGACATCGCATTGCAGAATTGACGGAAATGTTTATTTTCCTCTATGCCATAGTTAAAATTGATCAATGATCATACAGTAAAATCACAAACAAACAAACTAAAATTAAAAAATGGCTTCATGGGATATGTTAATTACAGACATTTTAATAGATTTCTATTAAAAAAAAAAAAAACATTTCCGTCAATGTCATTTGCAATCTGCAATGCGAGGTCGGTGGAAACTTACCTAAGTCTTGAATGTCTGCTACCACGTCATCGTTGTTGGAAATAGCCCTAGCCGGTCAATGGAATGGGCGCCTAAGCACATTAATCTAATCTGGTTCAATATCTGACACGGTTGGCATATGGTTGCGCATGCGCACTTGGTTACGCGCCTAATTTTAAAATTGATCGATCTCAAATCCTGATTTGATTTAAAATCTAACAAGACGATGAATTCTTTTTGTGGATCCTGCAAGAACACTATTGAGGATACCAGATTTGCAGTCAACTGTTCAGCAGCCTGTGGCAATATTTTTCACCTATCGTGCACAGATATTAAAAGAGGTGAATTAGGTAAAACAACTAAAAAAGAAATCTGGAAGTGTAAAGGGTGTTTAAATCCTGCTGAAAGTTCGACTATGCTTCAGGACTCCGACATACTGAAAATTATGTTAGCTCAGAACAATGAAATTATGGGGGCCATAAAAAATATAGAGCATACTATTTCGAAAAACACCGATCAAATGATAGAACTCCAAACTGAAGTGAACAACATAAAAAGCAACATGACTGATATGGAAAGTACTAATGCTCAACTTGTGAATGAAGTAGTATCGCTAAAATCGAGACTTAATAACTTGGAACAAAGATCGAGGATGTCGAATGCGATCATATCTGGTGTGCCTAAAACGAACAAAGAAGATACAAACTGGGTTGCAGAAACTGTTGCTCAAATGTTAAAAATGGAAAAAAATGATATACTACTGGCTCATCGGCTACCATGGAGGAAGGGAATGGATCATCCTGACATAGTTGTTAATTTGTTAAATAGAAGAAGCACTGGAAACTGGATAAAAGCGTTTAGAAGGCACAGGAAAGAAACTGGGGACCTCACTGCCAATGATAGGCCTATACACAACAGTTTTCCAAAATCTAAGATTTATATAAGTGAACACCTAACTTCTGAGAACTATAAACTCTTGCGCTCCTGTAAGGATTTTGCCCGATCTTTTGAATTCAACTACATCTGGGTTACTGACGGCAAGATAATGATAAGGAAGAGCCAAAATACTAAGCCGATTCGCATTAGTTCAAGTGACGATCTTGTGAAGCTGAGTGGTCAATTCTCTACAACTTCTGAGCAGCCTTAATTTACGAACTTTGTTTGTTTTTGCTCCTGCACGTTCATAAATGCTTTGTGTCTTTTTTTCTCACTTGATTTTTCGTTATGACAGGAAATTTTGCCTGGTATGTAATACAGGAGGATAACAATGATCATGGTCAGATGAAGGAGACATTAAGTTTTGATGGTACATTAGGAAATTACAAATTAATTTTAGATCAAAATATTAACATATTACAATACAACATACGTAGCATATATAAAAATTTTGACCAATTTCTCCTTTTTCTCCATCAATTGGAAACAAAAATACAAGTAATTATATTAACTTGTAGCTTGTCGAAGGACGATGCAATTGAATAGGCAGTGTAGACTTGAATTGGTTTGTATTGCAGTGCTTCGACTCAAGTTAGAGTAATTTAACACACAGTGGTTACAATATGAGCTGTGAGACGAGAACGATACATGCTTACAATTAATATTGAATTTGATCCAGCCTGCTTCCATATAGAAAAACCAACTCTGTGTCCACAGCTAAAGGAGCTGATGAGACACAGAGGGTAGATTAAAGATATTATTGAATAAGAGAAATAAATACGTAAAAGGAAGATTGAGGAATATTGAATTATCTGAATGTGAACAGCGCCATCTAACGGGAAAAAGGTGAAGCTGGAAGCAGACTGGTTATTACACATGTGGGACTAAGTGGTCCCCACATTACCCCCCTCCTAAGACTGGAAGTCGGAGAAATGTCGTGGAACGTGGACGTGACGACCTGAGCGAGTGGTGCGAGTCGGTGGTGTCGGCACGACGTCAGTGGCAGGAAGTGGTGAGGAGACCTTCTCCTGAGGTTTATCTTGAGCAGGATGCTGATGCGGGGGGTTGATCGTAGACTGGTGAGACGGTTCGTCTGTACTGGCATTAATGTAGGCCGGCTTGACCCTGTCCATTGACACAGTAACCGCACGACCGCGGCTTGAAATCGTAACTGTTTTGTCGGTGCGACTTAACACAGGGAATGGTCCCGCATAAGGACGTTCGAGGGAAGCACGGACGTGGTCTTGTCTCACGAAAACGTGCGTGGCCTTGGCAAGGTCTTGTGGGATGAATGTTTGATGAGCCCCGTGTCTCTTGACGCGAGTGGGGCGTAGTGAGTCGAATTTCCTTCGAAGTGAGATGAGAGTGTCCGCCGGACTCTGATTTGAAGGAGGAGTTGTCAGCATCTGTCCTGGTAGTCTTAATGGTTCACCATAGACCAGATCTGCTGGAGAAGCTTGAAGATCTTTCTTAAGAGTGGCGCGCATGCCCAGTAAAACTAGCGGAAGGGCTTCCGTCCATTTGTCATTGGCATGACACATAATGGAGGCTTTGAGTGAGCGGTGCATACGCTCTACCATGCCGTTGGATGCAGGGTGGTAACTGGTAGTCCGTGCATGGTGAAATCCGCATAATCGGGCCAGGTCAGCAAACAAATGGCTCTCAAACTGTCGGCCGCGATCTGTAGTAATTGTCTCCGGGCACCCAAACCGGCTGATCCAGCAGGAAATGAGGGTTCTGGCGACGTTTTCGGCGGTGATGTTCACCATAGGAGCGGCTTCCGGCCATCGCGTGAAACGGTCAACGAGTGTTAACAAATACGTGTAGCCTTCCGACGGTGGTAATGGGCCTACAATGTCGAGGTGTATGTGCTGAAACCGTCGGTCAGGCTGAGTAAAGGTTCCAATCGCAGTGAGGGTGTGTCGATGTATCTTGGACAATTGACAGTTGACACACAGACGAGCCCAAGCGCGGCAATCCTTACGGATAGAAGGCCATATGTAGCGTTGGGCAACCAGGTTAGCAGACGCTGCTATTCCTGGGTGATGTAGGCTGTGTAGGTGCTCGAAAAGTTGTCGACGTAATGGTTTGGGCACAAATGGGCGTTGTATGTCTTGACTAGAATCGCACGTAAGGACTGAATCAGAGCCCGGAATGGGAACATCAACGAGGATGAGGGACGTCTTTCTACTGGACCGAAGCTCTTTGAGTTCTCTGTCGTCTTTCTGAGCAGAAGAAAGTTGCTCAGGAGATACGGGAGTAGAGATTGCTTCGATTCTTGAGAATGCATCAGCGGCCAAGTTGTCCTGCCCAGCGATGTATTGGATGTCCGTGGTGAATTGAGAGACGAATTCCATTTGCCGCATTTGGCGAGGTGAGCAACTTGTTTTTGGATTCTGAAAAGCGTGCGTCAACGGCTTGTGATCGGTATACACGACAAAAGCGCGCGCTTCTAGCAGGTAACGGAAATGACGAATGGCGTCGTGTACCGCAAGCAATTCGCGATCGTAGGCGGACCATGTCCGTTGGTTTTCTTTAAGTTTCTGCGAGAAGAATGCCAATGGCTGCCAATGATCGTTGATCCGTTGTTGGACTGTAGCTCCGATACTGGTGTCTGATGCATCTGTGACTAGTGCAATCGGAGCCGTATGATCTGGATGCGCGAGTAGGGTGATGCGTGCCAGACTGTGTTTGCATGAGCTGAAAGCTTCGGTAAGCTTTGTTGTCCATGGTATCGTAGCGTTCCCTTTTACCTTGTCTCCAGATAACAACGTGTTGAGTGGTGCTTGTTCGTTGGCTGCATTTGGTAGGAACCGGCGGTAGTAGTTAATCATGCCAAGGAAACGGCGTAGATCTTTGAATGTCTTTGGAAGAGGGTATTCAGTGAGTGCCTTTACCCTGTCTGGTAGGGCTTGTGTGCCTTCTGCTGACACGAGGTAACCAAGAAAGCTGATTGACCCAACGCCGAGGGTACACTTGCTAGGATTAATGACTAGGCCATATTCTCGGAATCGTTGGAAGAGTTGACGTAGGTGTGATTCGTGCTCCTGCTTATCACTCGATGCAACAAGTACGTCGTCGATGTATGAATATGCCCACGGGAGGTCGCGTAGGATGTTATCCATGAAGCGTTGGAAGGTTTGAGCAGCATTGCGAAGACCGAATGTCATGAATGGGAATTCGAAAAGGCCGAACGGAGTATTTATTGCTGTCTTTGGAATGTCACCATTGGAAACTGGTATCTGGGTGAATGCTTTGACCAGGTCTATTTTGCTGAATACGGTTTTTCCTCGCAATTCTGCACTGAAATCTGCGATGTGGCGGACTGGGTACGCGTCAGGAATTGTTCGAGCATTGAGCCGTCTGTAGTCCCCGCATGGGCGCCATGAATGGTCGCTTTTAGGTACTAGGTGTAATGGTGAGGCCCATGGGCTGTCGGACGGACGACATACGCCGGTCTGGATCATGTCGTTGAACTCCTTTTTGGCGATAATAAACTTGTCCGGGGCCAACCGGCGTGGGCGAGCGGAGACGGGAGGTCCGTCTGTCGTTCTAATGTAGTGGACCGTGGAGTGTTTGACCTGGTCTGTGGGTTGTCTCGGCCGCGTGAGGTCGCTAAACTCCTCAATTATTACTTTTAGACTGGCCGGGGTACTGTGCGGTATTGTTAAGGTAGAAACGCTAGGTTGCTTGGAGGGGCTTTGACACAGGTTCGCCTTGCGATGCGTTGTCCCGTCGATCAGCTTTGAGTTCTGGAGATCCACCAGCAAATTAGAGGCTGCGAGAAAGTCTGCACCGATGATGGGTTGCGTGACATCGGCAATGATGAAATTCCAACGGAAACTGCGTCGTAATCCCAGGTCCAGTTGTTGAGCTGTTGTTCCGTACGTATTGATGATTGTGCCATTGGCAGCAGTCAGCTCGAGTTGAGTACGACGGAGCGGTAGGTTGAGACGGGCACGTGGAAAAACGCAGATGTCGGACCCTGTGTCAATGAGATAACGTATCTTGGTGCAAGGGTCCGTGATAAGAAGGCGATGTGAGGTTTTAAGCAGGTGTGTAGTGGCGCAGGCAGGCCCTGCCTTTACTGGCTGCGATCGTCGTTTTTCGGAAATCTGCATGGCTGCTGGCACTTTCTGGCCTTCCTCCCATAGGTTTGGTGGTAAAAACACCAAGTTGGGTCTTGTTTAGGCGCTGGTGAACGGAACTGGCGCTGGAACCGTGGCTGTGTGGCACGTTGTCCGTATCTGTCGGCGAACTGTGCCTGTAGGGCCGCGACGTTCTCTGTTAACGTCTTCAATAGGTCCACAGGGGCCATTGTGCACTCAAGAATCCGGTCACGTGTTGCTGAATTGATGGTGGCCATCTTGTCGGCGAGGTTCGCGACGTCACCTAGTGACAGGTGATCATGACCGATGATTGCCAATTGTATAGCGTGCGGGAGGCGAGACGTCCAAATGGTGCGTAAAACCGAGTCTGATATGGCTTTCTCTGCGAGGGCCCGCAGTCTCCGGAGAAAAGAGCTGGGAGTTTTGTCCCCTATGTCTTCCGACATTAGTAGCTGAATGCGACTGCTTGCTGGAAGACTCATTCGTTGGATTAACTGCGTTTTTAGCTCAGTGTATGGGTTTACTGGTACTGGGGCAGCTAACAAATCTGAGATCTCGCTGAGGGTACTTTGGTCGAGCGCTGAAAGGACGTGGTAATATTTCGTCGTTTCCATTGTGACCCCAGCAAGTGCGAACTGAGCCTCCGCTTGAGTGAACCACAGTGCCGGTGACAGGTTGGCCGACTGTGTCCAGAAGGGTGGAAGCTTGACCGAGACTGCCATCGTACTAGCAGGGCCTGTCATCTTGGTTGTTGTTGGTGTTGTGGCTGTAGCAGTTGTAGCTGTAGCGGTTGTAGCTGTAGCGGTCGTAGCTGTAGCGGTCGTAGCTGTAGCGGTTGTGGCTGTGCTGCTGCGGTGAATGTAGCTGCTCCGGGGTGGTTTCCACCGCCTATGGCCGGATGAGACGTTCTGGAGGCTGGAACTGGAACGGGCTGGAACTGGCTGGAAGCTGGAACTGGAACTGGCTGGAACTGGAACTGGCTGGAAGCTGGAAGCTGGAACTGGCTGGAACTGGAACTGGCTGGAACTGGAACTGGCTGGAACTGGAGCTGGCTGGAACTGGAGCTGGCTGGAACTGGAGCTGGCTGGAACTGGAACTGGCTGGAATTGGCTGGAACTGGAATTGGCTGGAACTGGAACTGGCTGGAACTGGAACTGGAATCTGGAAGGCTGCTTGTTCCGTTGTCGAGGGTCACCAATGTAGCTTGTCGAAGGACGATGCAATTGAATAGGCAGTGTAGACTTGAATTGGTTTGTATTGCAGTGCTTCGACTCAAGTTAGAGTAATTTAACACACAGTGGTTACAATATGAGCTGTGAGACGAGAACGATACATGCTTACAATTAATATTGAATTTGATCCAGCCTGCTTCCATATAGAAAAACCAACTCTGTGTCCACAGCTAAAGGAGCTGATGAGACACAGAGGGTAGATTAAAGATATTATTGAATAAGAGAAATAAATACGTAAAAGGAAGATTGAGGAATATTGAATTATCTGAATGTGAACAGCGCCATCTAACGGGAAAAAGGTGAAGCTGGAAGCAGACTGGTTATTACACATGTGGGACTAAGTGGTCCCCACAAACTGAATCTTGGTTTGATGAAGACGATTGTTATTTTTCAATTCGGGGTTATCAGACTCTGGTGTCACCTGGAAAATTCAATAGGAATGATGGAGTAGATAAAAATTTATTAACAATTAATATTAATAAGACAAATTATTTGACATATAGTGCAAACTCATTGGGACAACCTAATAACAATTTTAACATTAAAATTCATAAAAACTATTGTAACTCTCATCATGATTGCTCATGTGATGCTCTGAAAAAAGTGAATCACATTAATTATTTAGGTGTGATTATTGATCAAAATGTTAAATGGGACTATCATATCATTAACTTATGTAAGAGAATTAGAAGATCTATTTATAAATTCAAACTGTTACGAGAAATTTTGAACTTAAATCAACTACGAACAGTCTATTACGCTTTAATTCATTCGATAATACAATACTCTATAGTAGTTTGGGGTGGCTCTTACTCCACATACACGTCATTGTTAGAGAGAAGTGTGAGAGTATTGATTCGAGTGGCTCTGAACAGACATTATCGTTATCCATCTAATTTATTGCACTTAGAGTTTGATGTCCCTGAAGTACAAACAGTTTATAAAATACTCCCCGAGCGTAAGTTAATATTGCCACCATTAATTGAACATATTTATGAAACCAGAACTAGGAACCAGCTATCTGTCAATACGCCCAACATAAATAAATCACTTGCTTTCCATTCACCTCTCTATCAGTAACAAAATTATATAACCTATTACCTCTTTTCCTAAAATGCCATGTAAATAACAAACATAAATTTATAAAACTAATAAAAATCTGGATTAAAAAATAAATCAATTCAAATCTATTAGCCAATTGCAATTTATCCTCCTGTAATTTTCTAGAAACTTTTCAAAATTTATTATTATTACTTAAGTTATGTTAAAACATCACAAATTCAATCACACAAACCTTTCATAGGTTTTGATTGAGGTGCCCACGGAGGAATTTATACATATATATATATTTAGTAGGAACATTGTTAATTTCTTAGTGGGTTTGTTGTATAATTAATTTCATTTTGTATTGTATGAAATATATTTCTTTCTTTCTTTCTTTCTTCAACCGAAATGAATTTTTAATTTTAGATAATACAATATAGGCCTATTGTAATATGCCTATGCACGTTGACTATTTTTTGCTTTCCTATATTTATGCGTAGACCTAGCCGTCGGGGCCCAGCCCTAGCCTAAGGAAAGCTACATGGTCGAAATTTTCGATTTCGGAATTTCAGTGGATAGGCTACACGAATACAGTCAATACACGTATCCATCAGGTCCCAGCAGGAATTAAAAAAGTGTTTTTTTACGATATGTCTGTTTGTCAATTTGTGGACAAACTATACTCATTGAATTCGGAAGAAATTTGCAGGTTCACAACAATCTCGGGACCATTGGGGGGGGGGGGGGGATGTTACCCCAAACTAAAAATAATTGCAAAAGCATTATTTCGCATAAACGGCTCCAACGATTTATTTTAAGTTCACATAATTTTTTGTCGGCGTTATTAATGCAAACAAAATACAACAGGCCACTTGCCCCTTGATAGTTTGGTTTTGGGGGCAAAAATAAAAAAGACTCAATTTTGATGAAAAATTACTAAAAGTTAATTTTTCTGCGGAACCTTTCCATCGATGCTTTCCAACTTCAGGTATAAAGTTTTATGTGTTAAATAGAGTAACAATACAGAACAGCTAGGTTGCTTTCCCTAAGGTTTTGAATAAGAAGTTTTTTTTAAAGAAATTGCATTACATACTCTTCTAATGGAATACTGATTTGCAATGTAGTATTGGTCTGAGATTTCTAGACTATGCCATCGTCCCATTGACCAATTCAGTGCTTTGGGATAGGGAAAGTCGAGGCGACCCAAATTTATCATTAGGACAATCATTTACCATGGAACTACTCAGTGTCACTAGTTCGTTCTGTAGGTAACGACTTTTACCAGAATATGAGTTTATTGAAATGTTAAAATATGGTTTGATAATTTTATTTATGACTCCCTTATTTCGTCTAGGATGAGGATCATACAATACTATCGTATTTATCTTGGTACACTGTACTATTAGGAAAGCGTGTATGGGTTCACTCGTACCGGGTTTTGTCCTATATTTGGCGCCCCTATATATAGACGATGTGGCGCCTGGTAGCCTAAAGTACAATATACAGGCGAATTGTAGCATACACTGTATAAGGTAAGTAAACCATTAGGCTTATAGCTATTTACGTCCCAGACCACCCGAACCCGAACTTCTCATTTATCTCGGTTATTATAAGAGAATTATTGAAATCCGGTAAAAAATTACGTTTCAAAAACTGGGCGTTTGGGACAATTAATCCCGAACCTTAAGGCACATATGGGTACTAGAGATAAACAGTACTCATAACAATGTAGGCTAGGTACTGACTAGGTACTGTATGTCAAATGACAGACAGTTTTTCAAGGGCTTTCATTTGATGTGTCCTACAACGTGTAATAGGTAGGTTTACAAAGTTGGAAAATCCTAATTTCTAATTTTAGGGAGTAGGTGTAACTATAGAGCACTATATTCATTACTCCATTAAGAATATCCATGAGCGTTCTTGCTGATTTTACCGAAATAATGAAGCTGTCTCAACTTTTGCCGTGTTATTCCTGTGCCCCTCTGGACTACGTTACATCTATATTTGCACTATCTATAGTATAGCAGTAGTGCCAATTCTGGTTTCTATGGAGACACTGTTGTATAGCTGGATGGCAAAGAAACACATCCAAACCAAACCCAATGATAGACTATAAAACAACGGCTCATACAGTGGGCCCGAATCTCTAAGGACGAACGAGACATAGAAAATTTTATTGGGGGGTTTCAATTAATACTAATTATACTACACAACCGTAAATGGGTGGTAGGGGAAGAAGATAAAGGTAAAAATTATAGGCCAACAAGTGGGCTAATTCAGAAAATGCCAACACTACAACTATGCTGGACTTCATGTCTCAGTCAAGCAGACCTATACCAAGTCTATACCTGGTTAGTCGCGATCGAAAGGTAGTACCGGCAACATGAGTCTACGGCCTGTTTCCAGACTGCTTTTCAGCGTAAGTCAATTACAGGCTATAGATAAATATTTTGTAGGTTTCCAGCAGTTCTAGGACGGTGAATTCCAAGGTAGTTAAAAAGGAAACACCAGATTTAAACTACTGTAGGTCACCAAACTGTTAAGCTTTAGATTCACATCATATGATGGTGTACGCAGGCCTATAAAGTGTGTTTCAGGCGAACGGTGAACAACTTCTAGGGCGTATTCCTCCGTTCGATTTGGAACAAAAATAACCCAGATATATTGTGACTCCAAAAATGCACCGGCCGTTATCGAGCTAGAGACGGATTAAGAGAAAAATGTGCTGTGTTCCAGAAAAATGCGTTTGGCCGATTGTAGATCTAAGCATTCTAAGGCTCTACTCGAATCTGTGTACTTGGTTAAATCAGGCATCCACCCGTTACACTGCGCCAATGGTAAGCTTGCCACAGCTTGCCCATTATCGCTTGTAGCCGGTGTAAGTTGACATCAAGGACGTATACCAGTTTGCCAATGGCCCGAAATTACTAACGGAAACAATATAAATAATGTCCGAAATCCATGGGGTCGTTGGCATTGGACAAGGGCCAATATATAGTAGTAGTATAAGTAGGCCTACTTGTTCTTAAAAATTATTATTATTAAGGCTAAGGTCCTAAAGTCAGAGATTTTTCGGAAATCCGAAAGTTGCTTGAAAACTGACTGATGTTTTGCGTGTTCCAGAGATAATTCTGATTTTTTAAAAGCATTAAAAGCAGGCAACAATGCATTACTTTTGGCGGAAACAATTTCAACGATCTAGGTTAAGTAGCTAACCGAGTTCAAATCAAAGCTTGGTTTTGAGAGCTAATAAAACGGGCTGTAAAATGGCTATTTTATTGGTTTTAAATTATTATTATTATTTTTTTTAATTTTCTTCAACTTTTTTTTTTTTAAATGACAGCGGCACAGTTATTTCAAAATTGTAAAATTTGAGTGAAATTGCTAATTTTATTAACTCTCCAAATCAATGCTTTGATATGAAGCATCCTTCCACCCACATTGGAATTAATTCCGCTAAAATTAATTAATACCGTATCAAATTTGTACGTTTTTTGGCTTAAGGTAGAATGGACTCAAAGGAGGGTCTGTTGTCTGAAGAAATGCTTTTAAAAAGCCAGAATTGTTTAAAAACACAGAATAAATCAGCAACTTTCGGGTTCGCCTGATCTGAAATACCCAGCATACCTCGAAGAAAAGTATGTAATTATTAGTCATTAATTATAGGCTAGTTTATTAAGCTATATGATACTAGGTATCTTACCTTTGAAGCTCTGAAAATTATTTTTGACAGAGGGGCCTCAGTGCAAGCGGTGTAAAGGGACCAGAAAAATGCGGAAGAGGCATGCAACACATGCAAAAGCGGGCCATTTCTCCGGTCCTGGCTACAAGCAAGCCTTTGCCCCTGTACAATCTGACGGAGGACGAATTAGTGATGAAAGAAACAGGTAGGTGAGCGTAGAGAGGATAGAGTAGCTTTAGTCTTAAATAGAATCGCAAAATAATCTACAATGAAGAATTAATTAAAGTTAAGAATTGACATAAAAAGGAATTCCTGAATTGTGTGCATATGCCTATACTGATAGATCAATGATTACGCCGTGTTTTTTATCGGCTTGATTTTTAATATCCAGTTCGGCGTTTAATTTTTATAGTTGCTAAATTGGCCGCCGAGGAGATCACCCCACTCGTCAAGAAGATGGATCAGACTTCGGATATGGATCCAGGACTTGTAAAGCTAATGTTTGAGAATGGGGTAAGTTCCTTTTCATGTAGGCTACCCCTAGTAATAGGTCTCAACTCTCAGACCCAGTTCACGCAGACCCACTCACAGCGTCAATTGGTTGAATTATGCAGTAGATAGGCCCAAGGTTTTTTTCTATCATATCTCTATATAGGGTGTACCAACTACCTGGCGAAAGGCGACACATCTGGTTCGCCCAAACACCCTGTACCTATTTTTATTTTATTTTTTATTTATTTAAATTCGTCCATACGCTCCTGCCATCCTAAACAGGCATAAGGTTAATAATAGGCCATACAGAGTTTTCGAAAATTACGAGGGAAAGAGCAAAGATGGCAATTGGCAACAGATTATCGCATTGCAGACCTACTGTAAATAAAGCCCTGGAGTTGTTGCCAGGGACGCGGAGCCTGAACTTGAAGATAAATCGAAGGCCACTGCTGCGTACATACGAGTCAACGAGTGACTTGCCATTAATCATCCGACCACCCGAACCTTTCTAGTTTCTACCTGTAGTCTACTTAGACTCAGTACCGTATCCTAGGCCACTCATCATTCATACAATGCATTCATATAACCAGAATTGGTTTATTGGGCATCATTTTCTTATTACACCTTTATTAAGTTCCACGCTTCCACCGATGAAGTGCAGATTTAAAACAATAGAGCGCATTTGAATTGGTGCGGATTTTTGCTCGAACCGAATATATGTTGAACCGGACCGAGTGGAACAAGCCAGCAAGAACATGGTATCTGTTCAATGACTGACCACTGACCAGTTAGTCACAAGCCCTTGCGAATATATGGTTCGTGTATAGGCTATATTTGGACCACTAGCTGCTATGGGCATCATACACACTTAAATAGAAAAGATAGGTAATTTGTAATAACAAAACCATGGAAAATAGAATTCCACTTTTCGTAGGTTTACCTACACATGGTGGGAGCGGCCCGGGCGTTGGAATTTTTCAGGGACAAACTCTGAAACAAGAGTAGAAAATGGCCATTTTCGAATGTAAGCATTTTCAGGCTACACAGCACCTAAGTTACATTATGGACATACAGTATGCAAACATTTGCAGGACAAATTAAAGAATCCTCCCTTAAAGTGGGTATAAAATATATTGCACGTTATCGAACTATACACTAATACTAGTACTAAGTATTCCTTTAACCTTTTGGCAACAAAATAGGCCTACAGAGCTTTCAGACTAAATCCTTCAAGCGAGTAGATCGCAGCATGATGTTATCAGCAAGTAGGTTATAAACCTACCAGCTAAAACCTATAGCTTTCAAATGACCTTGTACTCTTGTTTATTTACGGTACATTATAAATGACTAGATAGCTTGCAGAAGAGAGAACGGCCGCAGCCATATCACCAACACAAAAGAATAACTACTATATATATATTGTATATATCCAGGAATAAGTGTAAATAAATTATCCTAAATAAACCCCTAATGAATGTAGATTGACATGTGGGAATTCAATTTCAATTCATTTTCGATTTGGAGATTTCAGTGGATTTACACGTTTTGATGTCCCAGGAACCCCAAAATAGTTGTTTGCGTTATATGTTATCTTGTTTCTCAGGGGTTTCAATGTTTCATAACGTTTTTGTCTTTCTTGTCTATTTTGGCTTCCCTCTCCTTTTTCCTATTAGCTCCAACATTACCTCTGTAATTCATTTCTTCCGTGTCTCCGGTCTATTCTATAATGCCTCTTTTATCGAAGATTGGCAATCATCATGGCAATTCGGACCTTGGAGACTGCTGCTCTGAAAAGGGACGCCTTGCTCTTGCCAAACCACTGTCTCAGTTTTTCAACCAGGATGTTCTTCTGCCGGGATTACTTGATCTACAGCTTGTATTATATTGTTTCTGGCTATTCCATCATTGTCTTCTCAGTCATTTGACGCTGTGCCTCCCATTACATCCGTGACTTGAGGTGTTCGTCATTTTCCTTGTCATTGATTTCATGTAGGGCAAGGCAGAGGTCTGCAGTGCTTTCCTCCACCAGCGAACACAGGGGGCTGTCGACTATTCCGATTTCGTGCAGATGGTGTTGCAAAGGATAGTGCCCTTTAGCCATCCTGAAGGTGGCCACCGCCCCTTCCCGGGGTAGGTTGTTGGGGATGGGTGTTATAAGTAACGGTTCTCATCTTTAGGAAACTGCTGCTGCGTTCCAGAAGTCCGAGACTGCTTTCTTGATTCGCGATAAAATAGCATAGCTGATATTGCAGTAGGTGGTGGGAACTAACGGCTGGTTCATTGAACACCCTTCCTTTATATTATTGTAGAACCCATAATAAAAGCTCAAAGAATCGCGAAACGACTGAGATATGAATATAGAAACCCACACGGTTACATAACTATTCAAGGGCAACTGGTACCTATCTTCAATGCCCTATAGCCGTCTAGCTTGTTTATCGTATATATAGCTCTTGCTTGATACGATGGTCTGTACCCTCTCAAGAGCTTACATTTTTTAGTGTAGGTCAGGGAGGTTTGTTATACAAGAAGTTAATGCAGAGATACCTGCGTACTGAGTACTCCCTTCATGGGTCCTCTCTTACACATATTCTCATATATTATCATGCCCAGCTTATAGCAGATCATGCAATAAAGCAGGGGATTTCTCTTCCCAGCAGGCATGAGGGTTTTTTTTATGAAGCAGCAGTTCCTGAAGAGTAGAGCCCTCAGCTCATATTAGTTTCGTCTAAAAATTACATTTCTTACGATAAACAAACATACGCGAACCGACTAGCGGCTGCAAGAGCTTGAAGATGGCACAATTGCTGTGGCCATACTTATAGAAAACCACTAAACCGCTACCCTGTTCCCTGTAGTTCCCCATAACTCAGCCATTTTTTTTAATTTTGAAATGAAACTTTCAGAGATTAATGGCAATAGACAGACAATGTAACCATAAGCTGCATCAAAAAAATTAGTAACAACTTTTTCAAATTCAACTTTCTTAACAGAACATATAGGCCTAGTTAGATTAAGTCCGGAGTTTAAACCATTGCATTTGGCCATTAACATCTGTCTCCTAAGATTCGATCTGAAGTCAACCCCAGAAATTACGAGACAACACGTAACTGATACCGTAATATAATACTATACGGTCGTACAGGTGTACTTGGTACCCGCAGAACTGATAACATAGAGGTGTGTTCTGTGTTCAAACAACAACAACCTCAACTGAATGTTGGCAGCGAAGCAATAAATTATGCAAAATAATTTCTTTTAATTCATACAGCGTGTGTTATCTACAACTACGCTGCTCTGAAGGACTTTCAAACAACAAAAATGAGTTCATAAAGAGCTTTATCGCTTATGTAATTTCCAAGTACATATACTGTAGGCCGAGACCTACTGTACGTTTCATAAAAGGCGACAGCACGCAGTACACAATGGTTAACTACAATAACTATACGTAGTTGATTCAAGAAACGAGGTCACCTGCCAAGGACATTTAATATGGATCTGCCAGGGTTAATGTTTAAAGAAGTACAGTACGCAATGTCAGTGAACAAGTCGGAAAAGCCACCGCTCTAGCACGCATTATATTTGGTACAATTTATTCCAAGAGCTTCTGACTTTAATTGGAGTGAGGGAGTTAGTGAACGGCATCACTGATAATACGTCAACGGTCTCATGGAAAAATACTTGATTTTGACAGTTTGCCATGGCATAATACACGGGGTAGATTATTAACGCCTGAAAGGGCTGTAAGGCAATTATGAACATGATGATGATGATAAAGGCAGAACTTTTTAATTATCACTATATCAGAAGCTAACGAACTAACATCATTCCAAATTTCAAAATGTAAGAATAAGATCAGTTTGTACGGTGCAAAGCCTTGGACAGTATATTAGGCTACTTGACAGTAGCAACAGTAAAATATAAAATATGCTAGATAAGGTAGCGAGCGTATAAGTTACCAAAAATAATACAACGGCCTTACCCATATATCGTACTAGTATATTATGTTGTTCTGTGGCCCTACCTACACATGACAATTTTATTTCATCCGGTATTTATTCGATCGAAGAAATATTTTAAATATTTTTGTTGAAGTATAGGTACCTACTATTTGAATCTGAATTTACGCGTAGGTATTACACTTTCGAATTTTTCTTGGACCCATATTTATATTAGAACGATTTTCGAGTGTGTAATAGGAGGGGGGGGATTGTTTTTTTTTCTCCATGAAAAAATGAAAATATTTTTTTTTTAAAAAAGGTTGGTGTATTACAAGAGACGAAACGCCGACAGACATGCTTCTAATAATAATACTAACGCCACTGGCGGCCGTCACATTCCAGTCACGCTTACCCCTTTTTAACCATCAAACGTAAATTGATGGGGAAAGATATTTTTTTTTTTTTTGAATAATGATAATTTTAAGGGATATAAAATAGACTTATTTTACATTAAAATAGGTTTTCAAAAAATTTCAGTAGCCCATTATAGACAGAACTACCGACTGTCAGTTGGTCAGTTGTAATGCACAACTCGAGATGAATAGTTTCCATGGTACCATAAAAATTGAAAACTGGTACTAGTTTTCCGATAAGAGGTTAAAATGCAATTATATATTATTAATTTTAACTTACTTTCTTTACAGCTAATGGGAATTGAAATCGATGAGAAATATGGAGGAACTGGAAGCAACTTCATGGTGACCATACTGACAGTGGAAGAGTTGTCTAAAGTGGACCCCGCCGTTGCAACCATGGTAGATGTACACAACACTTTGGTTTGCTCGTTGATAATGAAAGTCGCTAATGAAGAGCAAAAACAAAAATACCTCCCCATTCTCGCTCAAAAAGGAGTAAGTAACTGCTAACCTTCTAGGGTTTAATCTTTATTGCTTTCCAAGTTATACGTAGTATAAGGAAAGCTTTGTGATGGTCGAAATTTTCGATTCCGAGATTTCAATGGATTTACACGTTTCGAGGTCCCAGGAACCCAAAAAAGTGGTTTTTACGAAATGTCTGTCTGTCGCTCTGTCTGTTCATCGATTTCCGGGCAAACTACTCGGCCGATTTTGATGAAATTCGGCATGGAGGTTCACAAAAATCATACCTCGGGACCATTTTTTTTACATTTTGGGCTAACTAAATTTGGGGGGTTTTATTCTCAAAAAACTCCAAAAACACGTCTAAAAAAATTATTTCTCAAAAACGGCTCCAACGATTTCTTTTAAATTCACATATATTGTAGTCGTTATAAATTTTAACAAAATTCGGGGGGGGGGGTCGCTTGCCCCTTGATAGTTTGCTTCTGGGGGTAAAAAAATAAAAATAACTCAATTTTCATGAAAAATGATGAAAAAATAATTTTTCTGCGAAACCTTTCTATCGATGATTTCTACCTTCAGGCATGTTTTAGGTATTAAATTGAGTAACGAAATCGGACAGGTTGCTTTCCCAAAAAACTATTTGGTTTTGGGCAAAAAAATTTTTTTTTGAAAAAATGTTAGAAAATTCACGCTTAAATGCATTGCGTGCCCTGCCAGTATTGCTGTGTGGTAATGTGTTGGTCTGACATATCTAGAATTTAACGAATTTAACTCACCTCCAGTGACCAGTGACATCAGGCGGACAGCCCCCCCCCCCCCCCCCCCCCCCCGAGATATTGGAAACTTAACCATAGGAAAATTATTTACCATGAAATTATTAATTTTCTCTATCTGCTAATTTTGATAAAATGGAAAGCATGTTCGAGTAAACTCGGACCGGTTCGTTTCTCTAAGTGGTACTTCAGTTCGTTAAGAAAATAAGGCATAATGATTTAGTTTCATTGACCAAGACATGTAAAATACCGTAAGTTATCTCATTGCATGGAAGCACTATTGTTCTTGTTTAAAAAAATTATTCGCATTGAAACAATTCAATGAGTGCATCAGACTACAGTCCGATTACTACAATAATATACATATTAGTCTATTTCACATTACATACCAACTGACATGAATGGCGTCGTTATACTGCATTATTTAATATCAGCGTGCCACGTACCGTACTCAAATTTCACAGTGGTAGGGCCAACCGCACTGTCTATTTAGTTTAATGTGCCCTGGCGGACAATAAGCAAAGATGCGAACAGCCAGAGGGAGACTCACAGTTCATGAATAATCTGAGACATCAACCTTTAAAATATGTTACTTTCCAATTGTCAGGCTGGGAGCTTCTGCTTGACTGAGCCAACTTCAGGGACAGATGCCTTTAGCTTGAAGACAACAGCAAGAAATGACGGTGACCACTATTT